>CAJVQJ010000022.1:0-383849 GCA_911387685.1 Dolichovespula media | reverse complement strand
AATGACAATAATAACGACGATATTATCGATGATATTTATGACGATAACAACGTAGATAATGACGATAATAACGACGACATTAACGACGATGATTATGACAAAATAACGACGATATTAACGACGATAATTATGAGGATGATAAGGACGATAACAACGATGATAATGACGATATTAACGACGATATTAACGACGATAATAACGACGATATTAACGACGATAATAAAGACAATAAAAAGAACATAATGACAATAATAACGACGATATTATCGATGATATTTATGACGATAACAACGTAGATAATGACGATAATAACGACGACATTAACGACGATAATTATGACAAAATAACGACGATATTAACGACGATAATTATGAGGATGATAAGGACGATAACAACGATGATAATGACGATATTAACGACGATATTAACGACGATAATAACGACGATATTAACGACGATAATAAAGACAATAAAAAGAAGATAATGACAATAATAACGACGATATTATCGATGATATTTATGACGATAACAACGTAGATAATGACGATAATAACGACGACATTAACGACGATAATTATGACAAAATAACGACGATATTAACGACGATAATTATGAGGATGATAAGGACGATAACAACGATGATAATGACGATATTAACGACGATATTAACGACGATAATAACGACGATATTAACGACGATAATAAAGACAATAAAAAGAAGATAATGACAATAATAACGACGATATTATCGATGATATTTATGACGATAACAACGTAGATAATGACGATAATAACGACGACATTAACGACGATAATTATGACAAAATAACGACGATATTAACGACGATAATTATGAGGATGATAAGGACGATAACAACGATGATAATGACGATATTAACGACGATATTAACGACGATAATAACGACGATATTAACGACGATAATAAAGACAATAAAAAGAAGATAATGACAATAATAACGACGATATTATCGATGATATTTATGACGATAACAACGTAGATAATGACGATAATAACGACGACATTAACGACGATAATTATGACAAAATAACGACGATATTAACGACGATAATTATGAGGATGATAAGGACGATAACAACGATGATAATGACGATATTAACGACGATATTAACGACGATAATAACGACGATATTAACGACGATAATAAAGACAATAAAAAGAAGATAATGACAATAATAACGACGATATTATCGATGATATTTATGACGATAACAACGTAGATAATGACGATAATAACGACGACATTAACGACGATAATTATGACAAAATAACGACGATATTAACGACGATAATTATGAGGATGATAAGGACGATAACAACGATGATAATGACGATATTAACGACGATATTAACGACGATAATAACGACGATATTAACGACGATAATAAAGACAATAAAAAGAAGATAATGACAATAATAACGACGATATTAAAGATAATATTTATGTCGATAACAACGATGATAATGACGATAATAACGACGACATTAACGACGATGTTTATGACAAAATAACGACGATATTAACGACGATAATTATGAGGATAATAAGGACGATAACAACGATTATAATGACGATATTAACGACGATATTAACGACGATAATAACGACGTTAAAAACGACGATAAAAAGAAGATAATGACAATAATAACGACGATATTATCGATGATATTTATGACGATAACAACGTAGATAATGACGATAATAACGACGACATTAACGACGATGATTATGACAAAATAACGACGATATTAACGACGATAATTATGAGTATGATAAGGACGATAACAACGATGATAATGACGATATTAACGACGATATTAACGACGATAATAACGACGATATTAACGACGATAATAAAGACAATAAAAAGAAGATAATGACAATAATAACGACGATATTATCGATGATATTTATGACGATAACAACGTAGATAATGACGATAATAACGACGACATTAACGACGATAATTATGACAAAATAACGACGATATTAACGACGATAATTATGAGGATGATAAGGACGATAACAACGATGATAATGACGATATTAACGACGATATTAACGACGATAATAACGACGATATTAACGACGATAATAAAGACAATAAAAAGAAGATAATGACAATAATAACGACGATATTAAAGATAATATTTATGTCGATAACAACGATGATAATGACGATAATAACGACGACATTAACGACGATAATTATGACAAAATAACGACGATATTAACGACGATAATTATGAGGATGATAAGGACGATAACAACGATGATAATGACGATATTATCGACGATATTAACGACGATAATAACGACGTTAATTACGACGATAAAAAGAAGATAATGACAATAATAACGACGATATTATCGATGATATTTATGACGATAACAACGTAGATAATGACGATAATAACGACGACATTAACGACGATGATTATGACAAAATAACGACGATATTAACGACGATAATTATGAGGATAATAAGGACGATAACAACGATGATAATGACGATATTAACGACGATATTAACGACGATAATAACGACGATATTAACGACGATAATAAAGACAATAAAAAGAAGATAATGACAATAATAACGACGATATTATCGATGATATTTATGACGATAACAACGTAGATAATGACGATAATAACGACGACATTAACGACGATAATTATGACAAAATAACGACGATATTAACGACGATAATTATGAGGATGATAAGGACGATAACAACGATGATAATGACGATATTAACGACGATATTAACGACGATAATAACGACGATATTAACGACGATAATAAAGACAATAAAAAGAAGATAATGACAATAATAACGACGATATTAAAGATAATATTTATGTCGATAACAACGATGATAATGACGATAATAACGACGACATTAACGACGATGTTTATGACAAAATAACGACGATATTAACGACGATAATTATGAGGATAATAAGGACGATAACAACGATTATAATGACGATATTAACGACGATATTAACGACGATAATAACGACGTTAAAAACGACGATAAAAAGAAGATAATGACAATAATAACGACGATATTATCGATGATATTTATGACGATAACAACGTAGATAATGACGATAATAACGACGACATTAACGACGATGATTATGACAAAATAACGACGATATTAACGACGATAATTATGAGGATGATAAGGACGATAACAACGATGATAATGACGATATTAACGACGATATTAACGACGATAATAACGACGATATTAACGACGATAATAAAGACAATAAAAAGAAGATAATGACAATAATAACGACGATATTATCGATGATATTTATGACGATAACAACGTAGATAATGACGATAATAACGACGACATTAACGACGATAATTATGACAAAATAACGACGATATTAACGACGATAATTATGAGGATGATAAGGACGATAACAACGATGATAATGACGATATTAACGACGATATTAACGACGATAATAACGACGATATTAACGACGATAATAAAGACAATAAAAAGAAGATAATGACAATAATAACGACGATATTAAAGATAATATTTATGTCGATAACAACGATGATAATGACGATAATAACGACGACATTAACGACGATGTTTATGACAAAATAACGACGATATTAACGACGATAATTATGAGGATAATAAGGACGATAACAACGATTATAATGACGATATTAACGACGATATTAACGACGATAATAACGACGTTAAAAACGACGATAAAAAGAAGATAATGACAATAATAACGACGATATTATCGATGATATTTATGACGATAACAACGTAGATAATGACGATAATAACGACGACATTAACGACGATGATTATGACAAAATAACGACGATATTAACGACGATAATTATGAGGATGATAAGGACGATAACAACGATGATAATGACGATATTAACGACGATATTAACGACGATAATAACGACGATATTAACGACGATAATAAAGACAATAAAAAGAAGATAATGACAATAATAACGACGATATTATCGATGATATTTATGACGATAACAACGTAGATAATGACGATAATAACGACGACATTAACGACGATGTTTATGACAAAATAACGACGATATTAACGACGATAATTATGAGGATAATAAGGACGATAACAACGATTATAATGACGATATTAACGACGATATTAACGACGATAATAACGACGTTAAAAACGACGATAAAAAGAAGATAATGACAATAATAACGACGATATTATCGATGATATTTATGACGATAACAACGTAGATAATGACGATAATAACGACGACATTAACGACGATGATTATGACAAAATAACGACGATATTAACGACGATAATTATGAGGATGATAAGGACGATAACAACGATGATAATGACGATATTAACGACGATATTAACGACGATAATAACGACGATATTAACGACGATAATAAAGACAATAAAAAGAAGATAATGACAATAATAACGACGATATTATCGATGATATTTATGACGATAACAACGTAGATAATGACGATAATAACGACGACATTAACGACGATGATTATGACAAAATAACGACGATATTAACGACGATAATTATGAGGATGATAAGGACGATAACAACGATGATAATGATGATATTAACGACGATATTAACGACGATAATAACGACGATATTAACGACGATAATAAAGACAATAAAAAGAAGATAATGACAATAATAACGACGATATTATCGATGATATTTATGACGATAACAACGTAGATAATGACGATAATAACGACGACATTAACGACGATAATTATGACAAAATAACGACGATATTAACGACGATAATTATGAGGATGATAAGGACGATAACAACGATGATAATGACGATATTAACGACGATATTAACGACGATAATAACGACGATATTAACGACGATAATAAAGACAATAAAAAGAAGATAATGACAATAATAACGACGATATTAAAGATAATATTTATGTCGATAACAACGATGATAATGACGATAATAACGACGACATTAACGACGATGTTTATGACAAAATAACGACGATATTAACGACGATAATTATGAGGATAATAAGGACGATAACAACGATTATAATGACGATATTAACGACGATATTAACGACGATAATAACGACGTTAAAAACGACGATAAAAAGAAGATAATGACAATAATAACGACGATATTATCGATGATATTTATGACGATAACAACGTAGATAATGACGATAATAACGACGACATTAACGACGATGATTATGACAAAATAACGACGATATTAACGACGATAATTATGAGGATGATAAGGACGATAACAACGATGATAATGACGATATTAACGACGATATTAACGACGATAATAACGACGATATTAACGACGATAATAAAGACAATAAAAAGAAGATAATGACAATAATAACGACGATATTATCGATGATATTTATGACGATAACAACGTAGATAATGACGATAATAACGACGACATTAACGACGATAATTATGACAAAATAACGACGATATTAACGACGATAATTATGAGGATGATAAGGACGATAACAACGATGATAATGACGATATTAACGACGATATTAACGACGATAATAACGACGATATTAACGACGATAATAAAGACAATAAAAAGAAGATAATGACAATAATAACGACGATATTAAAGATAATATTTATGTCGATAACAACGATGATAATGACGATAATAACGACGACATTAACGGCGATGTTTATGACAAAATAACGACGATATTAACGACGATAATTATGAGGATAATAAGGACGATAACAACGATTATAATGACGATATTAACGACGATAATAACGACGATATTAACGACGATAATAAAGACAATAAAAAGAAGATAATGACAATAATAACGACGATATTATCGATGATATTTATGACGATAACAACGTAGATAATGACGATAATAACGACGACATTAACGACGATGATTATGACAAAATAACGACGATATTAACGACGATAATTATGAGGATGATAAGGACGATAACAACGATGATAATGACGATATTAACGACGATATTAACGACGATAATAACGACGATATTAACGACGATAATAAAGACAATAAAAAGAAGATAATGACAATAATAACGACGATATTATCGATGATATTTATGACGATAACAACGTAGATAATGACGATAATAACGACGACATTAACGACGATAATTATGACAAAATAACGACGATATTAACGACGATAATTATGAGGATGATAAGGACGATAACAACGATGATAATGACGATATTAACGACGATATTAACGACGATAATAACGACGATATTAACGACGATAATAAAGACAATAAAAAGAAGATAATGACAATAATAACGACGATATTAAAGATAATATTTATGTCGATAACAACGATGATAATGACGATAATAACGACGACATTAACGACGATGTTTATGACAAAATAACGACGATATTAACGACGATAATTATGAGGATAATAAGGACGATAACAACGATTATAATGACGATATTAACGACGATATTAACGACGATAATACCGACGTTAAAAACGACGATAAAAAGAAGATAATGACAATAATAACGACGATATTATCGATGATATTTATGACGATAACAACGTAGATAATGACGATAATAACGACGACATTAACGACGATGATTATGACAAAATAACGACGATATTAACGACGATAATTATGAGGATGATAAGGACGATAACAACGATTATAATGACGATATTAACGACGATATTAACGACGATAATAACGACGTTAAAAACGACGATAAAAAGAAGATAATGACAATAATAACGACGATATTATCGATGATATTTATGACGATAACAACGTAGATAATGACGATAATAACGACGACATTAACGACGATGATTATGACAAAATAACGACGATATTAACGACGATAATTATGAGGATGATAAGGACGATAACAACGATGATAATGACGATATTAACGACGATATTAACGACGATAATAACGACGATATTAACGACGATAATAAAGACAATAAAAAGAAGATAATGACAATAATAACGACGATATTATCGATGATATTTATGACGATAACAACGTAGATAATGACGATAATAACGACGACATTAACGACGATAATTATGACAAAATAACGACGATATTAACGACGATAATTATGAGGATGATAAGGACGATAACAACGATGATAATGACGATATTAACGACGATATTAACGACGATAATAACGACGATATTAACGACGATAATAAAGACAATAAAAAGAAGATAATGACAATAATAACGACGATATTAAAGATAATATTTATGTCGATAACAACGTAGATAATGACGATAATAACGACGACATTAACGACGATAATTATGACAAAATAACGACGATATTAACGACGATAATTATGAGGATGATAAGGACGATAACAACGATGATAATGACGATATTAACGACGATATTAACGACGATAATAACGACGATATTAACGACGATAATAAAGACAATAAAAAGAAGATAATGACAATAATAACGACGATATTAAAGATAATATTTATGTCGATAACAACGATGATAATGACGATAATAACGACGACATTAACGACGATGTTTATGACAAAATAACGACGATATTAACGACGATAATTATGAGGATAATAAGGACGATAACAACGATTATAATGACGATATTAACGACGATATTAACGACGATAATAACGACGTTAAAAACGACGATAAAAAGAAGATAATGACAATAATAACGACGATATTATCGATGATATTTATGACGATAACAACGTAGATAATGACGATAATAACGACGACATTAACGACGATGATTATGACAAAATAACTACGATATTAACGACGATAATTATGAGGATGATAAGGACGATAACAACGATGATAATGACGATATTAACGACGATATTAACGACGATAATAACGACGATATTAACGACGATAATAAAGACAATAAAAAGAAGATAATGACAATAATAACGACGATATTATCGATGATATTTATGACGATAACAACGTAGATAATGACGATAATAACGACGACATTAACGACGATAATTATGACAAAATAACGACGATATTAACGACGATAATTATGAGGATGATAAGGACGATAACAACGATGATAATGACGATATTAACGACGATATTAACGACGATAATAACGACGATATTAACGACGATAATAAAGACAATAAAAAGAAGATAATGACAATAATAACGACGATATTAAAGATAATATTTATGTCGATAACAACGATGATAATGACGATAATAACGACGACATTAACGACGATGTTTATGACAAAATAACGACGATATTAACGACGATAATTATGAGGATAATAAGGACGATAACAACGATTATAATGACGATATTAACGACGATATTAACGACGATAATACCGACGTTAAAAACGACGATAAAAAGAAGATAATGACAATAATAACGACGATATTATCGATGATATTTATGACGATAACAACGTAGATAATGACGATAATAACGACGACATTAACGACGATGATTATGACAAAATAACGACGATATTAACGACGATAATTATGAGGATGATAAGGACGATAACAACGATTATAATGACGATATTAACGACGATATTAACGACGATAATAACGACGTTAAAAACGACGATAAAAAGAAGATAATGACAATAATAACGACGATATTATCGATGATATTTATGACGATAACAACGTAGATAATGACGATAATAACGACGACATTAACGACGATGATTATGACAAAATAACGACGATATTAACGACGATAATTATGAGGATGATAAGGACGATAACAACGATGATAATGACGATATTAACGACGATATTAACGACGATAATAACGACGATATTAACGACGATAATAAAGACAATAAAAAGAAGATAATGACAATAATAACGACGATATTATCGATGATATTTATGACGATAACAACGTAGATAATGACGATAATAACGACGACATTAACGACGATAATTATGACAAAATAACGACGATATTAACGACGATAATTATGAGGATGATAAGGACGATAACAACGATGATAATGACGATATTAACGACGATATTAACGACGATAATAACGACGATATTAACGACGATAATAAAGACAATAAAAAGAAGATAATGACAATAATAACGACGATATTATCGATGATATTTATGACGATAACAACGTAGATAATGACGATAATAACGACGACATTAACGACGATAATTATGACAAAATAACGACGATATTAACGACGATAATTATGAGGATGATAAGGACGATAACAACGATGATAATGACGATATTAACGACGATATTAACGACGATAATAACGACGATATTAACGACGATAATAAAGACAATAAAAAGAAGATAATGACAATAATAACGACGATATTAAAGATAATATTTATGTCGATAACAACGATGATAATGAAGATAATAACGACGACATTAACGAAGATGTTTATGACAAAATAACGACGATATTAACGACGATAATTATGAGGATAATAAGGACGATAACAACGATTATAATGACGATATTAACGACGATATTAACGACGATAATAACGACGTTAAAAACGACGATAAAAAGAAGATAATGACAATAATAACGACGATATTATCGATGATATTTATGACGATAACAACGTAGATAATGACGATAATAACGACGACATTAACGACGATGATTATGACAAAATAACGACGATATTAACGACGATAATTATGAGGATGATAAGGACGATAACAACGATGATAATGACGATATTAACGACGATATTAACGACGATAATAACGACGTTAAAAACGACGATAAAAAGAAGATAATGACAATAATAACGACGATATTATCGATGATATTTATGACGATAACAACGTAGATAATGACGATAATAACGACGACATTAACGACGATAATTATGACAAAATAACGACGATATTAACGACGATAATTATGAGGATGATAAGGACGATAACAACGATGATAATGACGATATTAACGACGATATTAACGACGATAATAACGACGATATTAACGACGATAATAAAGACAATAAAAAGAAGATAATGACAATAATAACGACGATATTAAAGATAATATTTATGTCGATAACAACGATGATAATGACGATAATAACGACGATAATAAAGACAATAAAAAGAAGATAATGACAATAATAACGACGATATTATCGATGATATTTATGACGATAACAACGTAGATAATGACGATAATAACGACGACATTAACGACGATAATTATGACAAAATAACGACGATATTAACGACGATAATTATGAGGATGATAAGGACGATAACAACGATGATAATGACGATATTAACGACGATATTAACGACGATAATAACGACGATATTAACGACGATAATAAAGACAATAAAAAGAAGATAATGACAATAATAACGACGATATTATCGATGATATTTATGACGATAACAACGTAGATAATGACGATAATAACGACGACATTAACGACGATAATTATGACAAAATAACGACGATATTAACGACGATAATTATGAGGATGATAAGGACGATAACAACGATGATAATGACGATATTAACGACGATATTAACGACGATAATAACGACGATATTAACGACGATAATAAAGACAATAAAAAGAAGATAATGACAATAATAACGACGATATTAAAGATAATATTTATGTCGATAACAACGATGATAATGACGATAATAACGACGACATTAACGAAGATGTTTATGACAAAATAACGACGATATTAACGACGATAATTATGAGGATAATAAGGACGATAACAACGATTATAATGACGATATTAACGACGATATTAACGACGATAATAACGACGTTAAAAACGACGATAAAAAGAAGATAATGACAATAATAACGACGATATTATCGATGATATTTATGACGATAACAACGTAGATAATGACGATAATAACGACGACATTAACGACGATGATTATGACAAAATAACGACGATATTAACGACGATAATTATGAGGATGATAAGGACGATAACAACGATGATAATGACGATATTAACGACGATATTAACGACGATAATAACGACGTTAAAAACGACGATAAAAAGAAGATAATGACAATAATAACGACGATATTATCGATGATATTTATGACGATAACAACGTAGATAATGACGATAATAACGACGACATTAACGACGATAATTATGACAAAATAACGACGATATTAACGACGATAATTATGAGGATGATAAGGACGATAACAACGATGATAATGACGATATTAACGACGATATTAACGACGATAATAACGACGATATTAACGACGATAATAAAGACAATAAAAAGAAGATAATGACAATAATAACGACGATATTAAAGATAATATTTATGTCGATAACAACGATGATAATGACGATAATAACGACGACATTAACGACGATGTTTATGACAAAATAACGACGATATTAACGACGATAATTATGAGGATAATAAGGACGATAACAACGATTATAATGACGATATTAACGACGATAATAACGACGATAATACCGACGTTAAAAACGACGATAAAAAGAAGATAATGACAATAATAACGACGATATTATCGATGATATTTATGACGATAACAACGTAGATAATGACGATAATAACGACGACATTAACGACGATGATTATGACAAAATAACGACGATATTAACGACGATAATTATGAGGATGATAAGGACGATAACAACGATTATAATGACGATATTAACGACGATATTAACGACGATAATAACGACGTTAAAAACGACGATAAAAAGAAGATAATGACAATAATAACGACGATATTATCGATGATATTTATGACGATAACAACGTAGATAATGACGATAATAACGACGACATTAACGACGATGATTATGACAAAATAACGACGATATTAACGACGATAATTATGAGGATGATAAGGACGATAACAACGATGATAATGACGATATTAACGACGATATTAACGACGATAATAACGACGATATTAACGACGATAATAAAGACAATAAAAAGAAGATAATGACAATAATAACGACGATATTAAAGATAATATTTATGTCGATAACAACGATGATAATGACGATAATAACGACGACATTAACGACGATAATTATGACAAAATAACGACGATATTAACGACGATAATTATGAGGATGATAAGGACGATAACAACGATGATAATGACGATATTAACGACGATATTAATGACGATAATAACGACGATATTAACGACGATAATAAAGACAATAAAAAGAAGATAATGACAATAATAACGACGATATTATCGATGATATTTATGACGATAACAACGTAGATAATGACGATAATAACGACGACATTAACGACGATAATTATGACAAAATAACGACGATATTAACGACGATAATTATGAGGATGATAAGGACGATAACAACGATGATAATGACGATATTAACGACGATATTAACGACGATAATAACGACGATATTAACGACGATAATAAAGACAATAAAAAGAAGATAATGACAATAATAACGACGATATTAAAGATAATATTTATGTCGATAACAACGATGATAATGACGATAATAACGACGACATTAACGACGATGTTTATGACAAAATAACGACGATATTAACGACGATAATTATGAGGATAATAAGGACGATAACAACGATTATAATGACGATATTAACGACGATATTAACGACGATAATAACGACGTTAAAAACGACGATAAAAAGAAGATAATGACAATAATAACGACGATATTATCGATGATATTTATGACGATAACAACGTAGATAATGACGATAATAACGACGACATTAACGACGACGATTATGACAAAATAACGACGATATTAACGACGATAATTATGAGGATAATAAGGACGATAACAACGATGATAATGACGATATTAACGACGATATTAACGACGATAATAACGACGATATTAACGACGATAATAAAGACAATAAAAAGAAGATAATGACAATAATAACGACGATATTAAAGATAATATTTATGACGATAACAACGTAGATAATGACGATAATAACGACGACATTAACGACGATGATTATGACAAAATAACGACGATATTAACGACGATAATTATGAGGATGATAAGGACGATAACAACGATGATAATGACGATAATAACGACGACATTAGCGACGATGTTTATGACAAAATAACGACGATATTAACGACGATAATTATGAGGATAATAAGGACGATAACAACGATTATAATGACGATATTAACGACGATAATAACGACGTTAAAAACGACGATAAAAAGAAGATAATGACAATAATAACGACGATATTATCGATGATATTTATGACGATAACAACGTAGATAATGACGATAATAACGACGACATTAACGACGATAATTATGACAAAATAACGACGATATTAACGACGATAATTATGAGGATGATAAGGACGATAACAACGATGATAATGACGATATTAACGACGATATTAACGACGATAATAACGACGATATTAACGACGATAATAAAGACAATAAAAAGAAGATAATGACAATAATAACGACGATATTAAAGATAATATTTATGTCGATAACAACGATGATAATGACGATAATAACGACGACATTAACGACGATGTTTATGACAAAATAACGACGATATTAACGACGATAATTATGAGGATAATAAGGACGATAACAACGATTATAATGACGATATTAACGACGATATTAACGACGATAATAACGACGTTAATAACGACGATAAAAAGAAGATAATGACAATAATAACGCCGATATTATCGATGTTATTTATGACGATAACAACGTAGATAATGACGATAATAACGACGACATTAACGACGATGATTATGACAAAATAACGACGATATTAACGACGATAATTATGAGGATGATAAGGACGATAACAACGATGATAATGACGATATTAACGACGATATTAACGACGATAATAACGACGATATTAACGACGATAATAAAGACAATAAAAAGAAGATAATGACAATAATAACGACGATATTAAAGATAATATTTATGTCGATAACAACGATGATAATGACGATAATAACGACGACATTAACGACGATGTTTATGACAAAATAACGACGATATTAACGACGATAATTATGAGGATAATAAGGACGATAACAACGATTATAATGACGATATTAACGACGATATTAACGACGATAATAACGACGTTAAAAACGACGATAAAAAGAAGATAATGACAATAATAACGACGATATTATCGATGATATTTATGACGATAACAACGTAGATAATGACGATAATAACGACGACATTAACGACGATGTTTATGACAAAATAACGACGATATTAACGACGATAATTATGAGGATAATAAGGACGATAACAACGATTATAATGACGATATTAACGACGATATTAACGACGATAATAACGACGTTAAAAACGACGATAAAAAGAAGATAATGACAATAATAACGACGATATTATCGATGATATTTATGACGATAACAACGTAGATAATGACGATAATAACGACGACATTAACGACGATGATTATGACAAAATAACGACGATATTAACGACGATAATTATGAGGATGATAAGGACGATAACAACGATGATAATGACGATATTAACGACGATATTAACGACGATAATAACGACGATATTAACGACGATAATAAAGACAATAAAAAGAAGATAATGACAATAATAACGACGATATTATCGATGATATTTATGACGATAACAACGTAGATAATGACGATAATAACGACGACATTAACGACGATAATTATGACAAAATAACGACGATATTAACGACGATAATTATGAGGATGATAAGGACGATAACAACGATGATAATGACGATATTATCGACGATATTAACGACGATAATAACGACGTTAATTACGACGATAAAAAGAAGATAATGACAATAATAACGACGATATTATCGATGATATTTATGACGATAACAACGTAGATAATGACGATAATAACGACGACATTAACGACGATGATTATGACAAAATAACGACGATATTAACGATGATAATTATGAGGATAATAAGGACGATAACAACGATGATAATGACGATATTAACGACGATATTAACGACGATAATAACGACGATATTAACGACGATAATAAAGACAATAAAAAGAAGATAATGACAATAATAACGACGATATTAAAGATAATATTTATGTCGATAACAACGTAGATAATGACGATAATAACGACGACATTAACGACGATGATTATGACAAAATAACGACGATATTAACGACGATAATTATGAGGATGATAAGGACGATAACAACGATGATAATGACGATATTAACGACGATATTAACGACGATAATAACGACGTTAATAACGACGATAAAAAGAAGATAATGACAATAATAACGCCGATATTATCGATGATATTTATGACGATAACAACGTAGATAATGACGATAATAACGACGACATTAACGACGATGATTATGACAAAATAACGACGATATTAACGACGATAATTATGAGGATGATAAGGACGATAACAACGATTATAATGACGATATTAACGACGATATTAACGACGATAATAACGACGTTAAAAACGACGATAAAAAGAAGATAATGACAATAATAACGACGATATTATCGATGATATTTATGACGATAACAACGTAGATAATGACGATAATAACGACGACATTAACGACGATGATTATGACAAAATAACGACGATATTAACGACGATAATTATGAGGATGATAAGGACGATAACAACGATGATAATGACGATATTAACGACGATATTAACGACGATAATAACGACGATATTAACGACGATAATAAGGACAATAAAAAGAAGATAATGACAATAATAACGACGATATTATCGATGATATTTATGACGATAACAACGTAGATAATGACGATAATAACGACGACATTAACGACGATAATTATGACAAAATAACGACGATATTAACGACGATAATTATGAGGATGATAAGGACGATAACAACGATGATAATGACGATATTAACGACGATATTAACGACGATAATAACGACGATATTAACGACGATAATAAAGACAATAAAAAGAAGATAATGACAATAATAACGACGATATTATCGATGATATTTATGACGATAACAACGTAGATAATGACGATAATAACGACGACATTAACGACGATAATTATGACAAAATAACGACGATATTAACGACGATAATTATGAGGATGATAAGGACGATAACAACGATGATAATGACGATATTAACGACGATATTAACGACGATAATAACGACGTTAATAACGACGATAAAAAGAAGATAATGACAATAATAACGCCGATATTATCGATGTTATTTATGACGATAACAACGTAGATAATGACGATAATAACGACGACATTAACGACGACGATTATGACAAAATAACGACGATATTAACGACGATAATTATGAGGATAATAAGGACGATAACAACGATGATAATGACGATATTAACGACGATATTAACGACGATAATAACGACGATATTAACGACGATAATAAAGACAATAAAAAGAAGATAATGACAATAATAACGACGATATTAAAGATAATATTTATGACGATAACAACGTAGATAATGACGATAATAACGACGACATTAACGACGATGATTATGACAAAATAACGACGATATTAACGACGATAATTATGAGGATGATAAGGACGATAACAACGATGATAATGACGATAATAACGACGACATTAGCGACGATGTTTATGACAAAATAACGACGATATTAACGACGATAATTATGAGGATAATAAGGACGATAACAACGATTATAATGACGATATTAACGACGATAATAACGACGTTAAAAACGACGATAAAAAGAAGATAATGACAATAATAACGACGATATTATCGATGATATTTATGACGATAACAACGTAGATAATGACGATAATAACGACGACATTAACGACGATAATTATGACAAAATAACGACGATATTAACGACGATAATTATGAGGATGATAAGGACGATAACAACGATGATAATGACGATATTAACGACGATATTAACGACGATAATAACGACGATATTAACGACGATAATAAAGACAATAAAAATAAGATAATGACAATAATAACGACGATATTAAAGATAATATTTATGTCGATAACAACGATGATAATGACGATAATAACGACGACATTAACGACGATGTTTATGACAAAATAACGACGATATTAACGACGATAATTATGAGGATAATAAGGACGATAACAACGATTATAATGACGATATTAACGACGATATTAACGACGATAATAACGACGTTAAAAACGACGATAAAAAGAAGATAATGACAATAATAACGACGATATTATCGATGATATTTATGACGATAACAACGTAGATAATGACGATAATAACGACGACATTAACGACGATGATTATGACAAAATAACGACGATATTAACGACGATAATTATGAGGATGATAAGGACGATAACAACGATGATAATGACGATATTAACGACGATATTAACGACGATAATAACGACGATATTAACGACGATAATAAAGACAATAAAAAGAAGATAATGACAATAATAACGACGATATTAAAGATAATATTTATGTCGATAACAACGATGATAATGACGATAATAACGACGACATTAACGACGATGTTTATGACAAAATAACGACGATATTAACGACGATAATTATGAGGATAATAAGGACGATAACAACGATTATAATGACGATATTAACGACGATATTAACGACGATAATAACGACGTTAAAAACGACGATAAAAAGAAGATAATGACAATAATAACGACGATATTATCGATGATATTTATGACGATAACAACGTAGATAATGACGATAATAACGACGACATTAACGACGATGATTATGACAAAATAACGACGATATTAACGACGATAATTATGAGGATGATAAGGACGATAACAACGATGATAATGACGATATTAACGACGATATTAACGACGATAATAACGACGATATTAACGACGATAATAAAGACAATAAAAAGAAGATAATGACAATAATAACGACGATATTATCGATGATATTTATGACGATAACAACGTAGATAATGACGATAATAACGACGACATTAACGACGATAATTATGACAAAATAACGACGATATTAACGACGATAATTATGAGGATGATAAGGACGATAACAACGATGATAATGACGATATTATCGACGATATTAACGACGATAATAACGACGTTAATTACGACGATAAAAAGAAGATAATGACAATAATAACGACGATATTATCGATGATATTTATGACGATAACAACGTAGATAATGACGATAATAACGACGACATTAACGACGATGATTATGACAAAATAACGACGATATTAACGACGATAATTATGAGGATAATAAGGACGATAACAACGATGATAATGACGATATTAACGACGATATTAACGACGATAATAACGACGATATTAACGACGATAATAAAGACAATAAAAAGAAGATAATGACAATAATAACGACGATATTAAAGATAATATTTATGTCGATAACAACGTAGATAATGACGATAATAACGACGACATTAACGACGATGATTATGACAAAATAACGACGATATTAACGACGATAATTATGAGGATGATAAGGACGATAACAACGATGATAATGACGATAATAACGACGACATTAGCGACGATGTTTATGACAAAATAACGACGATATTAACGACGATAATTATGAGGATAATAAGGACGATAACAACGATTATAATGACGATATTAACGACGATAATAACGACGTTAAAAACGACGATAAAAAGAAGATAATGACAATAATAACGACGATATTATCGATGATATTTATGACGATAACAACGTAGATAATGACGATAATAACGACGACATTAACGACGATAATTATGACAAAATAACGACGATATTAACGACGATAATTATGAGGATGATAAGGACGATAACAACGATGATAATGACGATATTAACGACGATATTAACGACGATAATAACGACGATATTAACGACGATAATAAAGACAATAAAAAGAAGATAATGACAATAATAACGACGATATTAAAGATAATATTTATGTCGATAACAACGATGATAATGACGATAATAACGACGACATTAACGACGATGTTTATGACAAAATAACGACGATATTAACGACGATAATTATGAGGATAATAAGGACGATAACAACGATTATAATGACGATATTAACGACGATATTAACGACGATAATAACGACGTTAAAAACGACGATAAAAAGAAGATAATGACAATAATAACGACGATATTATCGATGATATTTATGACGATAACAACGTAGATAATGACGATAATAACGACGACATTAACGACGATGATTATGACAAAATAACGACGATATTAACGACGATAATTATGAGGATGATAAGGACGATAACAACGATGATAATGACGATATTAACGACGATATTAACGACGATAATAACGACGATATTAACGACGATAATAAAGACAATAAAAAGAAGATAATGACAATAATAACGACGATATTAAAGATAATATTTATGTCGATAACAACGATGATAATGACGATAATAACGACGACATTAACGACGATGTTTATGACAAAATAACGACGATATTAACGACGATAATTATGAGGATAATAAGGACGATAACAACGATTATAATGACGATATTAACGACGATATTAACGACGATAATAACGACGTTAAAAACGACGATAAAAAGAAGATAATGACAATAATAACGACGATATTATCGATGATATTTATGACGATAACAACGTAGATAATGACGATAATAACGACGACATTAACGACGATGATTATGACAAAATAACGACGATATTAACGACGATAATTATGAGGATGATAAGGACGATAACAACGATGATAATGACGATATTAACGACGATATTAACGACGATAATAACGACGATATTAACGACGATAATAAAGACAATAAAAAGAAGATAATGACAATAATAACGACGATATTATCGATGATATTTATGACGATAACAACGTAGATAATGACGATAATAACGACGACATTAACGACGATAATTATGACAAAATAACGACGATATTAACGACGATAATTATGAGGATGATAAGGACGATAACAACGATGATAATGACGATATTATCGACGATATTAACGACGATAATAACGACGTTAATTACGACGATAAAAAGAAGATAATGACAATAATAACGACGATATTATCGATGATATTTATGACGATAACAACGTAGATAATGACGATAATAACGACGACATTAACGACGATGATTATGACAAAATAACGACGATATTAACGACGATAATTATGAGGATAATAAGGACGATAACAACGATGATAATGACGATATTAACGACGATATTAACGACGATAATAACGACGATATTAACGACGATAATAAAGACAATAAAAAGAAGATAATGACAATAATAACGACGATATTAAAGATAATATTTATGTCGATAACAACGTAGATAATGACGATAATAACGACGACATTAACGACGATGATTATGACAAAATAACGACGATATTAACGACGATAATTATGAGGATGATAAGGACGATAACAACGATGATAATGACGATATTAACGACGATATTAACGACGATAATAACGACGTTAATAACGACGATAAAAAGAAGATAATGACAATAATAACGCCGATATTATCGATGTTATTTATGACGATAACAACGTAGATAATGACGATAATAACGACGACATTAACGACGACGATTATGACAAAATAACGACGATATTAACGACGATAATTATGAGGATAATAAGGACGATAACAACGATGATAATGACGATATTAACGACGATATTAACGACGATAATAACGACGATATTAACGACGATAATAAAGACAATAAAAAGAAGATAATGACAATAATAACGACGATATTAAAGATAATATTTATGACGATAACAACGTAGATAATGACGATAATAACGACGACATTAACGACGATGATTATGACAAAATAACGACGATATTAACGACGATAATTATGAGGATGATAAGGACGATAACAACGATGATAATGACGATAATAACGACGACATTAGCGACGATGTTTATGACAAAATAACGACGATATTAACGACGATAATTATGAGGATAATAAGGACGATAACAACGATTATAATGACGATATTAACGACGATAATAACGACGTTAAAAACGACGATAAAAAGAAGATAATGACAATAATAACGACGATATTATCGATGATATTTATGACGATAACAACGTAGATAATGACGATAATAACGACGACATTAACGACGATAATTATGACAAAATAACGACGATATTAACGACGATAATTATGAGGATGATAAGGACGATAACAACGATGATAATGACGATATTAACGACGATATTAACGACGATAATAACGACGATAATAACGACGATATTAACGACGATAATAAAGACAATAAAAAGAAGATAATGACAATAATAACGACGATATTAAAGATAATATTTATGACGATAACAACGTAGATAATGACGATAATAACGACGACATTAACGACGATGATTATGACAAAATAACGACGATATTAACGACGATAATTATGAGGATGATAAGGACGATAACAACGATGATAATGACGATAATAACGACGACATTAGCGACGATGTTTATGACAAAATAACGACGATATTAACGACGATAATTATGAGGATAATAAGGACGATAACAACGATTATAATGACGATATTAACGACGATAATAACGACGTTAAAAACGACGATAAAAAGAAGATAATGACAATAATAACGACGATATTATCGATGATATTTATGACGATAACAACGTAGATAATGACGATAATAACGACGACATTAACGACGATAATTATGACAAAATAACGACGATATTAACGACGATAATTATGAGGATGATAAGGACGATAACAACGATGATAATGACGATATTAACGACGATATTAACGACGATAATAACGACGATATTAACGACGATAATAAAGACAATAAAAAGAAGATAATGACAATAATAACGACGATATTAAAGATAATATTTATGTCGATAACAACGATGATAATGACGATAATAACGACGACATTAACGACGATGTTTATGACAAAATAACGACGATATTAACGACGATAATTATGAGGATAATAAGGACGATAACAACGATTATAATGACGATATTAACGACGATATTAACGACGATAATAACGACGTTAAAAACGACGATAAAAAGAAGATAATGACAATAATAACGACGATATTATCGATGTTATTTATGACGATAACAACGTAGATAATGACGATAATAACGACGACATTAACGACGACGATTATGACAAAATAACGACGATATTAACGACGATAATTATGAGGATAATAAGGACGATAACAACGATGATAATGACGATATTAACGACGATATTAACGACGATAATAACGACGATATTAACGACGATAATAAAGACAATAAAAAGAAGATAATGACAACAATAACGACGATATTAAAGATAATATTTATGACGATAACAACGTAGATAATGACGATAATAACGACGACATTAACGACGATGATTATGACAAAATAACGACGATATTAACGACGATAATTATGAGGATGATAAGGACGATAACAACGATGATAATGACGATAATAACGACGACATTAGCGACGATGTTTATGACAAAATAACGACGATATTAACGACGATAATTATGAGGATAATAAGGACGATAACAACGATTATAATGACGATATTAACGACGATAATAACGACGTTAAAAACGACGATAAAAAGAAGATAATGACAATAATAACGACGATATTATCGATGATATTTATGACGATAACAACGTAGATAATGACGATAATAACGACGACATTAACGACGATAATTATGACAAAATAACGACGATATTAACGACGATAATTATGAGGATGATAAGGACGATAACAACGATGATAATGACGATATTAACGACGATATTAACGACGATAATAACGACGATATTAACGACGATAATAAAGACAATAAAAAGAAGATAATGACAATAATAACGACGATATTAAAGATAATATTTATGTCGATAACAACGATGATAATGACGATAATAACGACGACATTAACGACGATGTTTATGACAAAATAACGACGATATTAACGACGATAATTATGAGGATAATAAGGACGATAACAACGATTATAATGACGATATTAACGACGATATTAACGACGATAATAACGACGTTAAAAACGACGATAAAAAGAAGATAATGACAATAATAACGACGATATTATCGATGATATTTATGACGATAACAACGTAGATAATGACGATAATAACGACGACATTAACGACGATGATTATGACAAAATAACGACGATATTAACGACGATAATTATGAGGATGATAAGGACGATAACAACGATGATAATGACGATATTAACGACGATATTAACGACGATAATAACGACGATATTAACGACGATAATAAAGACAATAAAAAGAAGATAATGACAATAATAACGACGATATTAAAGATAATATTTATGTCGATAACAACGATGATAATGACGATAATAACGACGACATTAACGACGATGTTTATGACAAAATAACGACGATATTAACGACGATAATTATGAGGATGATAAGGACGATAACAACGATGATAATGACGATATTATCGACGATATTAACGACGATAATAACGACGTTAATTACGACGATAAAAAGAAGATAATGACAATAATAACGACGATATTATCGATGATATTTATGACGATAACAACGTAGATAATGACGATAATAACGACGACATTAACGACGATGATTATGACAAAATAACGACGATATTAACGACGATAATTATGAGGATAATAAGGACGATAACAACGATGATAATGACGATATTAACGACGATATTAACGACGATAATAACGACGATATTAACGACGATAATAAAGACAATAAAAAGAAGATAATGACAATAATAACGACGATATTAAAGATAATATTTATGTCGATAACAACGTAGATAATGACGATAATAACGACGACATTAACGACGATGATTATGACAAAATAACGACGATATTAACGACGATAATTATGAGGATGATAAGGACGATAACAACGATGATAATGACGATATTAACGACGATATTAACGACGATAATAACGACGTTAATAACGACGATAAAAAGAAGATAATGACAATAATAACGCCGATATTATCGATGTTATTTATGACGATAACAACGTAGATAATGACGATAATAACGACGACATTAACGACGACGATTATGACAAAATAACGACGATATTAACGACGATAATTATGAGGATAATAAGGACGATAACAACGATGATAATGACGATATTAACGACGATATTAACGACGATAATAACGACGATATTAACGACGATAATAAAGACAATAAAAAGAAGATAATGACAATAATAACGACGATATTAAAGATAATATTTATGACGATAACAACGTAGATAATGACGATAATAACGACGACATTAACGACGATGATTATGACAAAATAACGACGATATTAACGACGATAATTATGAGGATGATAAGGACGATAACAACGATGATAATGACGATAATAACGACGACATTAGCGACGATGTTTATGACAAAATAACGACGATATTAACGACGATAATTATGAGGATAATAAGGACGATAACAACGATTATAATGACGATATTAACGACGATAATAACGACGTTAAAAACGACGATAAAAAGAAGATAATGACAATAATAACGACGATATTATCGATGATATTTATGACGATAACAACGTAGATAATGACGATAATAACGACGACATTAACGACGATAATTATGACAAAATAACGACGATATTAACGACGATAATTATGAGGATGATAAGGACGATAACAACGATGATAATGACGATATTAACGACGATATTAACGACGATAATAACGACGATATTAACGACGATAATAAAGACAATAAAAAGAAGATAATGACAATAATAACGACGATATTAAAGATAATATTTATGAAGATAACAACGTAGATAATGACGATAATAACGACGACATTAACGACGATGATTATGACAAAATAACGACGATATTAACGACGATAATTATGAGGATGATAAGGACGATAACAACGATGATAATGACGATAATAACGACGACATTAACGACGATGTTTATGACAAAATAACGACGATATTAACGACGATAATTATGAGGATAATAAGGACGATAACAACGATTATAATGACGATATTAACGACGATATTAACGACGATAATAACGACGTTAAAAACGACGATAAAAAGAAGATAATGACAATAATAACGACGATATTATCGATGATATTTATGACGATAACAACGTAGATAATGACGATAATAACGACGACATTAACGACGATGATTATGACAAAATAACGACGATATTAACGACGATAATTATGAGGATGATAAGGACGATAACAACGATGATAATGACGATATTAACGACGATATTAACGACGATAATAACGACGATATTAACGACGATAATAAAGACAATAAAAAGAAGATAATGACAATAATAACGACGATATTATCGATGATATTTATGACGATAACAACGTAGATAATGACGATAATAACGACGACATTAACGACGATAATTATGACAAAATAACGACGATATTAACGACGATAATTATGAGGATGATAAGGACGATAACAACGATGATAATGACGATATTATCGACGATATTAACGACGATAATAACGACGTTAATTACGACGATAAAAAGAAGATAATGACAATAATAACGACGATATTATCGATGATATTTATGACGATAACAACGTAGATAATGACGATATTAACGACGACATTAACGACGATGATTATGACAAAATAACGACGATATTAACGACGATAATTATGAGGATAATAAGGACGATAACAACGATGATAATGACGATATTAACGACGATATTAACGACGATAATAACGACGATATTAACGACGATAATAAAGACAATAAAAAGAAGATAATGACAATAATAACGACGATATTAAAGATAATATTTATGTCGATAACAACGTAGATAATGACGATAATAACGACGACATTAACGACGATGATTATGACAAAATAACGACGATATTAACGACGATAATTATGAGGATGATAAGGACGATAACAACGATGATAATGACGATATTAACGACGATATTAACGACGATAATAACGACGTTAATAACGACGATAAAAAGAAGATAATGACAATAATAACGCCGATATTATCGATGTTATTTATGACGATAACAACGTAGATAATGACGATAATAACGACGACATTAACGACGACGATTATGACAAAATAACGACGATATTAACGACGATAATTATGAGGATAATAAGGACGATAACAACGATGATAATGACGATATTAACGACGATATTAACGACGATAATAACGACGATATTAACGACGATAATAAAGACAATAAAAAGAAGATAATGACAATAATAACGACGATATTAAAGATAATATTTATGACGATAACAACGTAGATAATGACGATAATAACGACGACATTAACGACGATGATTATGACAAAATAACGACGATATTAACGACGATAATTATGAGGATGATAAGGACGATAACAACGATGATAATGACGATAATAACGACGACATTAGCGACGATGTTTATGACAAAATAACGACGATATTAACGACGATAATTATGAGGATAATAAGGACGATAACAACGATTATAATGACGATATTAACGACGATAATAACGACGTTAAAAACGACGATAAAAAGAAGATAATGACAATAATAACGACGATATTATCGATGATATTTATGACGATAACAACGTAGATAATGACGATAATAACGACGACATTAACGACGATAATTATGACAAAATAACGACGATATTAACGACGATAATTATGAGGATGATAAGGACGATAACAACGATGATAATGACGATATTAACGACGATATTAACGACGATAATAACGACGATATTAACGACGATAATAAAGACAATAAAAAGAAGATAATGACAATAATAACGACGATATTAAAGATAATATTTATGAAGATAACAACGTAGATAATGACGATAATAACGACGACATTAACGACGATGATTATGACAAAATAACGACGATATTAACGACGATAATTATGAGGATGATAAGGACGATAACAACGATGATAATGACGATAATAACGACGACATTAACGACGATGTTTATGACAAAATAACGACGATATTAACGACGATAATTATGAGGATAATAAGGACGATAACAACGATTATAATGACGATATTAACGACGATATTAACGACGATAATAACGACGTTAAAAACGACGATAAAAAGAAGATAATGACAATAATAACGACGATATTATCGATGATATTTATGACGATAACAACGTAGATAATGACGATAATAACGACGACATTAACGACGATGATTATGACAAAATAACGACGATATTAACGACGATAATTATGAGGATGATAAGGACGATAACAACGATGATAATGACGATATTAACGACGATATTAACGACGATAATAACGACGATATTAACGACGATAATAAAGACAATAAAAAGAAGATAATGACAATAATAACGACGATATTATCGATGATATTTATGACGATAACAACGTAGATAATGACGATAATAACGACGACATTAACGACGATAATTATGACAAAATAACGACGATATTAACGACGATAATTATGAGGATGATAAGGACGATAACAACGATGATAATGACGATATTATCGACGATATTAACGACGATAATAACGACGTTAATTACGACGATAAAAAGAAGATAATGACAATAATAACGACGATATTATCGATGATATTTATGACGATAACAACGTAGATAATGACGATATTAACGACGACATTAACGACGATGATTATGACAAAATAACGACGATATTAACGACGATAATTATGAGGATAATAAGGACGATAACAACGATGATAATGACGATATTAACGACGATATTAACGACGATAATAACGACGATATTAACGACGATAATAAAGACAATAAAAAGAAGATAATGACAATAATAACGACGATATTAAAGATAATATTTATGTCGATAACAACGTAGATAATGACGATAATAACGACGACATTAACGACGATGATTATGACAAAATAACGACGATATTAACGACGATAATTATGAGGATGATAAGGACGATAACAACGATGATAATGACGATATTAACGACGATATTAACGACGATAATAACGACGTTAATAACGACGATAAAAAGAAGATAATGACAATAATAACGCCGATATTATCGATGTTATTTATGACGATAACAACGTAGATAATGACGATAATAACGACGACATTAACGACGACGATTATGACAAAATAACGACGATATTAACGACGATAATTATGAGGATAATAAGGACGATAACAACGATGATAATGACGATATTAACGACGATATTAACGACGATAATAACGACGATATTAACGACGATAATAAAGACAATAAAAAGAAGATAATGACAATAATATCGTCGTTATTAAAGATAATATTTATGACGATAACAACGTAGATAATGACGATAATAACGACGACATTAACGACGATGATTATGACAAAATAACGACGATATTAACGACGATAATTATGAGGATGATAAGGACGATAACAACGATGATAATGACGATAATAACGACGACATTAGCGACGATGTTTATGACAAAATAACGACGATATTAACGACGATAATTATGAGGATAATAAGGACGATAACAACGATTATAATGACGATATTAACGACGACAATAACGACGTTAAAAACGACGATAAAAAGAAGATAATGACAATAATAACGACGATATTATCGATGATATTTATGACGATAACAACGTAGATAATGACGATAATAACGACGACATTAACGACGATAATTATGACAAAATAACGACGATATTAACGACGATAATTATGAGGATGATAAGGACGATAACAACGATGATAATGACGATATTAACGACGATATTAACGACGAAAATAACGACGATATTAACGACGATAATAAAGACAATAAAAAGAAGATAATGACAATAATAACGACGATATTAAAGATAATATTTATGTCGATAACAACGATGATAATGACGATAATAACGACGACATTAACGACGATGTTTATGACAAAATAACGACGATATTAACGACGATAATTATGAGGATAATAAGGACGATAACAACGATTATAATGACGATAATAACGACGATATTAACGACGATAATAACGACGTTAAAAACGACGATAAAAAGAAGATAATGACAATAATAACGACGATATTATCGATGATATTTATGACGATAACAACGTAGATAATGACGATAATAACGACGACATTAACGACGATGATTATGACAAAATAACGACGATATTAACGACGATAATTATGAGGATGATAAGGACGATAACAACGATGATAATGACGATATTAACGACGATATTAACGACGATAATAACGACGATATTAACGACGATAATAAAGACAATAAAAAGAAGATAATGACAATAATAACGACGATATTAAAGATAATATTTATGTCGATAACAACGATGATAATGACGATAATAACGATGACATTAACGACGATGTTTATGACAAAATAACGACGATATTAACGACGATAATTATGAGGATGATAAGGACGATAACAACGATGATAATGACGATATTATCGACGATATTAACGACGATAATAACGACGTTAATTACGACGATAAAAAGAAGATAATGACAATAATAACGACGATATTATCGATGATATTTATGACGATAACAACGTAGATAATGACGATAATAACGACGACATTAACGACGATGATTATGACAAAATAACGACGATATTAACGACGATAATTATGAGGATAATAAGGACGATAACAACGATGATAATGACGATATTAACGACGATATTAACGACGATAATAACGACGATATTAACGACGATAATAAAGACAATAAAAAGAAGATAATGACAATAATAACGACGATATTAAAGATAATATTTATGTCGATAACAACGTAGATAATGACGATAATAACGACGACATTAACGACGATGATTATGACAAAATAACGACGATATTAACGACGATAATTATGAGGATGATAAGGACGATAACAACGATGATAATGACGATATTAACGACGATATTAACGACGATAATAACGACGTTAATAACGACGATAAAAAGAAGATAATGACAATAATAACGCCGATATTATCGATGTTATTTATGACGATAACAACGTAGATAATGACGATAATAACGACGACATTAACGACGACGATTATGACAAAATAACGACGATATTAACGACGATAATTATGAGGATAATAAGGACGATAACAACGATGATAATGACGATATTAACGAAGATATTAACGACGATAATAACGACGATATTAACGACGATAATAAAGACAATAAAAAGAAGATAATGACAATAATAACGACGATATTAAAGATAATATTTATGACGATAACAACGTAGATAATGACGATAATAACGACGACATTAACGACGATGATTATGACAAAATAACGACGATATTAACGACGATAATTATGAGGATGATAAGGACGATAACAACGATGATAATGACGATAATAACGACGACATTAGCGACGATGTTTATGACAAAATAACGACGATATTAACGACGATAATTATGAGGATAATAAGGACGATAACAACGATTATAATGACGATATTAACGACGATAATAACGACGTTAAAAACGACGATAAAAAGAAGATAATGACAATAATAACGACGATATTATCGATGATATTTATGACGATAACAACGTAGATAATGACGATAATAACGACGACATTAACGACGATAATTATGACAAAATAACGACGATATTAACGACGATAATTATGAGGATGATAAGGACGATAACAACGATGATAATGACGATATTAACGACGATATTAACGACGATAATAAAGACAATAAAAAGAAGATAATGACAATAATAACGACGATATTAAAGATAATATTTATGTCGATAACAACGATGATAATGACGATAATAACGACGACATTAACGACGATGTTTATGACAAAATAACGACGATATTAACGACGATAATTATGAGGATAATAAGGACGATAACAACGATTATAATGACGATATTAACGACGATATTAACGACGATAATAACGACGTTAAAAACGACGATAAAAAGAAGATAATGACAATAATAACGACGATATTATCAATGATATTTATGACGATAACAACGTAGATAATGACGATAATAACGACGACATTAACGACGATGATTATGACAAAATAACGACGATATTAACGACGATAATTATGAGGATGATAAGGACGATAACAACGATGATAATGACGATATTAACGACGATATTAACGACGATAATAACGACGATATTAACGACGATAATAAAGACAATAAAAAGAAGATAATGACAATAATAACGACGATATTAAAGATAATATTTATGTCGATAACAACGATGATAATGACGATAATAACGACGACATTAACGACGATGTTTATGACAAAATAACGACGATATTAACGACGATAATTATGAGGATAATAAGGACGATAACAACGATTATAATGACGATATTAACGACGATATTAACGACGATAATAACGACGTTAAAAACGACGATAAAAAGAAGATAATGACAATAATAACGACGATATTATCGATGATATTTATGACGATAACAACGTAGATAATGACGATAATAACGACGACATTAACGACGATGATTATGACAAAATAACGACGATATTAACGACGATAATTATGAGGATGATAAGGACGATAACAACGATGATAATGACGATATTATCGACGATATTAACGACGATAATAACGACGTTAATTACGACGATAAAAAGAAGATAATGACAATAATAACGACGATATTATCGATGATATTTATGACGATAACAACGTAGATAATGACGATAATAACGACGACATTAACGACGATGATTATGACAAAATAACGACGATATTAACGACGATAATTATGAGGATAATAAGGACGATAACAACGATGATAATGACGATATTAACGACGATATTAACGACGATAATAACGACGATATTAACGACGATAATAAAGACAATAAAAAGAAGATAATGACAATAATAACGACGATATTAAAGATAATATTTATGTCGATAACAACGTAGATAATGACGATATTAACGACGACATTAACGACGATGATTATGACAAAATAACGACGATATTAACGACGATAATTATGAGGATGATAAGGACGATAACAACGATGATAATGACGATATTAACGACGATATTAACGACGATAATAACGACGTTAATAACGACGATAAAAAGAAGATAATGACAATAATAACGCCGATATTATCGATGTTATTTATGACGATAACAACGTAGATAATGACGATAATAACGACGACATTAACGACGATGATTATGACAAAATAACGACGATATTAACGACGATAATTATGAGGATGATAAGGACGATAACAACGATGATAATGACGATATTAACGACGATATTAACGACGATAATAACGACGATATTAACGACGATAATAAAGACAATAAAAAGAAGATAATGACAATAATAACGACGATATTATCGATGATATTTATGACGATAACAACGTAGATAATGACGATAATAACGACGACATTAACGACGATAATTATGACAAAATAACGACGATATTAACGACGATAATTATGAGGATGATAAGGACGATAACAACGATGATAATGACGATATTATCGACGATATTAACGACGATAATAACGACGTTAATTACGACGATAAAAAGAAGATAATGACAATAATAACGACGATATTATCGATGATATTTATGACGATAACAACGTAGATAATGACGATAATAACGACGACATTAACGACGATGATTATGACAAAATAACGACGATATTAACGACGATAATTATGAGGATGATAAGGACGATAACAACGATGATAATGACGATATTAACGACGATATTAACGACGATAATAATGACGATATTAACGACGATAATAAAGACAATACAAAGAAGATAATGACAATAATAACGACGATATTAAAGATAATATTTATGTCGATAACAACGTAGATAATGACGATAATAACGACGACATTAACGACGATGATTATGACAAAATAACGACGATATTAACGACGATAATTATGAGGATGATAAGGACGATAACAACGATGATAATGACGATATTAACGACGATATTAACGACGATAATAACGACGTTAATAACGACGATAAAAAGAAGATAATGACAATAATAACGACGGTTTTATCGATGATATTTATGACGATAACAACGTAGATAATGACGATAATAACGACGACATTAACGACGATGATTATGACAAAATAACGTCGATATTAACGACGATAATTATGAGGATAATAAGGACGATAACAACGATGATAATGACGATATTAACGACGATATTAACGACGATAATAACGACGATATTAACGACGATAATAAAGACAATAAAAAGAAGATAATGACAATAATAACGACGATATTAACGATAATATTTATGACGATAACAACGTAGATAATGACGATAATAACGACGACATTAACGACGATGATTATGACAAAATAACGACGATATTAACGACGATAATTATGAGGATGATAAGGACGATAACAACGATGATAATGACGATAATAACGACGACATTAACGACGATGATTGTGACAAAATAACGACGATATTAACGACGATAATTATGAGGATAATAAGGACGATAACAACGATGATAATGACGATATTAACGACGATATTAACGACAATAATAACGACGTTAATAACGACGATAAAAAGAAGATAATGACAATAATAACGACGATATTATCGATGATATTTATGACGATAACAACGTAGATAATGACGATAATAACGACGACATTAACGACGATGATTATGACAAAATAACGACGATATTAACGACGATAATTATGAGGATGATAAGAACGATAACAACGATGATAATTACGATAATAACGACGACATTAACGACGATGATTGTGACAAAATAACGACGATATTAACGACGATAATTATGAGGATAATAAGGACGATAACAACGATGATAATGACGATATTAACGACGGTAATAACGACGATAACAACGATGATAATGACGAAATAACGACGATAATAACGACGATAATTATGAGGATAATAACGACGATAACAACGATGACAATGACGATAATAACGACGATATTAACGACGATAATTATGCGGATAATAACGACGATAACAACGATGATAATAACGATAATAACGACGATATTAACGACGATAATTATGAGGATAATAAGGACGATAACAACGATGATAATGACGATATTAACGACGATATTAACGACGATAATAACGACGATATTAACGACGATAATAACGACGATATTAACGACGATAATAAAGACAATAAAAAGAAGATAATGACAATAATAACGACGATATTATCGATGATATTTATGACGATAACAACGTAGATAATGACGATAATAACGACGACATTAACGACGATGATTATGACAAAATAACGACGATATTAACGACGATAATTATGAGGATGATAAGGACGATAACAACGATGATAATGACGATATTAACGACGATATTAACGACGATAATAACGACGTTAATAACGACGATAAAAAGAAGATAATGACAATAATAACGCCGATATTATCGATGATATTTATGACGATAACAACGTAGATAATGACGATAATAACGACGACATTAACGACGATGATTATGACAAAATAACGACGATATTAACGACGATAATTATGAGGATGATAAGGACGATAACAACGATGATAATGACGATATTAACGACGATATTAACGACGATAATAACGACGTTAATAACGACGATAAAAAGAAGATAATGACAATAATAACGACGGTTTTATCGATGATATTTATGACGATAACAACGTAGATAATGACGATAATAACGACGACATTAACGACGATGATTATGACAAAATAACGTCGATATTAACGACGATAATTATGAGGATAATAAGGACGATAACAACGATGATAATGACGATATTAACGACGATATTAACGACGATAATAACGACGATATTAACGACGATAATAAAGACAATAAAAAGAAGATAATGACAATAATAACGACGATATTAACGATAATATTTATGACGATAACAACGTAGATAATGACGATAATAACGACGACATTAACGACGATGATTATGACAAAATAACGACGATATTAACGACGATAATTTTGAGGATGATAAGGACGATAACAACGATGATAATGACGATAATAACGACGACATTAACGACGATGATTGTGACAAAATAACGACGATATTAACGACGATAATTATGAGGATAATAAGGACGATAACAACGATGATAATGACGATATTAACGACGATATTAACGACAATAATAACGACGTTAATAACGACGATAAAAAGAAGATAATGACAATAATAACGACGATATTATCGATGATATTTATGACGATAACAACGTAGATAATGACGATAATAACGACGACATTAACGACGATGATTATGACAAAATAACGACGATATTAACGACGATAATTATGAGGATGATAAGAACGATAACAACGATGATAATTACGATAATAACGACGACATTAACGACGATGATTGTGACAAAATAACGACGATATTAACGACGATAATTATGAGGATAATAAGGACGATAACAACGATGATAATGACGATATTAACGACGGTAATAACGACGATAACAACGATGATAATGACGAAATAACGACGATAATAACGACGATAATTATGAGGATAATAACGACGATAACAACGATGACAATGACGATAATAACGACGATATTAACGACGATAATTATGCGGATAATAACGACGATAACAACGATGATAATAACGATAATAACGACGATATTAACGACGATAATTATGAGGATAATAAGGACGATAACAACGATGATAATGACGATATTAACGACGATATTAACGACGATAATAACGACGATATTAACGACGATAATAACGACGATATTAACGACGATAATAAAGACAATAAAAAGAAGATAATGACAATAATAACGACGATATTATCGATGATATTTATGACGATAACAACGTAGATAATGACGATAATAACGACGACATTAACGACGATGATTATGACAAAATAACGACGATATTAACGACGATAATTATGAGGATGATAAGGACGATAACAACGATGATAATGACGATATTAACGACGATATTAACGACGATAATAACGACGTTAATAACGACGATAAAAAGAAGATAATGACAATAATAACGACGGTTTTATCGATGATATTTATGACGATAACAACGTAGATAATGACGATAATAACGACGACATTAACGACGATGATTATGACAAAATAACGTCGATATTAACGACGATAATTATGAGGATAATAAGGACGATAACAACGATGATAATGACGATATTAACGACGATATTAACGACGATAATAACGACGATATTAACGACGATAATAAAGACAATAAAAAGAAGATAATGACAATAATAACGACGATATTAACGATAATATTTATGACGATAACAACGTAGATAATGACGATAATAACGACGACATTAACGACGATGATTATGACAAAATAACGACGATATTAACGACGATAATTATGAGGATGATAAGGACGATAACAACGATGATAATGACGATAATAACGACGACATTAACGACGATGATTGTGACAAAATAACGACGATATTAACGACGATAATTATGAGGATAATAAGGACGATAACAACGATGATAATGACGATATTAACGACGATATTAACGACAATAATAACGACGTTAATAACGACGATAAAAAGAAGATAATGACAATAATAACGACGATATTATCGATGATATTTATGACGATAACAACGTAGATAATGACGATAATAACGACGACATTAACGACGATGATTATGACAAAATAACGACGATATTAACGACGATAATTATGAGGATGATAAGAACGATAACAACGATGATAATTACGATAATAACGACGACATTAACGACGATGATTGTGACAAAATAACGACGATATTAACGACGATAATTATGAGGATAATAAGGACGATAACAACGATGATAATGACGATATTAACGACGGTAATAACGACGATAACAACGATGATAATGACGAAATAACGACGATAATAACGACGATAATTATGAGGATAATAACGACGATAACAACGATGACAATGACGATAATAACGACGATATTAACGACGATAATTATGCGGATAATAACGACGATAACAACGATGATAATAACGATAATAACGACGATATTAACGACGATAATTATGAGGATAATAAGGACGATAACAACGATGATAATGACGATATTAACGACGATATTAACGACGATAATAACGACGATATTAACGACGATAATAACGACGATATTAACGACGATAATAAAGACAATAAAAAGAAGATAATGACAATAATAACGACGATATTATCGATGATATTTATGACGATAACAACGTAGATAATGACGATAATAACGACGACATTAACGACGATGATTATGACAAAATAACGACGATATTAACGACGATAATTATGAGGATGATAAGGACGATAACAACGATGATAATGACGATATTAACGACGATATTAACGACGATAATAACGACGATATTAACGACGATAATAAAGACAATAAAAAGAAGATAATGACAATAATAACGACGATATTAAAGATAATATTTATGTCGATAACAACGTAGATAATGACGATAATAACGACGACCTTAACGACGATGATTATGACAAAATAACGACGATATTAACGACGATAATTATGAGGATGATAAGGACGATAACAACGATGATAATGACGATATTAACGACGATATTAACGACGATAATAACGACGATATTAACGACGATAATAAAGACAATAAAAAGAAGATAATGACAATAATAACGACGATATTAAAGATAATATTTATGACGATAACAACGTAGATAATGACGATAATAACGACGACATTAACGACGATGATTATGACAAAATAACGACGATATTAACGACGATATTAACGACGATAATTATGAGGATGATAAGGACGATAACAACGATGATAATGACGATAATAACGACGACATTAACGACGATGATTGTGACAAAATAACGACGATATTAACGACGATAATTATGAGGATAATAAGGACGATAACAACGATGATAATGACGATATTAACGACGATAATAACGTCGATAAAAAGAAGATAATGACAATAATAAAGACGATATTAACGATGATAATTATGACGATAACAACGAAGATAATGACGATAATAACGACGACATTATCGTCGATGATTATGACAAAATAACGACGATATTAACGACGATAATTATGAGGATGATAAGGATGATAACAACGATGATAATGACGATAATAACGACGACATTAACGACGATGTTTATGACAAAATAACGACGATATTAACGATGATAATTATGAGGATAATAAGGACGATAACAACGATTATAATGACGATATTAACGACGATATTAACGACGATAATAACGACGTTAAAAACGACGATAAAAAGAAGATAATGACAATAATAACGACGATATTATCGATGATATTTATGACGATAACAACGTAGATAATGACGATAATAACGACGACATTAACGACGATGATTATGACAAAATAACGACGATATTAACGACGATAATTATGAGGATGATAAGGACGATAACAACGATGATAATGACGATATTAACGACGATATTAACGACGATAATAACGACGATATTAACGACGATAATAAAGACAATAAAAAGAAGATAATGACAATAATAACGACGATATTATCGATGATATTTATGACGATAACAACGTAGATAATGACGATAATAACGACGACATTAACGACGATAATTATGACAAAATAACGACGATATTAACGACGATAATTATGAGGATGATAAGGACGATAACAACGATGATAATGACGATATTATCGACGATATTAACGACGATAATAACGACGTTAAATACGACGATAAAAAGAAGATAATGACAATAATAACGTCGATATTATCGATGATATTTATGACGATAACAACGTAGATAATGACGATAATAACGACGACATTAACGACGATGATTATGACAAAATAACGACGATATTAACGACGATAATTATGAGGATAATAAGGACGATAACAACGATGATAATGACGATATTAACGACGATATTAACGACGATAATAACGACGATATTAACGACGATAATAAAGACAATAAAAAGAAGATAATGACAATAATAACGACGATATTAAAGATAATATTTATGTCGATAACAACGATGATAATGACGATAATAACGACGACATTAACGACGATGTTTATGACAAAATAACGACGATATTAACGACGATAATTATGAGGATAATAAGGACGATAACAACGATTATAATGACGATATTAACGACGATATTAACGACGATAATAACGACGTTAAAAACGACGATAAAAAGAAGATAATGACAATAATAACGACGATATTATCGATGATATTTATGACGATAACAACGTAGATAATGACGATAATAACGACGACATTAACGACGATGATTATGACAAAATAACGACGATATTAACGACGATAATTATGAGGATGATAAGGACGATAACAACGATGATAATGACGATATTAACGACGATATTAACGACGATAATAACGACGTTAATAACGACGATAAAAAGAAGATAATGACAATAATAACGACGGTTTTATCGATGATATTTATGACGATAACAACGTAGATAATGACGATAATAACGACGACATTAACGACGATGATTATGACAAAATAACGACGATATTAACGACGATAATTATGAGGATAATAAGGACGATAACAACGATGATAATGACGATATTAACGACGATATTAACGACGATAATAACGACGATATTAACGACGATAATAAAGACAATAAAAAGAAGATAATGACAATAATAACGACGATATTAACGATAATATTTATGACGATAACAACGTAGATAATGACGATAATAACGACGACATTAACGACGATGATTATGACAAAATAACGACGATATTAACGACGATAATTATGAGGATGATAAGGACGATAACAACGATGATAATGACGATAATAACGACGACATTAACGACGATGATTGTGACAAAATAACGACGATATTAACGACGATAATTATGAGGATAATAAGGACGATAACAACGATGATAATGACGATATTAACGACGATATTAACGACAATAATAACGACGTTAATAACGACGATAAAAAGAAGATAATGACAATAATAACGACGATATTATCGATGATATTTATGACGATAACAACGTAGATAATGACGATAATAACGACGACATTAACGACGATGATTATGACAAAATAACGACGATATTAACGACGATAATTATGAGGATGATAAGAACGATAACAACGATGATAATTACGATAATAACGACGACATTAACGACGATGATTGTGACAAAATAACGACGATATTAACGACGATAATTATGAGGATAATAAGGACGATAACAACGATGATAATGACGATATTAACGACGGTAATAACGACGATAACAACGATGATAATGACGAAATAACGACGATAATAACGACGATAATTATGAGGATAATAACGACGATAACAACGATGATAATAACGATATTAACGACGATATTAACGACGATAATAACGACGATATTAACGACGATAATAAAGACAATAAAAAGAAGATAATGACAATAATAACGACGATATTAAAGATAATATTTATGTCGATAACAACGTAGATAATGACGATAATAACGACGACCTTAACGACGATGATTATGACAAAATAACGACGATATTAACGACGATAATTATGAGGATGATAAGGACGATAACAACGATGATAATGACGATATTAACGACGATATTAACGACGATAATAACGACGTTAATAACGACGATAAAAAGAAGATAATGACAATAATAACGACGATATTATCGATGTTATTTATGACGATAACAACGTAGATAATGACGATAATAACGACGACATTAACGACGACGATTATGACAAAATAACGACGATATTAACGACGATAATTATGAGGATAATAAGGACGATAACAACGATGATAATGACGATATTAACGACGATATTAACGACGATAATAACGACGATATTAACGACGATAATAAAGACAATAAAAAGAAGATAATGACAATAATAACGACGATATTATCGATGATATTTATGACGATAACAACGTAGATAATGACGATAATAACGACGACATTAACGACGATAATTATGACAAAATAACGACGATATTAACGACGATAATTATGAGGATGATAAGGACGATAACAACGATGATAATGACGATATTAACGACGATATTAACGACGATAATAACGACGATATTAACGACGATAATAAAGACAATAAAAAGAAGATAATGACAATAATAACGACGATATTAAAGATAATATTTATGACGATAACAACGTAGATAATGACGATAATAACGACGACATTAACGACGATGATTATGACAAAATAACGACGATATTAACGACGATATTAACGACGATAATTATGAGGATGATAAGGACGATAACAACGATGATAATGACGATAATAACGACGACATTAACGACGATGATTGTGACAAAATAACGACGATATTAACGACGATAATTATGAGGATAATAAGGACGATAACAACGATGATAATGACGATATTAACGACGATAATAACGTCGATAAAAAGAAGATAATGACAATAATAAAGACGATATTAACGATGATAATTATGACGATAACAACGAAGATAATGACGATAATAACGACGACATTATCGTCGATGATTATGACAAAATAACGACGATATTAACGACGATAATTATGAGGATGATAAGGATGATAACAACGATGATAATGACGATAATAACGACGACATTAACGACGATGTTTATGACAAAATAACGACGATATTAACGATGATAATTATGAGGATAATAAGGACGATAACAACGATTATAATGACGATATTAACGACGATATTAACGACGATAATAACGACGTTAAAAACGACGATAAAAAGAAGATAATGACAATAATAACGACGATATTATCGATGATATTTATGACGATAACAACGTAGATAATGACGATAATAACGACGACATTAACGACGATGATTATGACAAAATAACGACGATATTAACGACGATAATTATGAGGATGATAAGGACGATAACAACGATGATAATGACGATATTAACGACGATATTAACGACGATAATAACGACGATATTAACGACGATAATAAAGACAATAAAAAGAAGATAATGACAATAATAACGACGATATTATCGATGATATTTATGACGATAACAACGTAGATAATGACGATAATAACGACGACATTAACGACGATAATTATGACAAAATAACGACGATATTAACGACGATAATTATGAGGATGATAAGGACGATAACAACGATGATAATGACGATATTATCGACGATATTAACGACGATAATAACGACGTTAAATACGACGATAAAAAGAAGATAATGACAATAATAACGACGATATTATCGATGATATTTATGACGATAACAACGTAGATAATGACGATAATAACGACGACATTAACGACGATGATTATGACAAAATAACGACGATATTAACGACGATAATTATGAGGATAATAAGGACGATAACAACGATGATAATGACGATATTAACGACGATATTAACGACGATAATAACGACGATATTAACGACGATAATAAAGACAATAAAAAGAAGATAATGACAATAATAACGACGATATTAAAGATAATATTTATGTCGATAACAACGATGATAATGACGATAATAACGACGACATTAACGACGATGTTTATGACAAAATAACGACGATATTAACGACGATAATTATGAGGATAATAAGGACGATAACAACGATTATAATGACGATATTAACGACGATATTAACGACGATAATAACGACGTTAAAAACGACGATAAAAAGAAGATAATGACAATAATAACGACGATATTATCGATGATATTTATGACGATAACAACGTAGATAATGACGATAATAACGACGACATTAACGACGATGATTATGACAAAATAACGACGATATTAACGACGATAATTATGAGGATGATAAGGACGATAACAACGATGATAATGACGATATTAACGACGATATTAACGACGATAATAACGACGTTAATAACGACGATAAAAAGAAGATAATGACAATAATAACGACGGTTTTATCGATGATATTTATGACGATAACAACGTAGATAATGACGATAATAACGACGACATTAACGACGATGATTATGACAAAATAACGACGATATTAACGACGATAATTATGAGGATAATAAGGACGATAAGAACGATGATAATGACGATATTAACGACGATATTAACGACGATAATAACGACGATATTAACGACGATAATAAAGACAATAAAAAGAAGATAATGACAATAATAACGACGATATTAACGATAATATTTATGACGATAACAACGTAGATAATGACGATAATAACGACGACATTAACGACGATGATTATGACAAAATAACGACGATATTAACGACGATAATTATGAGGATGATAAGGACGATAACAACGATGATAATGACGATAATAACGACGACATTAACGACGATGATTGTGACAAAATAACGACGATATTAACGACGATAATTATGAGGATAATAAGGACGATAACAACGATGATAATGACGATATTAACGACGATATTAACGACAATAATAACGACGTTAATAACGACGATAAAAAGAAGATAATGACAATAATAACGACGATATTATCGATGATATTTATGACGATAACAACGTAGATAATGACGATAATAACGACGACATTAACGACGATGATTATGACAAAATAACGACGATATTAACGACGATAATTATGAGGATGATAAGAACGATAACAACGATGATAATTACGATAATAACGACGACATTAACGACGATGATTGTGACAAAATAACGACGATATTAACGACGATAATTATGAGGATAATAAGGACGATAACAACGATGATAATGACGATATTAACGACGGTAATAACAACGATAACAACGATGATAATGACGAAATAACGACGATAATAACGACGATAATTATGAGGATAATAACGACGATAACAACGATGATAATAACGATATTAACGACGATATTAACGACGATAATAACGACGATATTAACGACGATAATAAAGACAATAAAAAGAAGATAATGACAATAATAACGACGATATTAAAGATAATATTTATGTCGATAACAACGTAGATAATGACGATAATAACGACGACCTTAACGACGATGATTATGACAAAATAACGACGATATTAACGACGATAATTATGAGGATGATAAGGACGATAACAACGATGATAATGACGATATTAACGACGATATTAACGACGATAATAACGACGTTAATAACGACGATAAAAAGAAGATAATGACAATAATAACGACGATATTATCGATGTTATTTATGACGATAACAACGTAGATAATGACGATAATAACGACGACATTAACGACGACGATTATGACAAAATAACGACGATATTAACGACGATAATTATGAGGATAATAAGGACGATAACAACGATGATAATGACGATATTAACGACGATATTAACGACGATAATAACGACGATATTAACGACGATAATAAAGACAATAAAAAGAAGATAATGACAATAATAACGACGATATTATCGATGATATTTATGACGATAACAACGTAGATAATGACGATAATAACGACGACATTAACGACGATAATTATGACAAAATAACGACGATATTAACGACGATAATTATGAGGATGATAAGGACGATAACAACGATGATAATGACGATATTATCGACGATATTAACGACGATAATAACGACGTTAAATACGACGATAAAAAGAAGATAATGACAATAATAACGACGATATTATCGATGATATTTATGACGATAACAACGTAGATAATGACGATAATAACGACGACATTAACGACGATGATTATGACAAAATAACGACGATATTAACGACGATAATTATGAGGATAATAAGGACGATAACAACGATGATAATGACGATATTAACGACGATATTAACGACGATAATAACGACGATATTAACGACGATAATAAAGACAATAAAAAGAAGATAATGACAATAATAACGACGATATTAAAGATAATATTTATGTCGATAACAACGATGATAATGACGATAATAACGACGACATTAACGACGATGTTTATGACAAAATAACGACGATATTAACGACGATAATTATGAGGATAATAAGGACGATAACAACGATTATAATGACGATATTAACGACGATATTAACGACGATAATAACGACGTTAAAAACGACCATAAAAAGAAGATAATGACAATAATAACGACGATATTATCGATGATATTTATGACGATAACAACGTAGATAATGACGATAATAACGACGACATTAACGACGATGATTATGACAAAATAACGACGGTATTAACGACGATAATTATGAGGATGATAAGGACGATAACAACGATGATAATGACGATATTAACGACGATATTAACGACGATAATAACGACGATATTAACGACGATAATAAAGACAATAAAAAGAAGATAATGACAATAATAACGACGATATTATCGATGATATTTATGACGATAACAACGTAGATAATGACGATAATAACGACGACATTAACGACGATAATTATGACAAAATAACGACGATATTAACGACGATAATTATGAGGATGATAAGGACGATAACAACGATGATAATGACGATATTATCGACGATATTAACGACGATAATAACGACGTTAAATACGACGATAAAAAGAAGATAATGACAATAATAACGACGATATTATCGATGATATTTATGACGATAACAACGTAGATAATGACGATAATAACGACGACATTAACGACGATGATTATGACAAAATAACGACGATATTAACGACGATAATTATGAGGATAATAAGGACGATAACAACGATGATAATGACGATATTAACGACGATATTAACGACGATAATAACGACGATATTAACGACGATAATAAAGACAATAAAAAGAAGATAATGACAATAATAACGACGATATTAAAGATAATATTTATGTCGATAACAACGATGATAATGACGATAATAACGACGACATTAACGACGATGTTTATGACAAAATAACGACGATATTAACGACGATAATTATGAGGATAATAAGGACGATAACAACGATTATAATGACGATATTAACGACGATATTAACGACGATAATAACGACGTTAAAAACGACGATAAAAAGAAGATAATGACAATAATAACGACGATATTATCGATGATATTTATGACGATAACAACGTAGATAATGACGATAATAACGACGACATTAACGACGATGATTATGACAAAATAACGACGATATTAACGACGATAATTATGAGGATGATAAGGACGATAACAACGATGATAATGACGATATTAACGACGATATTAACGACGATGATTGTGACAAAATAACGACGATATTAACGACGATAATTATGAGGATAATAAGGACGATAACAACGATGATAATGACGATATTAACGACGATATTAACGACAATAATAACGACGTTAATAACGACGATAAAAAGAAGATAATGACAATAATAACGACGATATTATCGATGATATTTATGACGATAACAACGTAGATAATGACGATAATAACGACGACATTAACGACGATGATTATGACAAAATAACGACGATATTAACGACGATAATTATGAGGATGATAAGAACGATAACAACGATGATAATTACGATAATAACGACGACATTAACGACGATGATTGTGACAAAATAACGACGATATTAACGACGATAATTATGAGGATAATAAGGACGATAACAACGATGATAATGACGATATTAACGACGGTAATAACGACGATAACAACGATGATAATGACGAAATAACGACGATAATAACGACGATAATTATGAGGATAATAACGACGATAACAACGATGACAATGACGATAATAACGACGATATTAACGACGATAATTATGCGGATAATAACGACGATAACAACGATGATAATAACGATAATAACGACGATATTAACGACGATAATTATGAGGATAATAAGGACGATAACAACGATTGATAATGACGATATTAACGACGATATTAACGACGATAATAACGACGATATTAACGACGATAATAACGACGATATTAACGACGATAATAAAGACAATAAAAAGAAGATAATGACAATAATAACGACGATATTATCGATGATATTTATGACGATAACAACGTAGATAATGACGATAATAACGACGACATTAACGACGATGATTATGACAAAATAACGACGATATTAACGACGATAATTATGAGGATGATAAGGACGATAACAACGATGATAATGACGATATTAACGACGACATTAACGACGATGATTGTGACAAAATAACGACGATATTAACGACGATAATTATGAGGATAATAAGGACGATAACAACGATGATAATAACGATATTAACGACGATAATAACGACGATATTAACGACGATAATAACGACGTTAATAACGACGATAAAAAGAAGATAATGACAATAATAACGACGATATTATCGATGATATTTATGACGATAACAACATAGATAATGACGATAATAACGACGACATTAACGACGATGATTATGACAAAATAACGACGCTATTAACGACGATAATTATGAGGATAATAAGGACGATAACAACGATGATAATGACGATATTAACGACGATATTAACGACGATAATAACGACGATATTAACGACGATAATAAAGACAATAAAAAGAAGATAATGACAATAATAACGACGATATTAAAGATAATATTTATGTCGATAACAACGTAGATAATGACGATAATAACGACGACCTTAACGACGATGATTATGAAAAAATAACGACGATATTAACGACGATAATTATGAGGATGATAAGGACGATAACAACGATGATAATGACGATATTAACGACGATATTAACGACGATAATAACGACGTTAATAACGACGATAAAAAGAAGATAATGACAATAATAACGACGATATTATCGATGTTATTTATGACGATAACAACGTAGATAATGACGATAATAACGACGACATTAACGACGACGATTATGACAAAATAACGACGATATTAACGACGATAATTATGAGGATAATAAGGACGATAACAACGATGATATTGACGATATTAACGACGATATTAACGACGATAATAACGACGATATTAACGACGATAATAAAGACAATAAAAAGAAGATAATGACAATAATAACGACGATATTAAAGATAATATTTATGACGATAACAACGTAGATAATGACGATAATAACGACGACATTAACGACGATGATTATGACAAAATAACGACGATATTAACGACGATATTAACGACGATAATTATGAGGATGATAAGGACGATAACAACGATGATAATGACGATAATAACGACGACATTAACGACGATGATTGTGACAAAATAACGACGATATTAACGACGATAATTATGAGGATAATAAGGACGATAACAACGATGATAATGACGATATTAACGACGATAATAACGTCGATAAAAAGAAGATAATGACAATAATAAAGACGATATTAACGATGATAATTATGACGATAACAACGAAGATAATGACGATAATAACGACGACATTATCGTCGATGATTATGACAAAATAACGACGATATTAACGACGATAATTATGAGGATGATAAGGATGATAACAACGATGATAATGACGATAATAACGACGACATTAACGACGATGTTTATGACAAAATAACGACGATATTAACGATGATAATTATGAGGATAATAAGGACGATAACAACGATTATAATGACGATATTAACGACGATATTAACGACGATAATAACGACGTTAAAAACGACGATAAAAAGAAGATAATGACAATAATAACGACGATATTATCGATGATATTTATGACGATAACAACGTAGATAATGACGATAATAACGACGACATTAACGACGATGATTATGACAAAATAACGACGATATTAACGACGATAATTATGAGGATGATAAGGACGATAACAACGATGATAATGACGATATTAACGACGATATTAACGACGATAATAACGACGATATTAACGACGATAATAAAGACAATAAAAAGAAGATAATGACAATAATAACGACGATATTATCGATGATATTTATGACGATAACAACGTAGATAATGACGATAATAACGACGACATTAACGACGATAATTATGACAAAATAACGACGATATTAACGACGATAATTATGAGGATGATAAGGACGATAACAACGATGATAATGACGATATTATCGACGATATTAACGACGATAATAACGACGTTAAATACGACGATAAAAAGAAGATAATGACAATAATAACGACGATATTATCGATGATATTTATGACGATAACAACGTAGATAATGACGATAATAACGACGACATTAACGACGATGATTATGACAAAATAACGACGATATTAACGACGATAATTATGAGGATAATAAGGACGATAACAACGATGATAATGACGATATTAACGACGATATTAACGACGATAATAACGACGATATTAACGACGATAATAAAGACAATAAAAAGAAGATAATGACAATAATAACGACGATATTAAAGATAATATTTATGTCGATAACAACGATGATAATGACGATAATAACGACGACATTAACGACGATGTTTATGACAAAATAACGACGATATTAACGACGATAATTATGAGGATAATAAGGACGATAACAACGATTATAATGACGATATTAACGACGATATTAACGACGATAATAACGACGTTAAAAACGACGATAAAAAGAAGATAATGACAATAATAACGACGATATTATCGATGATATTTATGACGATAACAACGTAGATAATGACGATAATAACGACGACATTAACGACGATGATTATGACAAAATAACGACGATATTAACGACGATAATTATGAGGATGATAAGGACGATAACAACGATGATAATGACGATATTAACGACGATAATAACGACGTTAAAAACGACGATAAAAAGAAGATAATGACAATAATAACGACGATATTATCGATGATATTTATGACGATAACAACGTAGATAATGACGATAATAACGACGACATTAACGACGATGATTATGACAAAATAACGACGATCTTAACGACGATAATTATGAGGATGATAAGGACGATAACAACGATTATAATGACGATATTAACGACGATATTAACGACGATAATAACGACGTTAAAAACGACGATAAAAAGAAGATAATGACAATAATAACGACGATATTATCGATGATATTTATGACGATAACAACGTAGATAATGACGATAATAACGACGACATTAACGACGATGATTATGACAAAATAACGACGATATTAACGACGATAATTATGAGGATGATAAGGACGATAACAACGATGATAATGACGATATTAACGACGATATTAACGACGATAATAACGACGATATTAACGACGATAATAAAGACAATAAAAAGAAGATAATGACAATAATAACGACGATATTATCGATGATATTTATGACGATAACAACGTAGATAATGACGATAATAACGACGACATTAACGACGATAATTATGACAAAATAACGACGATATTAACGACGATAATTATGAGGATGATAAGGACGATAACAACGATTATAATGACGATATTAACGACGATATTAACGACGATAATAACGACGTTAAAAACGACGATAAAAAGAAGATAATGACAATAATAACGACGATATTATCGATGATATTTATGACGATAACAACGTAGATAATGACGATAATAACGACGACATTAACGACGATGATTATGACAAAATAACGACGATATTAACGACGATAATTATGAGGATGATAAGGACGATAACAACGATGATAATGACGATATTAACGACGATATTAACGACGATAATAACGACGATATTAACGACGATAATAAAGACAATAAAAAGAAGATAATGACAATAATAACGACGATATTATCGATGATATTTATGACGATAACAACGTAGATAATGACGATAATAACGACGACATTAACGACGATAATTATGACAAAATAACGACGATATTAACGACGATAATTATGAGGATGATAAGGACGATAACAACGATGATAATGACGATATTAACGACGATATTAACGACGATAATAACGACGATATTAACGACGATAATAAAGACAATAAAAAGAAGATAATGACAATAATAACGACGATATTAAAGATAATATTTATGTCGATAACAACGATGATAATGACGATAATAACGACGACATTAACGACGATGTTTATGACAAAATAACGACGATATTAACGACGATAATTATGAGGATAATAAGGACGATAACAACGATTATAATGACGATATTAACGACGATATTAACGACGATAATAACGACGTTAAAAACGACGATAAAAAGAAGATAATGACAATAATAACGACGATATTATCGATGATATTTATGACGATAACAACGTAGATAATGACGATAATAACGACGACATTAACGACGATGATTATGACAAAATAACGACGATATTAACGACGATAATTATGAGGATGATAAGGACGATAACAACGATGATAATGACGATATTAACGACGATATTAACGACGATAATAACGACGATATTAACGACGATAATAAAGACAATAAAAAGAAGATAATGACAATAATAACGACGATATTAAAGATAATATTTATGTCGATAACAACGATGATAATGACGATAATAACGACGACATTAACGACGATGTTTATGACAAAATAACGACGATATTAACGACGATAATTATGAGGATAATAAGGACGATAACAACGATTATAATGACGATATTAACGACGATATTAACGACGATAATAACGACGTTAAAAACGACGATAAAAAGAAGATAATGACAATAATAACGACGATATTATCGATGATATTTATGACGATAACAACGTAGATAATGACGATAATAACGACGACATTAACGACGATGATTATGACAAAATAACGACGATATTAACGACGATAATTATGAGGATGATAAGAACGATAACAACGATTATAATGACGATATTAACGACGATATTAACGACGATAATAACGACGTTAAAAACGACGATAAAAAGAAGATAATGACAATAATAACGACGATATTATCGATGATATTTATGACGATAACAACGTAGATAATGACGATAATAACGACGACATTAACGACGATGATTATGACAAAATAACGACGATATTAACGACGATAATTATGAGGATGATAAGGACGATAACAACGATGATAATGACGATATTAACGACGATATTAACGACGATAATAACGACGATATTAACGACGATAATAAAGACAATAAAAAGAAGATAATGACAATAATAACGACGATATTATCGATGATATTTATGACGATAACAACGTAGATAATGACGATAATAACGACGACATTAACGACGATAATTATGACAAAATAACGACGATATTAACGACGATAATTATGAGGATGATAAGGACGATAACAACGATGATAATGACGATATTAACGACGATATTAACGACGATAATAACGACGATATTAACGACGATAATAAAGACAATAAAAAGAAGATAATGACAATAATAACGACGATATTAAAGATAATATTTATGTCGATAACAACGATGATAATGACGATAATAACGACGACATTAACGACGATGTTTATGACAAAATAACGACGATATTAACGACGATAATTATGAGGATAATAAGGACGATAACAACGATTATAATGACGATATTAACGACGATATTAACGACGATAATAACGACGTTAAAAACGACGATAAAAAGAAGATAATGACAATAATAACGACGATATTATCGATGATATTTATGACGATAACAACGTAGATAATGACGATAATAACGACGACATTAACGACGATGATTATGACAAAATAACGACGATATTAACGACGATAATTATGAGGATGATAAGGACGATAACAACGATGATAATGACGATATTAACGACGATATTAACGACGATAATAACGACGATATTAACGACGATAATAAAGACAATAAAAAGAAGATAATGACAATAATAACGACGATATTATCGATGATATTTATGACGATAACAACGTAGATAATGACGATAATAACGACGACATTAACGACGATAATTATGACAAAATAACGACGATATTAACGACGATAATTATGAGGATGATAAGGACGATAACAACGATGATAATGACGATATTATCGACGATATTAACGACGATAATAACGACGTTAATTACGACGATAAAAAGAAGATAATGACAATAATAACGACGGTTTTATCGATGATATTTATGACGATAACAACGTAGATAATGACGATAATAACGACGACATTAACGACGATGATTATGACAAAATAACGACGATATTAACGACGATAATTATGAGGATAATAAGGACGATAACAACGATGATAATGACGATATTAACGACGATATAACCGACGATAATAACGACGATATTAACGACGATAATAAAGACAATAAAAAGAAGATAATGACAATAATAACGACGATATTAACGATAATATTTATGACGATAACAACGTAGATAATGACGATAATAACGACGACATTAACGACGATGATTATGACAAAATAACGACGATATTAACGACGATAATTATGAGGATGATAAGGACGATAACAACGATGATAATGACGATAATAACGACGACATTAACGACGATGTTTATGACAAAATAACGACGATATTAACGACGATAATTATGAGGATAATAAGGACGATAACAACGATTATAATGACGATATTAACGACGATATTAACGACGATAATAACGACGTTAAAAACGACGATAAAAAGAAGATAATGACAATAATAACGACGATATTATCGATGATATTTATGACGATAACAACGTAGATAATGACGATAATAACGACGACATTAACGACGATGATTATGACAAAATAACGACGATATTAACGACGATAATTATGAGGATGATAAGGACGATAACAACGATGATAATGACGATATTAACGACGATATTAACGACGATAATAACGACGATATTAACGACGATAATAAAGACAATAAAAAGAAGATAATGACAATAATAACGACGATATTATCGATGATATTTATGACGATAACAACGTAGATAATGACGATAATAACGACGACATTAACGACGATAATTATGACAAAATAACGACGATATTAACGACGATAATTATGAGGATGATAAGGACGATAACAACGATGATAATGACGATATTATCGACGATATTAACGACGATAATAACGACGTTAATTACGACGATAAAAAGAAGATAATGACAATAATAACGACGGTTTTATCGATGATATTTATGACGATAACAACGTAGATAATGACGATAATAACGACGACATTAACGACGATGATTATGACAAAATAACGACGATATTAACGACGATAATTATGAGGATAATAAGGACGATAACAACGATGATAATGACGATATTAACGACGATATTAACGACGATAATAACGACGATATTAACGACGATAATAAAGACAATAAAAAGAAGATAATGACAATAATAACGACGATATTAACGATAATATTTATGACGATAACAACGTAGATAATGACGATAATAACGACGACATTAACGACGATGATTATGACAAAATAACGACGATATTAACGACGATAATTATGAGGATGATAAGGACGATAACAACGATGATAATGACGATAATAACGACGACATTAACGACGATGATTGTGACAAAATAACGACGATATTAACGACGATAATTATGAGGATAATAAGGACGATAACAACGATGATAATGACGATATTAACGACGATAATAACGACCATATTAACGACGATAATAACGTCGATAAAAAGAAGATAATGACAATAATAACGACGATATTAACGATGATAATTATGACGATAACAACGAAGATAATGACGATAATAACGACGACATTATCGTCGATGATTATGACAAAATAACGACGATATTAACGACGATAATTATGAGGATGATAAGGATGATAACAACGATGATAATGACGATAATAACGACGATGTTTATGACAAAATAACGACGATATTAACGACGATAATTATGAGGATAATAAGGACAATAACAACGATTATAATGACGATATTAACGACGATATTAACGACGTTAATAACGACGTTAAAAACGACGATAAATAGAAGATAATGACAATAATAACGACGATATTATCGATGATATTTATGACGATATCAACGTAGATAATGACGATAATAACGACGACATTAACGACGATGATTATGACAAAATAACGACGATATTAACGACGATAATTATGAGGATAATAAGGACGATAACAACGATGATAATGACGATATTAACGACGATATCAACGACGATAATAACGACGATATTAACGACGATAATAAAGACAATAAAAAGAAGATAATGACAATAATAACGACGATATTAACGATAATATTTATGACGATAACAACGTAGATAATGACGATAATAACGACGACATTAACGACGATGATTATGACAAAATAACGACGATATTAACGACGATATTAACGACGATAATTATGAGGATGATAAGGACGATAACAACGATGATAATGACGATAATAACGACGACATTAACGACGATGATTGTGACAAAATAACGACGATATTAACGACGATAATTATGAGGATAATAAGGACGATAACAACGATGATAATGACGATATTAACGACGATAATAACGTCGATAAAAAGAAGATAATGACAATAATAAAGACGATATTAACGATGATAATTATGACGATAACAACGAAGATAATGACGATAATAACGACGACATTATCGTCGATGATTATGACAAAATAACGACGATATTAACGACGATAATTATGAGGATGATAAGGATGATAACAACGATGATAATGACGATAATAACGACGACATTAACGACGATGTTTATGACAAAATAACGACGATATTAACGACGATAATTATGAGGATAATAAGGACGATAACAACGATTATAATGACGATATTAACGACGATATTAACGACGATAATAACGACGTTAAAAACGACGATAAAAAGAAGATAATGACAATAATAACGACGATATTATCGATGATATTTATGACGATAACAACGTAGATAATGACGATAATAACGACGACATTAACGACGATGATTATGACAAAATAACGACGATATTAACGACGATAATTATGAGGATGATAAGGACGATAACAACGATGATAATGACGATATTAACGACGATATTAACGACGATAATAACGACGTTAATAACGACGATAAAAAGAAGATAATGACAATAATAACGACGGTTTTATCGATGATATTTATGACGACAACAACGTAGATAATGACGATAATAACGACGACATTAACGACGATGATTATGACAAAATAACGACGATATTAACGACGATAATTATGAGGATAATAAGGACGATAACAACGATGATAATGACGATATTAACGACGATATTAACGACGATAATAACGACGATATTAACGACAATAATAAAGACAATAAAAAGAAGATAATGACAATAATAACGACGATATTAACGATAATATTTATGACGATAACAACGTAGATAATGACGATAATAACGACGACATTAACGACGATGATTATGACAAAATAACGACGATATTAACGACGATAATTATGAGGATGATAAGGACGATAACAACGATGATAATGACGATAATAACGACGACATTAACGACGATGATTGTGACAAAATAACGACGATATTAACGACGATAATTATGAGGATAATAAGGACGATAACAACGATGATAATGACGATATTAACGACGATAATAACGACCATATTAACGACGATAATAACGTCGATAAAAAGAAGATAATGACAATAATAACGACGATATTAACGATGATAATTATGACGATAACAACGAAGATAATGACGATAATAACGACGACATTATCGTCGATGATTATGACAAAATAACGACGATATTAACGACGATAATTATGAGGATGATAAGGATGATAACAACGATGATAATGACGATAATAACGACGATGTTTATGACAAAATAACGACGATATTAACGACGATAATTATGAGGATAATAAGGACAATAACAACGATTATAATGACGATATTAACGACGATATTAACGACGTTAATAACGACGTTAAAAACGACGATAAATAGAAGATAATGACAATAATAACGACGATATTATCGATGATATTTATGACGATATCAACGTAGATAATGACGATAATAACGACGACATTAACGACGATGATTATGACAAAATAACGACGATATTAACGACGATAATTATGAGGATAATAAGGACGATAACAACGATGATAATGACGATATTAACGACGATATCAACGACGATAATAACGACGATATTAACGACGATAATAAAGACAATAAAAAGAAGATAATGACAATAATAACGACGATATTAACGATAATATTTATGACGATAACAACGTAGATAATGACGATAATAACGACGACATTAACGACGATGATTATGACAAAATAACGACGATATTAACGACGATATTAACGACGATAATTATGAGGATGATAAGGACGATAACAACGATGATAATGACGATAATAACGACGACATTAACGACGATGATTGTGACAAAATAACGACGATATTAACGACGATAATTATGAGGATAATAAGGACGATAACAACGATGATAATGACGATATTAACGACGATAATAACGTCGATAAAAAGAAGATAATGACAATAATAAAGACGATATTAACGATGATAATTATGACGATAACAACGAAGATAATGACGATAATAACGACGACATTATCGTCGATGATTATGACAAAATAACGACGATATTAACGACGATAATTATGAGGATGATAAGGATGATAACAACGATGATAATGACGATAATAACGACGACATTAACGACGATGATTATGACAAAATAACGACGATATTAACGACGATAATTATGAGGATAATAAGGACGATAACAACGATTATAATGACGATATTAACGACGATAATAACGACGTTAAAAACGACGATAAAAAGAAGATAATGACAATAATAACGACGATATTATCGATGATATTTATGACGATAACAACGTAGATAATGACGATAATAACGACGACATTAACGACGATGATTATGACAAAATAACGACGATATTAACGACGATATTTATGAGGATGATAAAGACGATAACAACGATGATAATGACGATATTAACGACGATATTAACGACGATAATAACGACGTTAATAACGACGATAAAAAGAAGATAATGACAATAATAACGACGGTTTTATCGATGATATTTATGACGATAACAACGTAGATAATGACGATAATAACGACGACATTAACGACGATGATTATGACAAAATAACGACGATATTAACGACGATAATTATGAGGATAATAAGGACGATAACAACGATGATAATGACGATATTAACGACGATATTAACGACGATAATAACGACGATATTAACGACGATAATAAAGACAATAAAAAGAAGATAATGACAATAATAACGACGATATTAACGATAATATTTATGACGATAACAACGTAGATAATGACGATAATAACGACGACATTAACGACGATGATTATGACAAAATAACGACGATATTAACGACGATAATTATGAGGATGATAAGGACGATAACAACGATGATAATGACGATAATAACGACGACATTAACGACGATGATTGTGACAAAATAACGACGATATTAACGACGATAATTATGAGGATAATAAGGACGATAACAACGATGATAATGACGATATTAACGACGATAATAACGACCATATTAACGACGATAATAACGTCGATAAAAAGAAGATAATGACAATAATAACGACGATATTAACGATGATAATTATGACGATAACAACGAAGATAATGACGATAATAACGACGACATTATCGTCGATGATTATGACAAAATAACGACGATATTAACGACGATAATTATGAGGATGATAAGGATGATAACAACGATGATAATGACGATAATAACGACGATGTTTATGACAAAATAACGACGATATTAACGACGATAATTATGAGGATAATAAGGACAATAACAACGATTATAATGACGATATTAACGACGATATTAACGACGTTAATAACGACGTTAAAAACGACGATAAATAGAAGATAATGACAATAATAACGACGATATTATCGATGATATTTATGACGATATCAACGTAGATAATGACGATAATAACGACGACATTAACGACGATGATTATGACAAAATAACGACGATATTAACGACGATAATTATGAGGATAATAAGGACGATAACAACGATGATAATGACGATATTAACGACGATATCAACGACGATAATAACGACGATATTAACGACGATAATAAAGACAATAAAAAGAAGATAATGACAATAATAACGACGATATTAACGATAATATTTATGACGATAACAACGTAGATAATGACGATAATAACGACGACATTAACGACGATGATTATGACAAAATAACGACGATATTAACGACGATATTAACGACGATAATTATGAGGATGATAAGGACGATAACAACGATGATAATGACGATAATAACGACGACATTAACGACGATGATTGTGACAAAATAACGACGATATTAACGACGATAATTATGAGGATAATAAGGACGATAACAACGATGATAATGACGATATTAACGACGATAATAACGTCGATAAAAAGAAGATAATGACAATAATAAAGACGATATTAACGATGATAATTATGACGATAACAACGAAGATAATGACGATAATAACGACGACATTATCGTCGATGATTATGACAAAATAACGACGATATTAACGACGATAATTATGAGGATGATAAGGATGATAACAACGATGATAATGACGATAATAACGACGACATTAACGACGATGTTTATGACAAAATAACGACGATATTAACGACGATAATTATGAGGATAATAAGGACGATAACAACGATTATAATGACGATATTAACGACGATATTAACGACGATAATAACGACGTTAAAAACGACGATAAAAAGAAGATAATGACAATAATAACGACGATATTATCGATGATATTTATGACGATAACAACGTAGATAATGACGATAATAACGACGACATTAACGACGATGATTATGACAAAATAACGACGATATTAACGACGATAATTATGAGGATGATAAGGACGATAACAACGATGATAATGACGATATTAACGACGATATTAACGACGATAATAACGACGTTAATAACGACGATAAAAAGAAGATAATGACAATAATAACGACGGTTTTATCGATGATATTTATGACGATAACAACGTAGATAATGACGATAATAACGACGACATTAACGACGATGATTATGACAAAATAACGACGATATTAACGACGATAATTATGAGGATAATAAGGACGATAACAACGATGATAATGACGATATTAACGACGATAATAACGACGATATTAACGACGATAATAAAGACAATAAAAAGAAGATAATGACAATAATAACGACGATATTAACGATAATATTTATGACGATAACAACGTAGATAATGACGATAATAACGACGACATTAACGACGATGATTATGACAAAATAACGACGATATTAACGACGATAATTATGAGGATGATAAGGACGATAACAACGATGATAATGACGATAATAACGACGACATTAACGACGATGATTGTGACAAAATAACGACGATATTAACGACGATAATTATGAGGATAATAAGGACGATAACAACGATGATAATGACGATATTAACGACGATAATAACGTCGATAAAAAGAAGATAATGACAATAATAAAGACGATATTAACGATGATAATTATGACGATAACAACGAAGATAATGACGATAATAACGACGACATTATCGTCGATGATTATGACAAAATAACGACGATATTAACGACGATAATTATGAGGATGATAAGGATGATAACAACGATGATAATGACGATAATAACGACGATGTTTATGACAAAATAACGACGATATTAACGACGATAATTATGAGGATAATAAGGACAATAACAACGATTATAATGACGATATTAACGACAATATTAACGACGTTAATAACGACGTTAAAAACGACGATAAATAGAAGATAATGACAATAATAACGACGATATTATCGATGATATTTATGACGATATCAACGTAGATGATGACGATAATAACGACGACATTAACGACGATGATTATGACAAAATAACGACGATATTAACGACGATAATTATGAGGATAATAAGGACGATAACAACGATGATAATGACGATATTAACGACGATATCAACGACGATAATAACGACGATATTAACGACGATAATAAAGACAATAAAAAGAAGATAATGACAATAATAACGACGATATTAACGATAATATTTATGACGATAACAACGTAGATAATGACGATAATAACGACGACATTAACGACGATGATTATGACAAAATAACGACGATATTAACGACGATATTAACGACGATAATTATGAGGATGATAAGGACGATAACAACGATGATAATGACGATAATAACGACGACATTAACGACGATGATTGTGACAAAATAACGACGATATTAACGACGATAATTATGAGGATAATAAGGACGATAACAACGATGATAATGACGATATTAACGACGATAATAACGTCGATAAAAAGAAGATAATGACAATAATAAAGACGATATTAACGATGATAATTATGACGATAACAACGAAGATAATGACGATAATAACGACGACATTATCGTCGATGATTATGACAAAATAACGACGATATTAACGACGATAATTATGAGGATGATAAGGATGATAACAACGATGATAATGACGATAATAACGACGATGTTTATGACAAAATAACGACGATATTAACGACGATAATTATGAGGATAATAAGGACAATAACAACGATTATAATGACGATATTAACGACAATATTAACGACGTTAATAACGACGTTAAAAACGACGATAAATAGAAGATAATGACAATAATAACGACGATATTATCGATGATATTTATGACGATATCAACGTAGATAATGACGATAATAACGACGACATTAACGACGATGATTATGACAAAATAACGACGATATTAACGACGATAATTATGAGGATGATAAGGACGATAACAACGATGATAATGACGATAATAACGACGACATTAACGACGATGATTGTGACAAAATAACGACGATATTAACGACGATAATTATGAGGATAATAAGGACGATAACAACGATGATAATGACGATATTAACGACGATAATAACGACCATATTAACGACGATAATAACGTCGATAAAAAGAAGATAATGACAATAAAGACGACGATATTAACGATGATAATTATGACGATAACAACGAAGATAATGACGATAATAACGACGACATTATCGTCGATGATTATGACAAAATAACGACGATATTAACGACGATAATTATGAGGATGATAAGGATGATAACAACGATGATAATGACGATAATAACGACGACATTAACGACGATGTTTATGTGAAAATAACGACGATATTAACGACGATAATTATGAGGATAATAAGGACAATAACAACGATTATAATGACGATATTAACGACAATATTAACGACGTTAATAACGACGTTAAAAACGACGATAAATAGAAGATAATGACAATAATAACGACGATATTATCGATGATATTTATGACGATATCAACGTAGATAATGACGATAATAACGACGACATTAACGACGATGATTATGACAAAATAACGACGATATTAACGACGATAATTATGAGGATAATAAGGACGATAACAACGATGATAATGACGATATTAACGACGATATCAACGACGATAATAACGACGATATTAACGACGATAATAAAGACAATAAAAAGAAGATAATGACAATAATAACGACGATATTAACGATAATATTTATGACGATAACAACGTAGATAATGACGATAATAACGACGACATTAACGACGATGATTATGACAAAATAACGACGATATTAACGACGATATTAACGACGATAATTATGAGGATGATAAGGACGATAACAACGATGATAATGACGATAATAACGACGACATTAACGACGATGATTGTGACAAAATAACGACGATATTAACGACGATAATTATGAGGATAATAAGGACGATAACAACGATGATAATGACGATATTAACGACGATAATAACGTCGATAAAAAGAAGATAATGACAATAATAAAGACGATATTAACGATGATAATTATGACGATAACAACGAAGATAATGACGAAAATAACGACGACATTATCGTCGATGATTATGACAAAATAACGACGATATTAACGACGATAATTATGAGGATGATAAGGATGATAACAACGATGATAATGACGATAATAACGACGATGTTTATGACAAAATAACGACGATATTAACGACGATAATTATGAGGATAATAAGGACAATAACAACGATTATAATGACGATATTAACGACGATATTAACGACGTTAATAACGACGTTAAAAACGACGATAAATAGAAGATGATGACAATAATAACGACGATATTATCGATGATATTTATGACGATATCAACGTAGATAATGACGATAATAACGACGACATTAACGACGATGATTATGACAAAATAACGACGATATTAACGACGATAATTATGAGGATAATAAGGACGATAACAACGATGATAATGACGATATTAACGACGATATCAACGACGATAATAACGACGATATTAACGACGATAATAAAGACAATAAAAAGAAGATAATGACAATAATAACGACGATATTAACGATAATATTTATGACGATAACAACGTAGATAATGACGATAATAACGACGACATTAACGACGATGATTATGACAAAATAACGACGATATTAACGACGATATTAACGACGATAATTATGAGGATGATAAGGACGATAACAACGATGATAATGACGATAATAACGACGACATTAACGACGATGATTGTGACAAAATAACGACGATATTAACGACGATAATTATGAGGATAATAAGGACGATAACAACGATGATAATGACGATATTAACGACGATAATAACGTCGATAAAAAGAAGATAATGACAATAATAAAGACGATATTAACGATGATAATTATGACGATAACAACGAAGATAATGACGATAATAACGACGACATTATCGTCGATGATTATGACAAAATAACGACGATATTAACGACGATAATTATGAGGATGATAAGGATGATAACAACGATGATAATGACGATAATAACGACGACATTAACGACGATGTTTATGACAAAATAACGACGATATTAACGACGATAATTATGAGGATAATAAGGACGAAGACAACGATTATAATGACGATATTAACGACGATATTAACGACGATAATAACGACGTTAAAAACGACGATAAAAAGAAGATAATGACAATAATAACGACGATATTATCGATGATATTTATGACGATAACAACGTAGATAATGACGATAATAACGACGACATTAACGACGATGATTATGACAAAATAACGACGATATTAACGACGATAATTATGAGGATGATAAGGACGATAACAACGATGATAATGACGATATTAACGACGATATTAACGACGATAATAACGACGTTAATAACGACGATAAAAAGAAGATAATGACAATAATAACGACGGTTTTATCGATGATATTTATGACGATAACAACGTAGATAATGACGATAATAACGACGACATTAACGACGATGATTATGACAAAATAACGACGATATTAACGACGATAATTATGAGGATAATAAGGACGATAACAACGATGATAATGACGATATTAACGACGATATTAACGACGATAATAACGACGATATTAACGACGATAATAAAGACAATAAAAAGAAGATAATGACAATAATAACGACGATATTAACGATAATATTTATGACGATAACAACGTAGATAATGACGATAATAACGACGACATTAACGACGATGATTATGACAAAATAACGACGATATTAACGACGATAATTATGAGGATGATAAGGACGATAACAACGATGATAATGACGATAATAACGACGACATTAACGACGATGATTGTGACAAAATAACGACGATATTAACGACGATAATTATGAGGATAATAAGGACGATAACAACGATGATAATGACGATATTAACGACGATAATAACGACCATATTAACGACGATAATAACGTCGATAAAAAGAAGATAATGACAATAATAACGACGATATTAACGATGATAATTATGACGATAACAACGAAGATAATGACGATAATAACGACGACATTATCGTCGATGATTATGACAAAATAACGACGATATTAACGACGATAATTATGAGGATGATAAGGATGATAACAACGATGATAATGACGATAATAACGACGACATTAACGACGATGTTTATGACAAAATAACGACGATATTAACGACGATAATTATGAGGATAATAAGGACAATAACAACGATTATAATGACGATATTAACGACAATATTAACGACGTTAATAACGACGTTAAAAACGACGATAAATAGAAGATAATGACAATAATAACGACGATATTATCGATGATATTTATGACGATATCAACGTAGATAATGACGATAATAACGACGACATTAACGACGATGATTATGACAAAATAACGACGATATTAACGACGATAATTATGAGGATAATAAGGACGATAACAACGATGATAATGACGATATTAACGACGATATCAACGACGATAATAACGACGATATTAACGACGATAATAAAGACAATAAAAAGAAGATAATGACAATAATAACGACGATATTAACGATAATATTTATGACGATAACAACGTAGATAATGACGATAATAACGACGACATTAACGACGATGATTATGACAAAATAACGACGATATTAACGACGATATTAACGACGATAATTATGAGGATGATAAGGACGATAACAACGATGATAATGACGATAATAACGACGACATTAACGACGATGATTGTGACAAAATAACGACGATATTAACGACGATAATTATGAGGATAATAAGGACGATAACAACGATGATAATGACGATATTAACGACGATAATAACGTCGATAAAAAGAAGATAATGACAATAATAAAGACGATATTAACGATGATAATTATGACGATAACAACGAAGATAATGACGATAATAACGACGACATTATCGTCGATGATTATGACAAAATAACGACGATATTAACGACGATAATTATGAGGATGATAAGGATGATAACAACGATGATAATGACGATAATAACGACGACATTAACGACGATGTTTATGACAAAATAACGACGATATTAACGACGATAATTATGAGGATAATAAGGACGATAACAACGATTATAATGACGATATTAACGACGATATTAACGACGATAATAACGACGTTAAAAACGACGATAAAAAGAAGATAATGACAATAATAACGACGATATTATCGATGATATTTATGACGATAACAACGTAGATAATGACGATAATAACGACGACATTAACGACGATGATTATGACAAAATAACGACGATATTAACGACGATAATTATGAGGATGATAAGGACGATAACAACGATGATAATGACGATAATAACGACGACATTAACGACGATGATTGTGACAAAATAACGACGATATTAACGACGATAATTATGAGGATAATAAGGACGATAACAACGATGATAATGACGATATTAACGACGATAATAACGACCATATTAACGACGATAATAACGTCGATAAAAAGAAGATAATGACAATAATAACGATGATATTAACGATGATAATTATGACGATAACAACGAAGATAATGACGATAATAACGACGACATTATCGTCGATGATTATGACAAAATAACGACGATATTAACGACGATAATTATGAGGATGATAAGGATGATAACAACGATGATAATGACGATAATAACGACGACATTAACGACGATGTTTATGACAAAATAACGACGATATTAACGACGATAATTATGAGGATAATAAGGACAATAACAACGATTATAATGACGATATTAACGACAATATTAACGACGTTAATAACGACGTTAAAAACGACGATAAATAGAAGATAATGACAATAATAACGACGATATTATCGATGATATTTATGACGATATCAACGTAGATAATGACGATAATAACGACGACATTAACGACGATGATTATGACAAAATAACGACGATATTAACGACGATAATTATGAGGATAATAAGGACGATAACAACGATGATAATGACGATATTAACGACGATATCAACGACGATAATAACGACGATATTAACGACGATAATAAAGACAATAAAAAGAAGATAATGACAATAATAACGACGATATTAACGATAATATTTATGACGATAACAACGTAGATAATGACGATAATAACGACGACATTAACGACGATGATTATGACAAAATAACGACGATATTAACGACGATAATTATGAGGATAATAAGGACGATAACAACGATTATAATGACGATATTAACGACGATATTAACGACGATAATAACGACGTTAAAAACGACGATAAAAAGAAGATAATGACAATAATAACGACGATATTATCGATGATATTTATGACGATAACAACGTAGATAATGACGATAATAACGACGACATTAACGACGATGATTATGACAAAATAACGACGATATTAACGACGATAATTATGAGGATGATAAGGACGATAACAACGATGATAATGACGATATTAACGACGATATTAACGACGAAAATAACGACGATATTAACGACGATAATAAAGACAATAAAAAGAAGATAATGACAATAATAACGACGATCTTATCGATGATATTTATGACGATAACAACGTAGATAATGACGATAATAACGACGACATTAACGACGATAATTATGACAAAATAACGACGATATTAACGACGATAATTATGAGGATGATAAGGACGATAACAACGATGATAATGACGATGTTATCGACGATATTAACGACGATAATAACGACGTTAATTACGACGATAAAAAGAAGATAATGACAATAATAACGACGATATTATCGATGATATTTATGCCGATAACAACGTAGATAATGACGATAATAACGACGACATTAACGACGATGATTATGACAAAATAACGACGATATTAACGACGATAATTATGAGGATAATAAGGACGATAACAACGATGATAATGACGATATTAACGACGATATTAACGACGATAATAACGACGATATTAACGACGATAATAAAGACAATAAAAAGAAGATAATGACAATAATAACGACGATATTAAAGATAATATTTATGTCGATAACAACGTAGATAATGACGATAATAACAACGACATTAACGACGATGATTATGACAAAATAACGACGATATTAACGACGATAATTATGAGGATGATAAGGACGATAACAACGATGATAATGACGATATTAACGACGATATTAACGACGATAATAACGACGTTAATAACGACGATAAAAAGAAGATAATGACAATAATAACGCCGATATTATCGATGTTATTTATGACGATAACAACGTAGATAATGACGATAATAACGACGACATTAACGACGACGATTATGACAAAATAACGACGATATTAACGACGATAATTATGAGGATAATAAGGACGATAACAACGATGATAATGACGATATTAACGACGATATTAACGACGATAATAACGACGATATTAACGACGATAATAAAGACAATAAAAAGAAGATAATGACAATAATAACGACGATATTAAAGATAATATTTATGACGATAACAACGTAGATAATGACGATAATAACGACGACATTAACGACGATGATTGTGACAAAATAACGACGATATTAACGACGATAGTTATGAGGATAATAAGGACGATAACAACGATGATAATGACGATATTAACGACGATAATAACGACGATATTAACGACGATAATAAAGACAATAAAAAGAAGATAATGACAATAATAACGACGATATTAACGATAATATTTATGACGATAACAACGTAGATAATGACGATAATAACGACGACATTAACGACGATGATTATGACAAAATAACGACGATATTAACGACGATAATTATGAGGATGATAAGGATGATAACAACGATGATAATGACGATAATAACGACGACATTAACGACGATGTTTATGACAAAATAACGACGATATTAACGACGATAATTATGAGGATAATAAGGACAATAACAACGATTATAATGACGATATTAACGACGATATTAACGACGTTAATAACGACGTTAAAAACGACGATAAAAAGAAGATAATGACAATAATAACGACGATATTATCGATGATATTTATGACGATAACAACGTAGATAATGACGATAATAACGACGACATTAACGACGATGATTATGACAAAATAACGACGATATTAACGACGATAATTATGAGGATGATAAGGACGATAACAACGATGATAATGACGATATTAACGACGATATTAACGACGAAAATAACGACGATATTAACGACGATAATAAAGACAATAAAAAGAAGATAATGACAATAATAACGACGATCTTATCGATGATATTTATGACGATAACAACGTAGATAATGACGATAATAACGACGACATTAACGACGATAATTATGACAAAATAACGACGATATTAACGACGATAATTATGAGGATGATAAGGACGATAACAACGATGATAATGACGATATTATCGACGATATTAACGACGTTAATTACGACGATAAAAAGAAGATAATGACAATAATAACGACGATATTATCGATGATATTTATGCCGATAACAACGTAGATAATGACGATAATAACGACGACATTAACGACGATGATTATGACAAAATAACGACGATATTAACGACGAAAATTATGAGGATAATAAGGACGATAACAACGATGATAATGACGATATTAACGACGATATTAACGACGATAATAACGACGATATTAACGACGATAATAAAGACAATAAAAAGAAGATAATGACAATAATAACGACGATATTAAAGATAATATTTATGTCGATAACAACGTAGATAATGACGATAATAACAACGACATTAACGACGATGATTATGACAAAATAACGACGATATTAACGACGATAATTATGAGGATGATAAGGACGATAACAACGATGATAATGACGATATTAACGACGATATTAACGACGATAATAACGACGTTAATAACGACGATAAAAAGAAGATAATGACAATAATAACGCCGATATTATCGATGTTATTTATGACGATAACAACGTAGATAATGACGATAATAACGACGACATTAACGACGACGATTATGACAAAATAACGACGATATTAACGACGATAATTATGAGGATAATAAGGACGATAACAACGATGATAATGACGATATTAACGACGATATTAACGACGATAATAACGACGATATTAACGACGATAATAAAGACAATAAAAAGAAGATAATGACAATAATAACGACGATATTAAAGATAATATTTATGACGATAACAACGTAGATAATGACGATAATAACGACGACATTAACGACGATGATTGTGACAAAATAACGACGATATTAACGACGATAATTATGAGGATAATAAGGACGATAACAACGATGATAATGACGATATTAACGACGATAATAACGACGATATTAACGACGATAATAAAGACAATAAAAAGAAGATAATGACAATAATAACGACGATATTAACGATAATATTTATGACGATAACAACGTAGATAATGACGATAATAACGACGACATTAACGACGATGATTATGACAAAATAACGACGATATTAACGACGATAATTATGAGGATGATAAGGATGATAACAACGATGATAATGACGATAATAACGACGACATTAACGACGATGTTTATGACAAAATAACGACGATATTAACGACGATAATTATGAGGATAATAAGGACAATAACAACGATTATAATGACGATATTAACGACGATATTAACGACGTTAATAACGACGTTAAAAACGACGATAAAAAGAAGATAATGACAATAATAACGACGATATTATCGATGATATTTATGACGATAACAACGTAGATAATGACGATAATAACGACGACATTAACGACGATGATTATGACAAAATAACGACGATATTAACAACGATAATTATGAGGATGATAAGGACGATAACAACGATGATAATGACGATATTAACGACGATATTAACGACGATAATAACGACGATATTAACGACGATAATAAAGACAATAAAAAGAAGATAATGACAATAATAACGACGATATTATCGATGATATTTATGACGATAACAACATAGATAATGACGATAATAACGACGACATTAACGACGATAATTATGACAAAATAACGACGATATTAACGACGATAATTATGAGGATGATAAGGACGATAACAACGATGATAATGACGATATTATCGACGATATTAACGACGATAATAACGACGTTAAATACGACGATAAAAAGAAGATAATGACAATAATAACGACGATATTATCGATGATATTTATGACGATAACAACGTAGATAATGACGATAATAACGACGACATTAACGACGATGATTATGACAAAATAACGACGATATTAACGACGATAATTATGAGGATAATAAGGACGATAACAACGATGATAATGACGATATTATCGACGATATTAACGACGATAATAACGACGTTAATTACGACGATAAAAAGAAGATAATGACAATAATAACGACGATATTATCGATGATATTTATGACGATAACAACGTAGATAATGACGATAATAACGACGACATTAACGACGATGATTATGACAAAATAACGACGATATTAACGACGATAATTATGAGGATAATAAGGACGATAACAACGATGATAATGACGATATTAACGACGATATTAACAACGATAATAACGACGATATTAACGACGATAATAAAGACAATAAAAAGAAGATAATGACAATAATAACGACGATATTAACGATAATATTTATGACGATAACAACGTAGATAATGACGATAATAACGACGACATTAACGACGATGATTATGACAAAATAACGACGATATTAACGACGATAATTATGAGGATAATAAGGACGATAACAACGATTATAATGACGATATTAACGACGATATTAACGACGATAATAACGACGTTAAAAACGACGATAAAAAGAAGATAATGACAATAATAACGACGATATTATCGATGATATTTATGACGATAACAACGTAGATAATGACGATAATAACGACGACATTAACGACGATGATTATGACAAAATAACGACGATATTAACGACGATAATTATGAGGATGATAAGGACGATAACAACGATTATAATGACGATATTAACGACGATATTAACGACGATAATAACGACGTTAAAAACGACGATAAAAAGAAGATAATGACAATAATAACGACGATATTATCGATGATATTTATGACGATAACAACGTAGATAATGACGATAATAACGACGACATTAACGACGATGATTATGACAAAATAACGACGATATTAACGACGATAATTATGAGGATGATAAGGACGATAACAACGATGATAATGACGATATTAACGACGATATTAACGACGATAATAACGACGATATTAACGACGATAATAAAGACAATAAAAAAAAGATAATGACAATAATAACGACGATATTATCGATGATATTTATGACGATAACAACGTAGATAATGACGATAATAACGACGACATTAACGACGATAATTATGACAAAATAACGACGATATTAACGACGATAATTATGAGGATGATAAGGACGATAACAACGATGATAATGACGATATTAACGACGATATTAACGACGATAATAACGACGATATTAACGACGATAATAAAGACAATAAAAAGAAGATAATGACAATAATAACGACGATATTAAAGATAATATTTATGTCGATAACAACGATGATAATGACGATAATAACGACGACATTAACGACGATGTTTATGACAAAATAACGACGATATTAACGACGATAATTATGAGGATAATAAGGACGATAACAACGATTATAATGACGATATTAACGACGATATTAACGACGATAATAACGACGTTAAAAACGACGATAAAAAGAAGATAATGACAATAATAACGACGATATTATCGATGATATTTATGACGATAACAACGTAGATAATGACGATAATAACGACGACATTAACGACGATGATTATGACAAAATAACGACGATATTAACGACGATAATTATGAGGATGATAAGGACGATAACAACGATGATAATGACGATATTAACGACGATATTAACGACGATAATAACGACGATATTAACGACGATAATAAAGACAATAAAAAGAAGATAATGACAATAATAACGACGATATTATCGATGATATTTATGACGATAACAACGTAGATAATGACGATAATAACGACGACATTAACGACGATAATTATGACAAAATAACGACGATATTAACGACGATAATTATGAGGATGATAAGGACGATAACAACGATGATAATGACGATATTAACGACGATATTAACGACGATAATAACGACGATATTAACGACGATAATAAAGACAATAATTAGAAGATAATGACAATAATAACGACGATATTAAAGATAATATTTATGTCGATAACAACGATGATAATGACGATAATAACGACGACATTAACGACGATGTTTATGACAAAATAACGACGATATTAACGACGATAATTATGAGGATAATAAGGACGATAACAACGATTATAATGACGATATTAACGACGATATTAACGACGATAATAACGACGTTAAAAACGACGATAAAAAGAAGATAATGACAATAATAACGACGATATTATCGATGATATTTATGACGATAACAACGTAGATAATGACGATAATAACGACGACATTAACGACGATGATTATGACAAAATAACGACGATATTAACGACGATAATTATGAGGATGATAAGGACGATAACAACGATGATAATGACGATATTAACGACGATATTAACGACGATAATAACGACGATATTAACGACGATAATAAAGACAATAAAAAGAAGATAATGACAATAATAACGACGATATTATCGATGATATTTATGACGATAACAACGTAGATAATGACGATAATAACGACGACATTAACGACGATAATTATGACAAAATAACGACGATATTAACGACGATAATTATGAGGATGATAAGGACGATAACAACGATGATAATGACGATATTATCGACGATATTAACGACGATAATAACGACGTTAATTACGACGATAAAAAGAAGATAATGACAATAATAACGACGATATTATCGATGATATTTATGACGATAACAACGTAGATAATGACGATAATAACGACGACATTAACGACGATGATTATGACAAAATAACGACGATATTAACGACGATAATTATGAGGATAATAAGAACGATAACAACGATGATAATGACGATATTAACGACGATATTAACGACGATAATAACGACGATATTAACGACGATAATAAAGACAATAAAAAGAAGATAATGACAATAATAACGACGATATTAAAGATAATATTTATGTCGATAACAACGTAGATAATGACGATAATAACGACGACATTAACGACGATGATTATGACAAAATAACGACGATATTAACGACGATAATTATGAGGATGATAAGGACGATAACAACGATGATAATGACGATATTAACGACGATATTAACGACGATAATAACGACGTTAATAACGACGATAAAAAGAAGATAATGACAATAATAACGCCGATATTATCGATGTTATTTATGACGATAACAACGTAGATAATGACGATAATAACGACGACATTAACGACGACGATTATGACAAAATAACGACGATATTAACGACGATAATTATGAGGATAATAAGGACGATAACAACGATGATAATGACGATATTAACGACGATATTAACGACGATAATAACGACGATATTAACGACGATAATAAAGACAATAAAAAGAAGATAATGACAATAATAACGACGATATTAAAGATAATATTTATGACGATAACAACGTAGATAATGACGATAATAACGACGACATTAACGACGATGATTATGACAAAATAACGACGATATTAACGACGATAATTATGAGGATGATAAGGACGATAACAACGATGATAATGACGATAATAACGACGACATTAGCGACGATGTTTATGACAAAATAACGACGATATTAACGACGATAATTATGAGGATAATAAGGACGATAACAACGATTATAATGACGATATTAACGACGATAATAACGACGTTAAAAACGACGATAAAAAGAAGATAATGACAATAATAACGACGATATTATCGATGATATTTATGACGATAACAACGTAGATAATGACGATAATAACGACGACATTAGCGACGATGATTATGACAAAATAACGACGATATTAACGACGATAATTATGAGGATAATAAGGACGATAACAACGATGATAATGACGATATTAACGACGATATTAACGACGATAATAACGATGATATTAACGACGATAATAAAGACAATAAAAAGAAGATAATGACAATAATAACGACGATATTAACGATAATATTTATGACGATAACAACTTAGATAATGACGATAATAACGACGACATTAACGACGATGATTATGACAAAATAACGACGATATTAACGACGATAATTATGAGGATGATAAGGACGATAACAACGATGATAATGACGATAATAACGACGACATTAACGACGATGATTGTGACAAAATAACGACGATATTAACGACGATAATTATGAGGATAATAAGGACGATAACAACGATGATAATGACGATATTAACGACGATAATAACGACCATATTAACGACGATAATAACGTCGATAAAAAGAAGATAATGACAATAATAACGACGATATTAACGATGATAATTATGACGATAACAACGAAGATAATGACGATAATAACGACGACATTATCGTCGATGATTATGACAAAATAACGACGATATTAACGACGATAATTATGAGGATGATAAGGATGATAACAACGATGATAATGACGATAATAACGACGACATTAACGACGATGTTTATGACAAAATAACGACGATATTAACGACGATAATTATGAGGATAATAAGGACAATAACAACGATTATAATGACGATATTAACGACGATATTAACGACGTTAATAACGACGTTAAAAACGACGATAAATAGAAGATAATGACAATAATAACGACGATATTATCGATGATATTTATGACGATATCAACGTAGATAATGACGATAATAACGACGACATTAACGACGATGATTATGACAAAATAACGACGATATTAACGACGATAATTATGAGGATAATAAGGACGATAACAACGATGATAATGACGATATTAACGACGATATCAACGACGATAATAACGACGATATTAACGACGATAATAAAGACAATAAAAAGAAGATAATGACAATAATAACGACGATATTAACGATAATATTTATGACGATAACAACGTAGATAATGACGTTAATAACGACGACATTAACGACGATGATTATGACAAAATAACGACGATATTAACGACGATATTAACGACGATAATTATGAGGATGATAAGGACGATAACAACGATGATAATGACGATAATAACGACGACATTAACGACGATGATTGTGACAAAATAACGACGATATTAACGACGATAATTATGAGGATAATAAGGACGATAACAACGATGATAATGACGATATTAACGACGATAATAACGTCGATAAAAAGAAGATAATGACAATAATAAAGACGATATTAACGATGATAATTATGACGATAACAACGAAGATAATGACGATAATAACGACGACATTATCGTCGATGATTATGACAAAATAACGACGATATTAACGACGATAATTATGAGGATGATAAGGATGATAACAACGATGATAATGACGATAATAACGACGACATTAACGACGATGTTTATGACAAAATAACGACGATATTAACGACGATAATTATGAGGATAATAAGGACGATAACAACGATTATAATGACGATATTAACGACGATATTAACGACGATAATAACGACGTTAATAACGACGATAAAAAGAAGATAATGACAATAATAACGCCGATATTATCGATGTTATTTATGACGATAACAACGTAGATAATGACGATAATAACGACGACATTAACGACGACGATTATGACAAAATAACGACGATATTAACGACGATAATTATGAGGATAATAAGGACGATAACAACGATGATAATGACGATATTAACGACGATATTAACGACGATAATAACGACGATATTAACGACGATAATAAAGACAATAAAAAGAAGATAATGACAATAATAACGACGATATTAAAGATAATATTTATGACGATAACAACGTAGATAATGACGATAATAACGACGACATTAACGACGATGATTATGACAAAATAACGACGATATTAACGACGATAATTATGAGGATGATAAGGACGATAACAACGATGATAATGACGATAATAACGACGACATTAGCGACGATGTTTATGACAAAATAACGACGATATTAACGACGATAATTATGAGGATAATAAGGACGATAACAACGATTATAATGACGATATTAACGACGATAATAACGACGTTAAAAACGACGATAAAAAGAAGATAATGACAATAATAACGACGATATTATCGATGATATTTATGACGATAACAACGTAGATAATGACGATAATAACGACGACATTAGCGACGATGATTATGACAAAATAACGACGATATTAACGACGATAATTATGAGGATAATAAGGACGATAACAACGATGATAATGACGATATTAACGACGATATTAACGACGATAATAACGACGATATTAACGACGATAATAAAGACAATAAAAAGAAGATAATGACAATAATAACGACGATATTAACGATAATATTTATGACGATAACAACTTAGATAATGACGATAATAACGACGACATTAACGACGATGATTATGACAAAATAACGACGATATTAACGACGATAATTATGAGGATGATAAGGACGATAACAACGATGATAATGACGATAATAACGACGACATTAACGACGATGATTGTGACAAAATAACGACGATATTAACGACGATAATTATGAGGATGATAAGGATGATAACAACGATGATAATGACGATAATAACGACGACATTAACGACGATGTTTATGACAAAATAACGACGATATTAACGACGATAATTATGAGGATAATAAGGACAATAACAACGATTATAATGACGATATTAACGACGATATTAACGACGTTAATAACGACGTTAAAAACGACGATAAATAGAAGATAATGACAATAATAACGACGATATTATCGATGATATTTATGACGATATCAACGTAGATAATGACGATAATAACGACGACATTAACGACGATGATTATGACAAAATAACGACGATATTAACGACGATAATTATGAGGATAATAAGGACGATAACAACGATGATAATGACGATATTAACGACGATATCAACGACGATAATAACGACGATATTAACGACGATAATAAAGACAATAAAAAGAAGATAATGACAATAATAACGACGATATTAACGATAATATTTATGACGATAACAACGTAGATAATGACGTTAATAACGACGACATTAACGACGATGATTATGACAAAATAACGACGTTATTAACGACGATATTAACGACGATAATTATGAGGATGATAAGGACGATAACAACGATGATAATGACGATAATAACGACGACATTAACGACGATGATTGTGACAAAATAACGACGATATTAACGACGATAATTATGAGGATAATAAGGACGATAACAACGATGATAATGACGATATTAACGACGATAATAACGTCGATAAAAAGAAGATAATGACAATAATAAAGACGATATTAACGATGATAATTATGACGATAACAACGAAGATAATGACGATAATAACGACGACATTATCGTCGATGATTATGACAAAATAACGACGATATTAACGACGATAATTATGAGGATGATAAGGATGATAACAACGATGATAATGACGATAATAACGACGACATTAACGACGATGTTTATGACAAAATAACGACGATATTAACGACGATAATTATGAGGATAATAAGGACGATAACAACGATTATAATGACGATATTAACGACGATATTAACGACGATAATAACGACGTTAATAACGACGATAAAAAGAAGATAATGACAATAATAACGCCGATATTATCGATGTTATTTATGACGATAACAACGTAGATAATGACGATAATAACGACGACATTAACGACGACGATTATGACAAAATAACGACGATATTAACGACGATAATTATGAGGATAATAAGGACGATAACAACGATGATAATGACGATATTAACGACGATATTAACGACGATAATAACGACGATATTAACGACGATAATAAAGACAATAAAAAGAAGATAATGACAATAATAACGACGATATTAAAGATAATATTTATGACGATAACAACGTAGATAATGACGATAATAACGACGACATTAACGACGATGATTATGACAAAATAACGACGATATTAACGACGATAATTATGAGGATGATAAGGACGATAACAACGATGATAATGACGATAATAACGACGACATTAGCGACGATGTTTATGACAAAATAACGACGATATTAACGACGATAATTATGAGGATAATAAGGACGATAACAACGATTATAATGACGATATTAACGACGATAATAACGACGTTAAAAACGACGATAAAAAGAAGATAATGACAATAATAACGACGATATTATCGATGATATTTATGACGATAACAACGTAGATAATGACGATAATAACGACGACATTAGCGACGATGATTATGACAAAATAACGACGATATTAACGACGATAATTATGAGGATAATAAGGACGATAACAACGATGATAATGACGATATTAACGACGATATTAACGACGATAATAACGACGATATTAACGACGATAATAAAGACAATAAAAAGAAGATAATGACAATAATAACGACGATAATAACGATAATATTTATGACGATAACAACGTAGATAATGACGATAATAACGACGACATTAACGACGATGATTATGACAAAATAACGACGATATTAACGACGATAATTATGAGGATGATAAGGACGATAACAACGATGATAATGACGATAATAACGACGACATTAACGACGATGATTGTGACAAAATAACGACGATATTAACGACGATAATTATGAGGATAATAAGGACGATAACAACGATGATAATGACGATATTAACGACGATAATAACGACCATATTAACGACGATAATAACGTCGATAAAAAGAAGATAATGACAATAATAACGACGATATTAACGATGATAATTATGACGATAACAACGAAGATAATGACGATAATAACGACGACATTATCGTCGATGATTATGACAAAATAACGACGATATTAACGACGATAATTATGAGGAAAATAAGGATGATAACAACGATGATAATGACGATAATAACGACGACATTAACGACGATGTTTATGACAAAATAACGACGATATTAACGACGATAATTATGAGGATAATAAGGACAATAACAACGATTATAATGACGATATTAACGACGATATTAACGACGTTAATAACGACGTTAAAAACGACGATAAATAGAAGATAATGACAATAATAACGACGATATTATCGATGATATTTATGACGATATCAACGTAGATAATGACGATAATAACGACGACATTAACGACGATGATTATGACAAAATAACGACGATATTAACGACGATAATTATGAGGATAATAAGGACGATAACAACGATGATAATGACGATATTAACGACGATATCAACGACGATAATAACGACGATATTAACGACGATAATAAAGACAATAAAAAGAAGATAATGACAATAATAACGACGATATTAACGATAATATTTATGACGATAACAACGTAGATAATGACGTTAATAACGACGACATTAACGACGATGATTATGACAAAATAACGACGATATTAACGACGATATTAACGACGATAATTATGAGGATGATAAGGACGATAACAACGATGATAATGACGATAATAACGACGACATTAACGACGATGATTGTGACAAAATAACGACGATATTAACGACGATAATTATGAGGATAATAAGGACGATAACAACGATGATAATGACGATATTAACGACGATAATAACGTCGATAAAAAGAAGATAATGACAATAATAAAGACGATATTAACGATGATAATTATGACGATAACAACGAAGATAATGACGATAATAACGACGACATTATCGTCGATGATTATGACAAAATAACGACGATATTAACGACGATAATTATGAGGATGATAAGGATGATAACAACGATGATAATGACGATAATAACGACGACATTAACGACGATGTTTATGACAAAATAACGACGATATTAACGACGATAATTATGAGGATAATAAGGACGATAACAACGATTATAATGACGATATTAACGACGATATTAACGACGATAATAACGACGTTAAAAACGACGATAAAAAGAAGATAATGACAATAATAACGACGATATTATCGATGATATTTATGACGATAACAACGTAGATAATGACGATAATAACGACGACATTAACGACGATGATTATGACAAAATAACGACGATATTAACGACGATAATTATGAGGATGATAAGGACGATAACAACGATGATAATGACGATATTAACGACGATATTAACGACGATAATAACGACGTTAATAACGACGATAAAAAGAAGATAATGACAATAATAACGACGGTTTTATCGATGATATTTATGACGATAACAACGTAGATAATGACGATAATAACGACGACATTAACGACGATGATTATGACAAAATAACGACGATATTAACGACGATAATTATGAGGATGATAAGGACGATAACAACGATGATAATGACGATATTAACGACGATATTAACGACGATAATAACGACGTTAATAACGACGATAAAAAGAAGATAATGACAATAATAACGACGGTTTTATCGATGATATTTATGACGATAACAACGTAGATAATGACGATAATAACGACGACATTAACGACGATGATTATGACAAAATAACGACGATATTAACGACGATATTAACGACGATAATTATGAGGATGATAAGGACGATAACAACGATGATAATGACGATAATAACGACGACATTAACGACGATGATTGTGACAAAATAACGACGATATTAACGACGATAATTATGAGGATAATAAGGACGATAACAACGATGATAATGACGATATTAACGACGATAATAACGTCGATAAAAAGAAGATAATGACAATAATAAAGACGATATTAACGATGATAATTATGACGATAACAACGAAGATAATGACGATAATAACGACGACATTATCGTCGATGATTATGACAAAATAACGACGATATTAACGACGATAATTATGAGGATGATAAGGATGATAACAACGATGATAATGACGATAATAACGACGACATTAACGACGATGTTTATGACAAAATAACGACGATATTAACGACGATAATTATGAGGATAATAAGGACGATAACAACGATTATAATGACGATATTAACGACGATATTAACGACGATAATAACGACGTTAAAAACGACGATAAAAAGAAGATAATGACAATAATAACGACGATATTATCGATGATATTTATGACGATAACAACGTAGATAATGACGATAATAACGACGACATTAACGACGATGATTATGACAAAATAACGACGATATTAACGACGATAATTATGAGGATGATAAGGACGATAACAACGATGATAATGACGATATTAACGACGATATTAACGACGATAATAACGACGTTAATAACGACGATAAAAAGAAGATAATGACAATAATAACGCCGATATTATCGATGTTATTTATGACGATAACAACGTAGATAATGACGATAATAACGACGACATTAACGACGACGATTATGACAAAATAACGACGATATTAACGACGATAATTATGAGGATAATAAGGACGATAACAACGATGATAATGACGATATTAACGACGATATTAACGACGATAATAACGACGATATTAACGACGATAATAAAGACAATAAAAAGAAGATAATGACAATAATAACGACGATATTAAAGATAATATTTATGACGATAACAACGTAGATAATGACGATAATAACGACGACATTAACGACGATGATTATGACAAAATAACGACGATATTAACGACGATAATTATGAGGATGATAAGGACGATAACAACGATGATAATGACGATAATAACGACGACATTAGCGACGATGTTTATGACAAAATAACGACGATATTAACGACGATAATTATGAGGATAATAAGGACGATAACAACGATTATAATGACGATATTAACGACGATAATAACGACGTTAAAAACGACGATAAAAAGAAGATAATGACAATAATAACGACGATATTATCGATGATATTTATGACGATAACAACGTAGATAATGACGATAATAACGACGACATTAACGACGATGATTATGACAAAATAACGACGATATTAACGACGATAATTATGAGGATGATAAGGACGATAACAACGATGATAATGACGATATTAACGACGATATTAACGACGATAATAACGACGTTAATAACGACGATAAAAAGAAGATAATGACAATAATAACGACGGTTTTATCGATGATATTTATGACGATAACAACGTAGATAATGACGATAATAACGACGACATTAACGACGATGATTATGACAAAATAAGGACGATATTAACGACGATAATTATGAGGATAATAAGGACGATAACAACGATGATAATGACGATATTAACGACGATATTAACGACGATAATAACGACGATATTAACGACGATAATAAAGACAATAAAAAGAAGATAATGACAATAATAACGACGATATTAACGATAATATTTATGACGATAACAACGTAGATAATGACGTTAATAACGACGACATTAACGACGATGATTATGACAAAATAACGACGATATTAACGACGATATTAACGACGATAATTATGAGGATGATAAGGACGATAACAACGATGATAATGACGATAATAACGACGACATTAACGACGATGATTGTGACAAAATAACGACGATATTAACGACGATAATTATGAGGATAATAAGGACGATAACAACGATGATAATGACGATATTAACGACGATAATAACGTCGATAAAAAGAAGATAATGACAATAATAAAGACGATATTAACGATGATAATTATGACGATAACAACGAAGATAATGACGATAATAACGACGACATTATCGTCGATGATTATGACAAAATAACGACGATATTAACGACGATAATTATGAGGATGATAAGGATGATAACAACGATGATAATGACGATAATAACGACGACATTAACGACGATGTTTATGACAAAATAACGACGATATTAACGACGATAATTATGAGGATAATAAGGACGATAACAACGATTATAATGACGATATTAACGACGATATTAACGACGATAATAACGACGTTAAAAACGACGATAAAAAGAAGATAATGACAATAATAACGACGATATTATCGATGATATTTATGACGATAACAACGTAGATAATGACGATAATAACGACGACATTAACGACGATGATTATGACAAAATAACGACGATATTAACGACGATAATTATGAGGATGATAAGGACGATAACAACGATGATAATGACGATATTAACGACGATATTAACGACGATAATAACGACGTTAATAACGACGATAAAAAGAAGATAATGACAATAATAACGACGGTTTTATCGATGATATTTATGACGATAACAACGTAGATAATGACGATAATAACGACGACATTAACGACGATGATTATGACAAAATAACGACGATATTAACGACGATAATTATGAGGATGATAAGGACGATAACAACGATGATAATGACGATATTAACGACGATATTAACGACGATAATAACGACGTTAATAACGACGATAAAAAGAAGATAATGACAATAATAACGCCGATATTATCGATGTTATTTATGACGATAACAACGTAGATAATGACGATAATAACGACGACATTAACGACGACGATTATGACAATATAACGACGATATTAACGACGATAATTATGAGGATAATAAGGACGATAACAACGATGATAATGACGATATTAACGACGATATTAACGACGATAATAACGACGATATTAACGACGATAATAAAGACAATAAAAAGAAGATAATGACAATAATAACGACGATATTAAAGATAATATTTATGACGATAACAACGTAGATAATGACGATAATAACGACGACATTAACGACGATGATTATGACAAAATAACGACGATATTAACGACGATAATTATGAGGATGATAAGGACGATAACAACGATGATAATGACGATAATAACGACGACATTAGCGACGATGTTTATGACAAAATAACGACGATATTAACGACGATAATTATGAGGATAATAAGGACGATAACAACGATTATAATGACGATATTAACGACGATAATAACGACGTTAAAAACGACGATAAAAAGAAGATAATGACAATAATAACGACGATATTATCGATGATATTTATGACGATAACAACGTAGATAATGACGATAATAACGACGACATTAACGACGATGATTATGACAAAATAACGACGATATTAACGACGATAATTATGAGGATGATAAGGACGATAACAACGATGATAATGACGATATTAACGACGATATTAACGACGATAATAACGACGTTAATAACGACGATAAAAAGAAGATAATGACAATAATAACGACGGTTTTATCGATGATATTTATGACGATAACAACGTAGATAATGACGATAATAACGACGACATTAACGACGATGATTATGACAAAATAACGACGATATTAACGACGATAATTATGAGGATAATAAGGACGATAACAACGATGATAATGACGATATTAACGACGATATTAACGACGATAATAACGACGATATTAACGACGATAATAAAGACAATAAAAAGAAGATAATGACAATAATAACGACGATATTAACGATAATATTTATGACGATAACAACGTAGATAATGACGATAATAACGACGACATTAACGACGATGATTATGACAAAATAACGACGATATTAACGACGATAATTATGAGGATGATAAGGACGATAACAACGATGATAATGACGATAATAACGACGACATTAACGACGATGATTGTGACAAAATAACGACGATATTAACGACGATAATTATGAGGATAATAAGGACGATAACAACGATGATAATGACGATATTAACGACGATAATAACGACCATATTAACGACGATAATAACGTCGATAAAAAGAAGATAATGACAATAATAACGACGATATTAACGATGATAATTATGACGATAACAACGAAGATAATGACGATAATAACGACGACATTATCGTCGATGATTATGACAAAATAACGACGATATTAACGACGATAATTATGAGGATGATAAGGATAATAACAACGATGATAATGACGATAATAACGACGACATTAACGACGATTTTTATGACAAAATAACGACGATATTAACGACGATAATTATGAGGATAATAAGGACAATAACAACGATTATAATGACGATATTAACGACGATATTAACGACGTTAATAACGACGTTAAAAACGACGATAAATAGAAGATAATGACAATAATAACGACGATATTATCGATGATATTTATGACGATATCAACGTAGATAATGACGATAATAACGACGACATTAACGACGATGATTATGACAAAATAACGACGATATTAACGACGATAATTATGAGGATAATAAGGACGATAACAACGATGATAATGACGATATTAACGACGATATCAACGACGATAATAACGACGATATTAACGACGATAATAAAGACAATAAAAAGAAGATAATGACAATAATAACGACGATATTAACGATAATATTTATGACGATAACAACGTAGATAATGACGATAATAACGACGACATTAACGACGATGATTATGACAAAATAACGACGATATTAACGACGATATTAACGACGATAATTATGAGGATGATAAGGACGATAACAACGATGATAATGACGATAATAACGACGACATTAACGACGATGATTGTGACAAAATAACGACGATATTAACGACGATAATTATGAGGATAATAAGGACGATAACAACGATGATAATGACGATATTAACGACGATAATAACGTCGATAAAAAGATGATAATGACAATAATAAAGACGATATTAACGATGATAATTATGACGATAACAACGAAGATAATGACGATAATAACGACGACATTATCGTCGATGATTATGACAAAATAACGACGATATTAACGACGATAATTATGAGGATGATAAGGATGATAACAACGATGATAATGACGATAATAACGACGACATTAACGACGATGTTTATGACAAAATAACGACGATATTAACGACGATAATTATGAGGATAATAAGGACGATAACAACGATTATAATGACGATATTAACGACGATATTAACGACGATAATAACGACGTTAAAAACGACGATAAAAAGAAGATAATGACAATAATAACGACGATATTATCGATGATATTTATGACGATAACAACGTAGATAATGACGATAATAACGACGACATTAACGACGATGATTATGACAAAATAACGACGATATTAACGACGATAATTATGAGGATGATAAGGACGATAACAACGATGATAATGACGATATTAACGACGATATTAACGACGATAATAACGACGTTAATAACGACGATAAAAAGAAGATAATGACAATAATAACGACGGTTTTATCGATGATATTTATGACGATAACAACGTAGATAATGACGATAATAACGACGACATTAACGACGATGATTATGACAAAATAACGACGATATTAACGACGATAATTATGAGGATAATAAGGACGATAACAACGATGATAATGACGATATTAACGACGATATTAACGACGATAATAACGACGATATTAACGACGATAATAAAGAAAATAAAAAGAAGATAATGACAATAATAACGACGATATTAACGATAATATTTATGACGATAACAACGTAGATAATGACGATAATAACGACGACATTAACGACGATGATTATGACAAAATAACGACGATATTAACGACGATAATTATGAGGATGATAAGGACGATAACAACGATGATAATGACGATAATAACGACGACATTAACGACGATGATTGTGACAAAATAACGACGATATTAACGACGATAATTATGAGGATAATAAGGACGATAACAACGATGATAATGACGATATTAACGACGATAATAACGACCATATTAACGACGATAATAACGTCGATAAAAAGAAGATAATGACAATAATAACGACGATATTAACGATGATAATTATGACGATAACAACGAAGATAATGACGATAATAACGACGACATTATCGTCGATGATTATGACAAAATAACGACGATATTAACGACGATAATTATGAGGATGATAAGGATGATAACAACGATGATAATGACGATAATAACGACGACATTAACGACGATGTTTATGACAAAATAACGACGATATTAACGACGATAATTATGAGGATAATAAGGACAATAACAACGATTATAATGACGATATTAACGACGATATTAACGACGTTAATAACGACGTTAAAAACGACGATAAATAGAAGATAATGACAATAATAACGACGATATTATCGATGATATTTATGACGATATCGACGTAGATAATGACGATAATAACGACGACATTAACGACGATGATTATGACAAAATAACGACGATATTAACGACGATAATTATGAGGATAATAAGGACGATAACAACGATGATATTGACGATATTAACGACGATATTAACGACGATAATAACGACGATATTAACGACGATAATAAAGACAATAAAAAGAAGATAATGACAATAATAACGACGATATTAAAGATAATATTTATGACGATAACAACGTAGATAATGACGATAATAACGACGACATTAACGACGATGATTATGACAAAATAACGACGATATTAACGACGATATTAACGACGATAATTATGAGGATGATAAGGACGATAACAACGATGATAATGACGATAATAACGACGACATTAACGACGATGATTGTGACAAAATAACGACGATATTAACGACGATAATTATGAGGATAATAAGGACGATAACAACGATGATAATGACGATATTAACGACGATAATAACGTCGATAAAAAGAAGATAATGACAATAATAAAGACGATATTAACGATGATAATTATGACGATAACAACGAAGATAATGACGATAATAACGACGACATTATCGTCGATGATTATGACAAAATAACGACGATATTAACGACGATAATTATGAGGATGATAAGGATGATAACAACGATGATAATGACGATAATAACGACGACATTAACGACGATGTTTATGACAAAATAACGACGATATTAACGACGATAATTATGAGGATAATAAGGACGATAACAACGATTATAATGACGATATTAACGACGATATTAACGACGATAATAACGACGTTAAAAACGACGATAAAAAGAAGATAATGACAATAATAACGACGATATTATCGATGATATTTATGACGATAACAACGTAGATAATGACGATAATAACGACGACATTAACGACGATGATTATGACAAAATAACGACGATATTAACGACGATAATTATGAGGATGATAAGGACGATAACAACGATGATAATGACGATATTAACGACGATATTAACGACGATAATAACGACGATATTAACGACGATAATAAAGACAATAAAAAGAAGATAATGACAATAATAACGACGATATTAAAGATAATATTTATGTCGATAACAACGATGATAATGACGATAATAACGACGACATTAACGACGATGTTTATGACAAAATAACGACGATATTAACGACGATAATTATGAGGATAATAAGGACGATAACAACGATTATAATGACGATATTAACGACGATATTAACGACGATAATAACGACGTTAAAAACGACGATAAAAAGAAGATAATGACAATAATAACGACGATATTATCGATTATATTTATGACGATAACAACGTAGATAATGACGATAATAACGACGACATTAACGACGATGATTATGACAAAATAACGACGATATTAACGACGATAATTATGAGGATGATAAGGACGATAACAACGATGATAATGACGATAATAACGACGACATTAACGACGATGATTATGACAAAATAACGACGATATTAACGACGATAATTATGAGGATGATAAGGACGATAACAACGATGATAATGACGATAATAACGACGACATTAACGACGATGATTGTGACAAAATAACGACGATATTAACGACGATAATTATGAGGATAATAAGGACGATAACAACGATGATAATGACGATATTAACGACGATAATAACGACCATATTAACGACGATAATAACATCGATAAAAAGAAGATAATGACAATAATAACGACGATATTAACGATGATAATTATGACGATAACAACGTAGATAATGACGATAATAACGACGACATTAACGACGATGATTATGACAAAATAACGACGATATTAACGACGATAATTATGAGGATGATAAGGACGATAACAACGATGATAATGACGATAATAACGACGACATTAACGACGATGATTGTGACAAAATAACGACGATATTAACGACGATAATTATGAGGATAATAAGGACGATAACAACGATGATAATGACGATATTAACGACGATAATAACGACCATATTAACGACGATAATAACGTCGATAAAAAGAAGATAATGACAATAATAACGACGATATTAACGATGATAATTATGACGATAACAACGAAGATAATGACGATAATAACGACGACATTATCGTCGATGATTATGACAAAATAACGACGATATTAACGACGATAATTATGAGGATGATAAGGATGATAACAACGATGATAATGACGATAATAACGACGACATTAACGACGATGTTTATGACAAAATAACGACGATATTAACGACGATAATTATGAGGATAATAAGGACGATAACAACGATGATAATGACGATATTAACGACGATAATAACGACCATATTAACGACGATAATAACGTCGATAATAAAGACAATAAAAAGAAGATAATGACAATAATAACGACGATATTAAAGATAATATTTATGACGATAACAACGTAGATAATGACGATAATAACGACGACATTAACGACGATGATTGTGACAAAATAACGACGATATTAACGACGATAATTATGAGGATAATAAGGACGATAACAACGATGATAATGACGATATTAACGACGATAATAACGACGATATTAACGACGATAATAAAGACAATAAAAAGAAGATAATGACAATAATAACGACGATATTAACGATAATATTTATGACGATAACAACGTAGATAATGACGATAATAACGACGACATTAACGACGATGATTATGACAAAATAACGACGATATTAACGACGATAATTATGAGGATGATAAGGACGATAACAACGATGATAATGACGATAATAACGACGACATTAACGACGATGATTGTGACAAAATAACGACGATATTAACGACGATAATTATGAGGATAATAAGGACGATAACAACGATGATAATGACGATATTAACGACGATAATAACGACCATATTAACGACGATAATAACGTCGATAAAAAGAAGATAATGACAATAATAACGACGATATTAACGATGATAATTATGACGATAACAACGAAGATAATGACGATAATAACGACGACATTATCGTCGATGATTATGACAAAATAACGACGATATTAACGACGATAATTATGAGGATGATAAGGATGATAACAACGATGATAATGACGATAATAACGACGACATTAACGACGATGTTTATGACAAAATAACGACGATATTAACGACGATAATTATGAGGATAATAAGGACAATAACAACGATTATAATGACGATATTAACGACGATATTAACGACGTTAATAACGACGTTAAAAACGACGATAAATAGAAGATAATGACAATAATAACGACGATATTATCGATGATATTTATGACGATATCAACGTAGATAATGACGATAATAACGACGACATTAACGACGATGATTATGACAAAATAACGACGATATTAACGACGAAAATTATGAGGATAATAAGGACGATAACAACGATGATAATGACGATATTAACGACGATATCAACGACGATAATAACGACGATATTAACGACGATAATAAAGACAATAAAAAGAAGATAATGACAATAATAACGACGATATTAACGATAATATTTATGACGATAACAACGTAGATAATGACGATAATAACGACGACATTAACGACGATGATTATGACAAAATAACGACGATATTAACGACGATATTAACGACGATAATTATGAGGATGATAAGGACGATAACAACGATGATAATGACGATAATAACGACGACATTAACGACGATGATTGTGACAAAATAACGACGATATTAACGACGATAATTATGAGGATAATAAGGACGATAACAACGATGATAATGACGATATTAACGACGATAATAACGTCGATAAAAAGAAGATAATGACAATAATAAAGACGATATTAACGATGATAATTATGACGATAACAACGAAGATAATGACGATAATAACGACGACATTATCGTCGATGATTATGACAAAATAACTACGATATTAACGACGATAATTATGAGGATGATAAGGATGATAACAACGATGATAATGACGATAATAACGACGACATTAACGACGATGTTTATGACAAAATAACGACGATATTAACGACGATAATTATGAGGATAATAAGGACGATAACAACGATTATAATGACGATATTAACGACGATATTAACGACGATAATAACGACGTTAAAAACGACGATAAAAAGAAGATAATGACAATAATAACGACGATATTATCGATGATATTTATGACGATAACAACGTAGATAATGACGATAATAACGACGACATTAACGACGATGATTATGACAAAATAACGACGATATTAACGACGATAATTATGAGGATGATAAGGACGATAACAACGATGATAATGACGATATTAACGACGATATTAACGACGATAATAACGACGATATTAACGACGATAATAAAGACAATAAAAAGAAGATAATGACAATAATAACGACGATATTATCGATGATATTTATGACGATAACAACGTAGATAATGACGATAATAACGACGACATTAACGACGATAATTATGACAAAATAACGACGATATTAACGACGATAATTATGAGGATGATAAGGACGATAACAACGATGATAATGACGATATTATCGACGATATTAACGACGATAATAACGACGTTAATTACGACGATAAAAAGAAGATAATGACAATAATAACGACGATATTATCGATGATATTTATGACGATAACAACGTAGATAATGACGATAATAACGACGACATTAACGACGATGATTATGACAAAATAACGACGATATTAACGACGATAATTATGAGGATAATAAGGACGATAACAACGATGATAATGACGATATTAACGACGATATTAACGACGATAATAACGACGATATTAACGACGATAATAAAGACAATAAAAAATTAGATAATGACAATAATAACGACGATATTAAAGATAATATTTATGTCGATAACAACGTAGATAATGACGATAATAACGACGACATTAACGACGATGATTATGACAAAATAACGACGATATTAACGACGATAATTATGAGGATGATAAGGACGATAACAACGATGATAATGACGATATTAACGACGATATTAACGACGATAATAACGACGTTAATAACGACGATAAAAAGAAGATAATGACAATAATAACGCCGATATTATCGATGTTATTTATGACGATAACAACGTAGATAATGACGATAATAACGACGACATTAACGACGACGATTATGACAAAATAACGACGATATTAACGACGATAATTATGAGGATAATAAGGACGATAACAACGATGATAATGACGATATTAACGACGATATTAACGACGATAATAACGACGATATTAACGACGATAATAAAGACAATAAAAAGAAGATAATGACAATAATAACGACGATATTAAAGATAATATTTATGACGATAACAACGTAGATAATGACGATAATAACGACGACATTAACGACGATGATTGTGACAAAATAACGACGATATTAACGACGATAATTATGAGGATAATAAGGACGATAACAACGATGATAATGACGATATTAACGACGATAATAACGTCGATAAAAAGAAGATAATGACAATAATAAAGACGATATTAACGATGATAATTATGACGATAACAACGAAGATAATGACGATAATAACGACGACATTATCGTCGATGATTATGACAAAATAACGACGATATTAACGACGATAATTATGAGGATGATAAGGATGATAACAACGATGATAATGACGATAATAACGACGACATTAACGACGATGTTTATGACAAAATAACGACGATATTAACGACGATAATTATGAGGATAATAAGGACGATAACAACGATTATAATGACGATATTAACGACGATATTAACGACGATAATAACGACGTTAAAAACGACGATAAAAAGAAGATAATGACAATAATAACGACGATATTATCGATGATATTTATGACGATAACAACGTAGATAATGACGATAATAACGACGACATTAACGACGATGATTATGACAAAATAACGACGATATTAACGACGATAATTATGAGGATGATAAGGACGATAACAACGATGATAATGACGATATTAACGACGATATTAACGACGATAATAACGACGATATTAACGACGATAATAAAGACAATAAAAAGAAGATAATGACAATAATAACGACGATATTATCGATGATATTTATGACGATAACAACGTAGATAATGACGATAATAACGACGACATTAACGACGATAATTATGACAAAATAACGACGATATTAACGACGATAATTATGAGGATGATAAGGACGATAACAACGATGATAATGACGATATTATCGACGATATTAACGACGATAATAACGACGTTAATTACGACGATAAAAAGAAGATAATGACAATAATAACGACGATATTATCGATGATATTTATGACGATAACAACGTAGATAATGACGATAATAACGACGACATTAACGACGATGATTATGACAAAATAACGACGATATTAACGACGATAGTTATGAGGATAATAAGGACGATAACAACGATGATAATGACGATATTAACGACGATATTAACGACGGTAATAACGACGATATTAACGACGATAATAAAGACAATAAAAAGAAGATAATGACAATAATAACGACGATATTAAAGATAATATTTATGTCGATAACAACGTAGATAATGACGATAATAACGACGACAATAACGACGATGATTATGACAAAATAACGACGATATTAACGACGATAATTATGAGGATGTTAAGGACGATAACAACGATGATAATGACGATATTAACGACGATATTAACGACGATAATAACGACGTTAATAACGACGATAAAAAGAAGATAATGACAATAATAACGCCGATATTTTCGATGTTATTTATGACGATAACAACGTAGATAATGACGATAATAACGACGACATTAACGACGACGATTATGACAAAATAACGACGATATTAACGACGATAATTATGAGGATAATAAGGACGATAACAACGATGATAATGACGATATTAACGACGATATTAACGACGATAATAACGACGATATTAACGACGATAATAAAGACAATAAAAAGAAGATAATGACAATAATAACGACGATATTAAAGATAATATTTATGACGATAACAACGTAGATAATGACGATAATAACGACGACATTAACGACGATGATTATGACAAAATAACGACGATATTAACGACGATAATTATGAGGATGATAAGGACGATAACAACGATGATAATGACGATAATAACGACGACATTAGCGACGATGTTTATGACAAAATAACGACGATATTAACGACGATAATTATGAGGATAATAAGGACGATAACAACGATTATAATGACGATATTAACGACGATAATAACGACGTTAAAAACGACGATAAAAAGAAGTTAATGACAATAATAACGACGATATTATCGATGATATTTATGACGATAACAACGTAGATAATGACGATAATAACGACGACATTAACGACGATGATTGTGACAAAATAACGACGATATTAACGACGATAATTATGAGGATAATAAGGACGATAACAACGATGATAATGACGATATTAACGACGATAATAACGACCATATTAACGACGATAATAACGTCGATAAAAAGAAGATAATGACAATAATAACGACGATATTAACGATGATAATTATGACGATAACAACGAAGATAATGACGATAATAACGACGACATTATCGTCGATGATTATGACAAAATAACGACGATATTAACGACGATGATTATGAGGATGATAAGGATGATAACAACGATGATAATGACGATAATAACGACGACATTAACGACGATGTTTATGACAAAATAACGACGATATTAACGACGATAATTATGAGGATAATAAGGACAATAACAACGATTATAATGACGATATTAACGACGATATTAACGACGTTAATAACGACGTTAAAAACGACGATAAATAGAAGATAATGACAATAATAACGACGATATTATCGATGATATTTATGACGATATCAACGTAGATAATGACGATAATAACGACGACATTAACGACGATGATTATGACAAAATAACGACGATATTAACGACGATAATTATGAGGATAATAAGGACGATAACAACGATGATAATGACGATATTAACGACGATATCAACGACGATAATAACGACGATATTAACGACGATAATAAAGACAATAAAAAGAAGATAATGACAATAATAACGACGATATTAACGATAATATTTATGACGATAACAACGTAGATAATGACGATAATAACGACGACATTAACGACGATGATTATGACAAAATAACGACGATATTAACGACGATATTAACGACGATAATTATGAGGATGATAAGGACGATAACAACGATGATAATGACGATAATAACGACGACATTAACGACGATGATTGTGACAAAATAACGACGATATTAACGACGATAATTATGAGGATAATAAGGACGATAACAACGATGATAATGACGATATTAACGACGATAATAACGTCGATAAAAAGAAGATAATGACAATAATAAAGACGATATTAACGATGATAATTATGACGATAACAACGTAGATAATGACGATAATAACGACGACATTAACGACGATGATTATGACAAAATAACGACGATATTAACGACGATAATTATGAGGATGATAAGGACGATAACAACGATGATAATGACGATATTAACGACGATATTAACGACGATAATAACGACGATATTAACGACGATAATAAAGACAATAAAAAGAAGATAATGACAATAATAACGACGATATTATCGATGATATTTATGACGATAACAACGTAGATAATGACGATAATAACGACGACATTAACGACGATAATTCTGACAAAATAACGACGATATTAACGACGATAATTATGAGGATGATAAGGACGATAACAACGATGATAATGACGATATTATCGACGATATTAACGACGATAATAACGACGTTAATTACGACGATAAAAAGAAGATAATGACAATAATAACGACGATATTATCGATGATATTTATGACGATAACAACGTAGATAATGACGATAATAACGACGACATTAACGACGATGATTATGACAAAATAACGACGATATTAACGACGATAATTATGAGGATAATAAGGACGATAACAACGATGATAATGACGATATTAACGACGATATTAACGACGGTAATAACGACGATATTAACGACGATAATAAAGACAATAAAAAGAAGATAATGACAATAATAACGACGATATTAAAGATAATATTTATGTCGATAACAACGTAGATAATGACGATAATAACGACGACATTAACGACGATGATTATGACAAAATAACGACGATATTAACGACGATAATTATGAGGATGTTAAGGACGATAACAACGATGATAATGACGATATTAACGACGATATTAACGACGATAATAACGACGTTAATAACGACGATAAAAAGAAGATAATGACAATACTAACGCCGATATTATCGATGTTATTTATGACGATAACAACGTAGATAATGACGATAATAACGACGACATTAACGACGACGATTATGACAAAATAACGACGATATTAACGACGATAATTATGAGGATGATAAGGACGATAACAACGATGATAATGACGATATTAACGACGATATTAACGACGATAATAACGACGTTAATAACGACGATAAAAAGAAGATAATGACAATAATAACGACGATATTATCGATGATATTTATGACGATAACAACGTAGATAATGACGATAATAACGACGACATTAACGACGATGATTATGACAAAATAACGACGATATTAACGACGATAATTATGAGGATAATAAGGACGATAACAACGATGATAATGACGATATTAACGACGATATTAACGACGATAATAACGACGATATTAACGACGATAATAAAGACAATAAAAAGAAGATAATGACAATAATAACGACGATATTAACGATAATATTTATGACGATAACAACGTAGATAATGACGATAATAACGACGACATTAACGACGATGATTATGACAAAATAACGACGATATTAACGACGATAATTATGAGGATGATAAGGACGATAACAACGATGATAATGACGATAATAACGACGACATTAACGACGATGATTGTGACAAAATAACGACGATATTAACGACGATAATTATGAGGATAATAAGGACGATAACAACGATGATAATGACGATATTAACGACGATAATAACGACCATATTAACGACGATAATAACGTCGATAAAAAGAAGATAATGACAATAATAACGACGATATTAACGATGATAATTATGACGATAACAACGAAGATAATGACGATAATAACGACGACATTATCGTCGATGATTATGACAAAATAACGACGATATTAACGACGATAATTATGAGGATGATAAGGATGATAACAACGATGATAATGACGTTAATAACGACGACATTAACGACGATGTTTATGACAAAATAACGACGATATTAACGACGATAATTATGAGGATAATAAGGACAATAACAACGATTATAATGACGATATTAACGACGATATTAACGACGTTAATAACGACGTTAAAAACGACGATAAATAGAAGATAATGACAATAATAACGACGATATTATCGATGATATTTATGACGATATCAACGTAGATAATGACGATAATAACGACGACATTAACGACGATGATTATGACAAAATAACGACGATATTAACGACGATAATTATGAGGATAATAAGGACGATAACAACGATGATAATGACGATATTAACGACGATATCAACGACGATAATAACGACGATATTAACGACGATAATAAAGACAATAAAAAGAAGATAATGACAATAATAACGACGATATTAACGATAATATTTATGACGATAACAACGTAGATAATGACGATAATAACGACGACATTAACGACGATGATTATGAGAAAATAACGACGATATTAACGACGATATTAACGACGATAATTATGAGGATGATAAGGACGATAACAACGATGATAATGACGATAATAACGACGACATTAACGACGATGATTGTGACAAAATAACGACGATATTAACGACGATAAATATGAGGATAATAAGGACGATAACAACGATGATAATGACGATATTAACGACGATAATAACGTCGATAAAAAGAAGATAATGACAATAATAAAGACGATATTAACGATGATAATTATGACGATAACAACGAAGATAATGACGATAATAACGACGACATTATCGTCGATGATTATGACAAAATAACGACGATATTAACGACGATAATTATGAGGATGATAAGGATGATAACAACGATGATAATGACGATAATAACGACGACATTAACGACGATGTTTATGACAAAATAACGACGATATTAACGACGATAATTATGAGGATAATAAGGACGATAACAACGATTATAATGACGATATTAACGACGATATTAACGACGATAATAACGACGTTAAAAACGACGATAAAAAGAAGATAATGACAATAATAACGACGATATTATCGATGATATTTATGACGATAACAACGTAGATAATGACGATAATAACGACGACATTAACGACGATGATTATGACAAAATAACGACGATATTAACGACGATAATTATGAGGATGATAAGGACGATAACAACGATGATAATGACGATATTAACGACGATATTAACGACGATAATAACGACGATATTAACGACGATAATAAAGACAATAAAAAGAAGATAATGACAATAATAACGACGATATTATCGATGATATTTATGACGATAACAACGTAGATAATGACGATAATAACGACGACATTAACGACGATAATTATGACAAAATAACGACGATATTAACGACGATAATTATGAGGATGATAAGGACGATAACAACGATGATAATGACGATATTATCGACGATATTAACGACGATAATAACGACGTTAATTACGACGATAAAAAGAAGATAATGACAATAATAACGACGATATTATCGATGATATTTATGACGATAACAACGTAGATAATGACGATAATAACGACGACATTAACGACGATGATTATGACAAAATAACGACGATATTAACGACGATAATTATGAGGATGATAAGGACGATAACAACGATGATAATGACGATATTAACGACGATATTAACGACGATAATAACGACGTTAATAACGACGATAAAAAGAAGATAATGACAATAATAACGCCGATATTATCGATGTTATTTATGACGATAACAACGTAGATAATGACGATAATAACGACGACATTAACGACGACGATTATGACAAAATAACGACGATATTAACGACGATAATTATGAGGATAATAAGGACGATAACAACGATGATAATGACGATATTAACGACGATAATAACGACGATATTAACGACGATAATAAAGACAATAAAAAGAAGATAATGACAATAATAACGACGATATTAAAGATAATATTTATGACGATAACAACGTAGATAATGACGATAATAACGACGACATTAACGACGATGATTATGACAAAATAACGACGATATTAACGACGATAATTATGAGGATAATAAGGACGATAACAACGATGATAATGACGATATTAACGACGATAATAACGACCATATTAACGACGATAATAACGTCGATAAAAAGAAGATAATGACAATAATAACGACGATATTAACGATGATAATTATGACGATAACAACGAAGATAATGACGATAATAACGACGACATTATCGTCGATGATTATGACAAAATAACGACGATATTAACGACGATAATTATGAGGATGATAAGGATGATAACAACGATGATAATGACGTTAATAACGACGACATTAACGACGATGTTTATGACAAAATAACGACGATATTAACGACGATAATTATGAGGATAATAAGGACAATAACAACGATTATAATGACGATATTAACGTCGTTATTAACGACGTTAATAACGACGTTAAAAACGACGATAAATAGAAGATAATGACAATAATAACGACGATATTATCGATGATATTTATGACGATATCAACGTAGATAATGACGATAATAACGACGACATTAACGACGATGATTATGACAAAATAACGACGATATTAACGACGATAATTATGAGGATAATAAGGACGATAACTACGATGATAATGACGATATTAACGACGATATCAACGACGATAATAACGACGATATTAACGACGATAATAAAGACAATAAAAAGAAGATAATGACAATAATAACGACGATATTAACGATAATATTTATGACGATAACAACGTAGATAATGACGATAATAACGACGACATTAACGACGATGATTATGAGAAAATAACGACGATATTAACGACGATATTAACGACGATAATTATGAGGATGATAAAGACGATAACAACGATGATAATGACGATAATAACGACGACATTAACGACGATGATTGTGACAAAATAACGACGATATTAACGACGATAAATATGAGGATAATAAGGACGATAACAACGATGATAATGACGATATTAACGACGATAATAACGTCGATAAAAAGAAGATAATGACAATAATAAAGACGATATTAACGATGATAATTATGACGATAACAACGAAGATAATGACGATAATAACGACGACATTATCGTCGATGATTATGACAAAATAACGACGATATTAACGACGATAATTATGAGGATGATAAGGATGATAACAACGATGATAATGACGATAATAACGACGACATTAACGACGATGTTTATGACAAAATAACGACGATATTAACGACGATAATTATGAGGATAATAAGGACGATAACAACGATTATAATGACGATATTAACGACGATATTAACGACGATAATAACGACGTTAAAAACGACGATAAAAAGAAGATAATGACAATAATAACGACGATATTATCGATGATATTTATGACGATAACAACGTAGATAATGACGATAATAACGACAACATTAACGACGATGATTATGACAAAATAACGACGATATTAACGACGATAATTATGAGGATGATAAAGACGATAACAACGATGATAATGACGATATTAACGACGATATTAACGACGATAATAACGACGATATTAACGACGATAATAAAGACAATAAAAAGAAGATAATGACAATAATAACGACGATATTATCGATGATATTTATGACGATAACAACGTAGATAATGACGATAATAACGACGACATTAACGACGATAATTATGACAAAATAACGACGATATTAACGACGATAATTATGAGGATGATAAGGACGATAACAACGATGATAATGACGATATTATCGACGATATTAACGACGATAATAACGACGTTAATTACGACGATAAAAAGAAGATAATGACAATAATAACGACGATATTATCGATGATATTTATGTCGATAACAACGTAGATAATGACGATAATAACGACGACATTAACGACGATGATTATGACAAAATAACGACGATATTAACGACGATAATTATGAGGATGATAAGGACGATAACAACGATGATAATGACGATATTAACGACGATATTAACGACGATAATAACGACGTTAATAACGACGATAAAAAGAAGATAATGACAATAATAACGCCGATATTATCGATGTTATTTATGACGATAACAACGTAGATAATGACGATAATAACGACGACATTAACGACGACGATTATGACAAAATAACGACGATATTAACGACGATAATTATGAGGATAATAAGGACGATAACAACGATGATAATGACGATATTAACGACGATAATAACGACGATATTAACGACGATAATAAAGACAATAAAAAGAAGATAATGACAATAATAACGACGATATTAAAGATAATATTTATGACGATAACAACGTAGATAATGACGATAATAACGACGACATTAACGACGATGATTATGACAAAATAACGACGATATTAACGACGATAATTATGAGGATGATAAGGACGATAACAACGATGATAATGACGATAATAACGACGACATTAGCGACGATGTTTATGACAAAATAACGACGATATTAACGACGATAATTATGAGGATAATAAGGACGATAACAACGATTATAATGACGATATTAACGACGATAATAACGACGTTAAAAACGACGATAAAAAGAAGATAATGACAATAATAACGACGATATTATCGATGATATTTATGACGATAACAACGTAGATAATGACGATAATAACGACGACATTAACGACGATGATTATGACAAAATAACGACGATATTAACGACGATAATTATGAGGATGATAAGGACGATAACAACGATGATAATGACGATATTAACGACGATATTAACGACGATAATAACGACGTTAATAACGACGATAAAAAGAAGATAATGACAATAATAACGCCGATATTATCGATGTTATTTATGACGATAACAACGTAGATAATGACGATAATAACGACGACATTAACGACGACGATTATGACAAAATAACGACGATATTAACGACGATAATTATGAGGATAATAAGGACGATAACAACGATGATAATGACGATATTAACGACGATAATAACGACGATATTAACGACGATAATAAAGACAATAAAAAGAAGATAATGACAATAATAACGACGATATTAAAGATAATATTTATGACGATAACAACGTAGATAATGACGATAATAACGACGACATTAACGACGATGATTATGACAAAATAACGACGATATTAACGACGATAATTATGAGGATAATAAGGACGATAACAACGATGATAATGACGATATTAACGACGATAATAACGACCATATTAACGACGATAATAACGTCGATAAAAAGAAGATAATGACAATAATAACGACGATATTAACGATGATAATTATGACGATAACAACGAAGATAATGACGATAATAACGACGACATTATCGTCGATGATTATGACAAAATAACGACGATATTAACGACGATAATTATGAGGATGATAAGGATGATAACAACGATGATAATGACGTTAATAACGACGACATTAACGACGATGTTTATGACAAAATAACGACGATATTAACGACGATAATTATGAGGATAATAAGGACAATAACAACGATTATAATGACGATATTAACGACGATATTAACGACGTTAATAACGACGTTAAAAACGACGATAAATAGAAGATAATGACAATAATAACGACGATATTATCGATGATATTTATGACGATATCAACGTAGATAATGACGATAATAACGACGACATTAACGACGATGATTATGACAAAATAACGACGATATTAACGACGATAATTATGAGGATAATAAGGACGATAACTACGATGATAATGACGATATTAACGACGATATCAACGACGATAATAACGACGATATTAACGACGATAATAAAGACAATAAAAAGAAGATAATGACAATAATAACGACGATATTAACGATAATATTTATGACGATAACAACGTAGATAATGACGATAATAACGACGACATTAACGACGATGATTATGAGAAAATAACGACGATATTAACGACGATATTAACGACGATAATTATGAGGATGATAAAGACGATAACAACGATGATAATGACGATAATAACGACGACATTAACGACGATGATTGTGACAAAATAACGACGATATTAACGACGATAAATATGAGGATAATAAGGACGATAACAACGATGATAATGACGATATTAACGACGATAATAACGTCGATAAAAAGAAGATAATGACAATAATAAAGACGATATTAACGATGATAATTATGACGATAACAACGAAGATAATGACGATAATAACGACGACATTATCGTCGATGATTATGACAAAATAACGACGATATTAACGACGATAATTATGAGGATGATAAGGATGATAACAACGATGATAATGACGATAATAACGACGACATTAACGACGATGTTTATGACAAAGTAACGACGATATTAACGACGATAATTATGAGGATAATAAGGACGATAACAACGATTATAATGACGATATTAACGACGATATTAACGACGATAATAACGACGTTAAAAACGACGATAAAAAGAAGATAATGACAATAATAACGACGATATTATCGATGATATTTATGACGATAACAACGTAGATAATGACGATAATAACGACGACATTAACGACGATGATTATGACAAAATAACGACGATATTAACGACGATAATTATGAGGATGATAAGGACGATAACAACGATGATAATGACGATATTAACGACGATATTAACGACGATAATAACGACGATATTAACGACGATAATAAAGACAATAAAAAGAAGATAATGACAATAATAACGACGATATTATCGATGATATTTATGACGATAACAACGTAGATAATGACGATAATAACGACGACATTAACGACGATGATTATGACAAAATAACGACGATATTAACGACGATAATTATGAGGATAATAAGGACGATAACAACGATGATAATGACGATATTAACGACGATAATAACGACCATATTAACGACGATAATAACGTCGATAAAAAGAAGATAATGACAATAATAACGACGATATTAACGATGATAATTATGACGATAACAACGAAGATAATGACGATAATAACGACGACATTATCGTCGATGATTATGACAAAATAACGACGATATTAACGACGATAATTATGAGGATGATAAGGATGATAACAACGATGATAATGACGTTAATAACGACGACATTAACGACGATGTTTATGACAAAATAACGACGATATTAACGACGATAATTATGAGGATAATAAGGACAATAACAACGATTATAATGACGATATTAACGACGATATTAACGACGTTAATAACGACGTTAAAAACGACGATAAATAGAAGATAATGACAATAATAACGACGATATTATCGATGATATTTATGACGATATCAACGTAGATAATGACGATAATAACGACGACATTAACGACGATGATTATGACAAAATAACGACGATATTAACGACGATAATTATGAGGATAATAAGGACGATAACTACGATGATAATGACGATATTAACGACGATATCAACGACGATAATAACGACGATATTAACGACGATAATAAAGACAATAAAAAGAAGATAATGACAATAATAACGACGATATTAACGATAATATTTATGACGATAACAACGTAGATAATGACGATAATAACGACGACATTAACGACGATGATTATGAGAAAATAACGACGATATTAACGACGATATTAACGACGATAATTATGAGGATGATAAAGACGATAACAACGATGATAATGACGATAATAACGACGACATTAACGACGATGATTGTGACAAAATAACGACGATATTAACGACGATAAATATGAGGATAATAAGGACGATAACAACGATGATAATGACGATATTAACGACGATAATAACGTCGATAAAAAGAAGATAATGACAATAATAAAGACGATATTAACGATGATAATTATGACGATAACAACGAAGATAATGACGATAATAACGACGACATTATCGTCGATGATTATGACAAAATAACGACGATATTAACGACGATAATTATGAGGATGATAAGGATGATAACAACGATGATAATGACGATAATAACGACGACATTAACGACGATGTTTATGACAAAATAACGACGATATTAACGACGATAATTATGAGGATAATAAGGACGATAACAACGATTATAATGACGATATTAACGACGATATTAACGACGATAATAACGACGTTAAAAACGACGATAAAAAGAAGATAATGACAATAATAACGACAATATTATCGATGATATTTATGACGATAACAACGTAGATAATGACGATAATAACGACGACATTAACGACGATGATTATGACAAAATAACGACGATATTAACGACGATAATTATGAGGATGATAAGGACGATAACAACGATGATAATGACGATATTAACGACGATATTAACGACGATAATAACGACGATATTAACGACGATAATAAAGACAATAAAAAGAAGATAATGACAATAATAACGACGATATTATCGATGATATTTATGACGATAACAACGTAGATAATGACGATAATAACGACGACATTAACGACGATAATTATGACAAAATAACGACGATATTAACGACGATAATTATGAGGATGATAAGGACGATAACAACGATGATAATGACGATATTATCGACGATATTTACGACGATAATAACGACGTTAATTACGACGATAAAAAGAAGATAATGACAATAATAACGACGATATTATCGATGATATTTATGACGATAACAACGTAGATAATGACGATAATAACGACGACATTAACGACGATGATTATGACAAAATAACGACGATATTAACGACGATAATTATGAGGATGATAAGGACGATAACAACGATGATAATGACGATATTAACGACGATATTAACGACGATAATAACGACGTTAATAACGACGATAAAAAGAAGATAATGACAATAATAACGCCGATATTATCGATGTTATTTATGACGATAACAACGTAGATAATGACGATAATAACGACGACATTAACGACGACGATTATGACAAAATAACGACGATATTAACGACGATAATTATGAGGATAATAAGGACGATAACAACGATGATAATGACGATATTAACGACGATAATAACGACGATATTAACGACGATAATAAAGACAATAAAAAGAAGATAATGACAATAATAACGACGATATTAAAGATAATATTTATGACGATAACAACGTAGATAATGACGATAATAACGACGACATTAACGACGATGATTATGACAAAATAACGACGATATTAACGACGATAATTATGAGGATGATAAGGACGATAACAACGATGATAATGACGATAATAACGACGACATTAGCGACGATGTTTATGACAAAATAACGACGATATTAACGACGATAATTATGAGGATAATAAGGACGATAACAACGATTATAATGACGATATTAACGACGATAATAACGACGTTAAAAACGACGATAAAAAGAAGATAATGACAATAATAACGACGATATTATCGATGATATTTATGACGATAACAACGTAGATAATGACGATAATAACGACGACATTAACGACGATGATTATGACAAAATAACGACGATATTAACGACGATAATTATGAGGATGATAAGGACGATAACAACGATGATAATGACGATATTAACGACGATATTAACGACGATAATAACGACGTTAATAACGACGATAAAAAGAAGATAATGACAATAATAACGCCGATATTATCGATGTTATTTATGACGATAACAACGTAGATAATGACGATAATAACGACGACATTAACGACGACGATTATGACAAAATAACGACGATATTAACGACGATAATTATGAGGATAATAAGGACGATAACAACGATGATAATGACGATATTAACGACGATAATAACGACGATATTAACGACGATAATAAAGACAATAAAAAGAAGATAATGACAATAATAACGACGATATTAAAGATAATATTTATGACGATAACAACGTAGATAATGACGATAATAACGACGACATTAACGACGATGATTATGACAAAATAACGACGATATTAACGACGATAATTATGAGGATAATAAGGACGATAACAACGATGATAATGACGATATTAACGACGATAATAACGACCATATTAACGACGATAATAACGTCGATAAAAAGAAGATAATGACAATAATAACGACGATATTAACGATGATAATTATGACGATAACAACGAAGATAATGACGATAATAACGACGACATTATCGTCGATGATTATGACAAAATAACGACGATATTAACGACGATAATTATGAGGATGATAAGGATGATAACAACGATGATAATGACGTTAATAACGACGACATTAACGACGATGTTTATGACAAAATAACGACGATATTAACGACGATATTAACGACGTTAATAACGACGTTAAAAACGACGATAAATAGAAGATAATGACAATAATAACGACGATATTATCGATGATATTTATGACGATATCAACGTAGATAATGACGATAATAACGACGACATTAACGACGATGATTATGACAAAATAACGACGATATTAACGACGATAATTATGAGGATAATAAGGACGATAACTACGATGATAATGACGATATTAGCGACGATATCAACGACGATAATAACGACGATATTAACGACGATAATAACGTCGATAAAAAGAAGATAATGACAATAATAAAGACGATATTAACGATGATAATTATGACGATAACAACGAAGATAATGACGATAATAACGACGACATTATCGTCGATGATTATGATAAAATAACGACGATATTAACGACGATAATTATGAGGATGATAAGGACGATAACAACGATGATAATGACGATATTAACGACGATATTAACGACGATAATAACGACGATATTAACGACGATAATAAAGACAATAAAAAGAAGATAATGACAATAATAACGACGATATTATCGATGATATTTATGACGATAACAACGTAGATAATGACGATAATAACGACGACATTAACGACGATAATTATGACAAAATAACGACGATATTAACGACGATAATTATGAGGATGATAAGGACGATAACAACGATGATAATGACGATATTATCGACGATATTTACGACGATAATAACGACGTTAATTACGACGATAAAAAGAAGATAATGACAATAATAACGACGATATTATCGATGATATTTATGACGATAACAACGTAGATAATGACGATAATAACGACGACATTAACGACGATGATTATGACAAAATAACGACGATATTAACGACGATAATTATGAGGATGATAAGGACGATAACAACGATGATAATGACGATATTAACGACGATATTAACGACGATAATAACGACGTTAATAACGACGATAAAAAGAAGATAATGACAATAATAACGCCGATATTATCGATGTTATTTATGACGATAACAACGTAGATAATGACGATAATAACGACGACATTAACGACGACGATTATGACAAAATAACGACGATATTAACGACGATAATTATGAGGATAATAAGGACGATAACAACGATGATAATGACGATATTAACGACGATAATAACGACGATATTAACGACGATAATAAAGACAATAAAAAGAAGATAATGACAATAATAACGACGATATTAAAGATAATATTTATGACGATAACAACGTAGATAATGACGATAATAACGACGACATTAACGACGATGATTATGACAAAATAACGACGATATTAACGACGATAATTATGAGGATGATAAGGACGATAACAACGATGATAATGACGATAATAACGACGACATTAGCGACGATGTTTATGACAAAATAACGACGATATTAACGACGATAATTATGAGGATAATAAGGACGATAACAACGATTATAATGACGATATTAACGACGATAATAACGACGTTAAAAACGACGATAAAAAGAAGATAATGACAATAATAACGACGATATTATCGATGATATTTATGACGATAACAACGTAGATAATGACGATAATAACGACGACATTAACGACGATGATTATGACAAAATAACGACGATATTAACGACGATAATTATGAGGATGATAAGGACGATAACAACGATGATAATGACGATATTAACGACGATATTAACGACGATAATAACGACGTTAATAACGACGATAAAAAGAAGATAATGACAATAATAACGCCGATATTATCGATGTTATTTATGACGATAACAACGTAGATAATGACGATAATAACGACGACATTAACGACGACGATTATGACAAAATAACGACGATATTAACGACGATATTTATGAGGATAATAAGGACGATAACAACGATGATAATGACGATATTAACGACGATAATAACGACGATATTAACGACGATAATAAAGACAATAAAAAGAAGATAATGACAATAATAACGACGATATTAAAGATAATATTTATGACGATAACAACGTAGATAATGACGATAATAACGACGACATTAACGACGATGATTATGACAAAATAACGACGATATTAACGACGATAATTATGAGGATAATAAGGACGATAACAACGATGATAATGACGATATTAACGACGATAATAACGACCATATTAACGACGATAATAACGTCGATAAAAAGAAGATAATGACAATAATAACGACGATATTAACGATGATAATTATGACGATAACAACGAAGATAATGACGATAATAACGACGACATTATCGTCGATGATTATGACAAAATAACGACGATATTAACGACGATAATTATGAGGATGATAAGGATGATAACAACGATGATAATGACGTTAATAACGACGACATTAACGACGATGTTTATGACAAAATAACGACGATATTAACGACGATAATTATGAGGATAATAAGGACAATAACAACGATTATAATGACGATATTAACGACGATATTAACGACGTTAATAACGACGTTAAAAACGACGATAAATAGAAGATAATGACAATAATAACGACGATATTATCGATGATATTTATGACGATATCAACGTAGATAATGACGATAATAACGACGACATTAACGACGATGATTATGACAAAATAACGACGATATTAACGACGATAATTATGAGGATAATAAGGACGATAACTACGATGATAATGACGATATTAACGACGATATCAACGACGATATTAACGACGATAATTATGAGGATGATAAGGATGATAACAACGATGATAATGACGATAATAACGACGACATTAACGACGATGTTTATGACAAAATAACGACGATATTAACGACGATAATTATGAGGATAATAAGGACGATAACAACGATTATAATGACGATATTAACGACGATATTAACGACGATAATAACGACGTTAAATACGACGATAAAAAGAAGATAATGACAATAATAACGACGATATTATCGATGATATTTATGACGATAACAACGTAGATAATGACGATAATAACGACGACATTAACGACGATGATTATGACAAAATAACGGCGATATTAACGACGATAATTATGAGGATGATAAGGACGATAACAACGATGATAATGACGATATTAACGACGATATTAACGACGATAATAACGACGATATTAACGACGATAATAAAGACAATAAAAAGAAGATAATGACAATAATAACGACGATATTATCGATGATATTTATGACGATAACAACGTAGATAATGACGATAATAACGACGACATTAACGACGATAATTATGACAAAATAACGACGATATTAACGACGATAATTATGAGGATGATAAGGACGATAACAACGATGATAATGACGATATTATCGACGATATTAACGACGATAATAACGACGTTAATTACGACGATAAAAAGAAGATAATGACAATAATAACGACGATATTATCGATGATATTTATGACGATAACAACGTAGATAATGACGATAATAACGACGACATTAACGACGATGATTATGACAAAATAACGACGATATTAACGACGATAATTATGAGGATGATAAGGACGATAACAACGATGATAATGACGATATTAACGACGATATTAACGACGATAATAACGACGTTAATAACGACGATAAAAAGAAGATAATGACAATAATAACGCCGATATTATCGATGTTATTTATGACGATAACAACGTAGATAATGACGATAATAACGACGACATTAACGACGACGATTATGACAAAATAACGACGATATTAACGACGATAATTATGAGGATAATAAGGACGATAACAACGATGATAATGACGATATTAACGACGATAATAACGACGATATTAACGACGATAATAAAGACAATAAAAAGAAGATAATGACAATAATAACGACGATATTAAAGATAATATTTATGACGATAACAACGTAGATAATGACGATAATAACGACGACATTAACGACGATGATTATGACAAAATAACGACGATATTAACGACGATAATTATGAGGATGATAAGGACGATAACAACGATGATAATGACGATAATAACGACGACATTAGCGACGATGTTTATGACAAAATAACGACGATATTAACGACGATAATTATGAGGATAATAAGGACGATAACAACGATTATAATGACGATATTAACGACGATAATAACGACGTTAAAAACGACGATAAAAAGAAGATAATGACAATAATAACGACGATATTATCGATGATATTTATGACGATAACAACGTAGATAATGACGATAATAACGACGACATTAACGACGATGATTATGACAAAATAACGACGATATTAACGACGATAATTATGAGGATGATAAGGACGATAACAACGATGATAATGACGATATTAACGACGATATTAACGACGATAATAACGACGTTAATAACGACGATAAAAAGAAGATAATGACAATAATAACGACGATATTATCGATGATATTTATGACGATAACAACGTAGATAATGACGATAATAACGACGACATTAACGACGATGATTATGACAAAATAACGACGATATTAACGACGATAATTATGAGGATAATAAGGACGATAACAACGATGATAATGACGATATTAACGACGATATTAACGACGATAATAACGACGATATTAACGATGATAATAAAGACAATAAAAAGAAGATAATGACAATAATAACGACGATACTAACGATAATATTTATGACGATAACAACGTAGATAATGACGATAATAACGACGACATTAACGACGATGATTATGACAAAATAACGACGATATTAACGACGATAATTATGAGGATGATAAGGACGATAACAACGATGATAATGACGATAATAACGACGACATTAACGACGATGATTGTGACAAAATAACGACGATATTAACGACGATAATTATGAGGATAATAAGGACGATAACAACGATGATAATGACGATATTAACGACGATAATAACGACCATATTAACGACGATAATAACGTCGATAAAAAGAAGATAATGACAATAATAACGACGATATTAACGATGATAATTATGACGATAACAACGAAGATAATGACGATAATAACGACGACATTATCGTCGATGATTATGACAAAATAACGACGATATTAACGACGATAATTATGAGGATGCTAAGGATGATAACAACGATGATAATGACGATAATAACGACGACATTAACGACGATGTTTATGACAAAATAACGACGATATTAACGACGATAATTATGAGGATAATAAGGACAATAACAACGATTATAATGACGATATTAACGACCATATTAACGACGTTAATAACGACGTTAAAAACGACGATAAATAGAAGATAATGACAATAATAACGACGATATTATCGATGATATTTATGACGATAACAACGTAGATAATGACGATAATAACGACGACATTAACGACGACATTAACGACGATGATTATGACAAAATAACGACGATATTAACGACGATAATTATGAGGATGATAAGGACGATAACAACGATTATAATGACGATATTAACGACGATATTAACGACGATAATAACGACGATATTAACGACGATAATAAAGACAATAAAAAGAAGATAATGACAATAATAACGACGATATTAAAGATAATATTTATGACGATAACAACGTAGATAATGACGATATTAACGACGACATTATCGTCGATGATTATGACAAAATAACGACGATATTAACGACGATAATTATGAGGATGATAAGGATGATAACAACGATGATAATGACGATAATAACGACGACATTAACGACGATGATTATGACAAAATAACGACGATATTAACGACGATAATTATGAGGATGATAAGGACGATAACAACGATGATAATGACGATAATAACGACGACATTAGCGACGATGTTTATGACAAAATAACGACGATATTAACGACGATAATTATGAGGATAATAAGGACGATAACAACGATTATAATGACGATATTAACGACGATAATAACGACGTTAAAAACGACGATAAAAAGAAGATAATGACAATAATAACGACGATATTATCGATGATATTTATGACGATAACAACGTAGATAATGACGATAATAACGACGACATTAACGACGATGATTATGACAAAATAACGATGATATTAACGACGATAATTATGAGGATGATAAGGACGATAACAACGATGATAATGACGATATTAACGACGATATTAACGACGATAATAACGACGTTAATAACGACGATAAAAAGAAGATAATGACAATAATAACGACGATATTATCGATGATATTTATGACGATAACAACGTAGATAATGACGATAATAACGACGACATTAACGACGATGATTATGACAAAATAACGACGATATTAACGACGATAATTATGAGGATAATAAGGACGATAACAACGATGATAATGACGATATTAACGACGATATTAACGACGATAATAACGACGATATTAACGACGATAATAAAGACAATAAAAAGAAGATAATGACAATAATAACGACGATATTAACGATAATATTTATGACGATAACAACGTAGATAATGACGATAATAACGACGACATTAACGACGATGATTATGACAAAATAACGACGATATTAACGACGATAATTATGAGGATGATAAGGACGATAACAACGATGATAATGACGATAATAACGACGACATTAACGACGATGATTGTGACAAAATAACGACGATATTAACGACGATAATTATGAGGATAATAAGGACGATAACAACGATGATAATGACGATATTAACGACGATAATAACGACCATATTAACGACGATAATAACGTCGATAAAAAGAAGATAATGACAATAATAACGACGATATTAACGATGATAATTATGACGATAACAACGAAGATAATGACGATAATAACGACGACATTATCGTCGATGATTATGACAAAATAACGACGATATTAACGACGATAATTATGAGGATGCTAAGGATGATAACAACGATGATAATGACGATAATAACGACGACATTAACGACGATGTTTATGACAAAATAACGACGATATTAACGACGATAATTATGAGGATAATAAGGACAATAACAACGATTATAATGACGATATTAACGACCATATTAACGACGTTAATAACGACGTTAAAAACGACGATAAATAGAAGATAATGACAATAATAACGACGATATTATCGATGATATTTATGACGATAACAACGTAGATAATGACGATAATAACGACGACATTAACGACGACATTAACGACGATGATTATGACAAAATAACGACGATATTAACGACGATAATTATGAGGATGATAAGGACGATAACAACGATTATAATGACGATATTAACGACGATATTAACGACGATAATAACGACGATATTAACGACGATAATAAAGACAATAAAAAGAAGATAATGACAATAATAACGACGATATTATCGATGATATTTATGACGATAACAACGTAGATAATGACGATAATAACGACGACATTAACGACGATGATTATGACAAAATAACGACGATATTAACGACGATAATTATGAGGATGATAAGGACGATAACAACGATGATAATGACGATATTAACGACGATATTAACGACGATAATAACGACGTTAATAACGACGATAAAAAGAAGATAATGACAATAATAACGACGATATTATCGATGATATTTATGACGATAACAACGTAGATAATGACGATAATAACGACGACATTAACGACGATGATTATGTCAAAATAACGACGATATTAACGACGATAATTATGAGGATAATAAGGACGATAACAACGATGATAATGACGATATTAACGACGATATTAACGACGATAATAACGACGATATTAACGACGATAATAAAGACAATAAAAGAAGATAATGACAATAATAACGACGATATTAACGATAATATTTATGACGATAACAACGTAGATAATGACGATAATAACGACGACATTAACGACGATGATTATGACAAAATAACGACGATATTAACGACGATAATTATGAGGATGATAAGGACGATAACATCGATGATAATGACGATAATAACGACGACATTAACGACGATGATTGTGACAAAATAACGACGATATTAACGACGATAATTATGAGGATAATAAGGACGATAACAACGATGATAATGACGATATTAACGACGATAATAACGACCATATTAACGACGATAATAACGTCGATAAAAAGAAGATAATGACAATAATAACGACGATATTAACGATGATAATTATGACGATAACAACGAAGATAATGACGATAATAACGACGACATTATCGTCGATGATTATGACAAAATAACGACGATATTAACGACGATAATTATGAGGATGATAAGGATGATAACAACGATGATAATGACGATAATAACGACGACATTAACGACGATGTTTATGACAAAATAACGACGATATTAACGACGATAATTATGAGGATAATAAGGACAATAACAACGATTATAATGACGATATTAACGACGATATTAACGACGTTAATAACGACGTTAAAAACGACGATAAATAGAAGATAATGACAATAATAACGACGATATTATCGATGATATTTATGACGATAACAACGTTGATAATGACGATAATAACGACGACATTAACGACGATGATTATGACAAAATAACGACGATATTAACGACGATAATTATGAGGATGATAAGGACGATAACAACGATTATAATGACGATATTAACGACGATATTAACGACGTTAATAACGACGTTAAAAACGACGATAAAAAGAAGATAATGACAATAATAACGACGATATTATCGATGATATTTATGACGATAACAACGTAGATAATGACGATAATAACGACGACATTAACGACGATGATTATGACAAAATAACGACGATATTAACGACGATAATTATGAGGATGATAAGGACGATAACAACGATGATAATGACGATATTAACGACGATATTAACGACGATAATAACGACGTTAATAACGACGATAAAAAGAAGATAATGACAATAATAACGACGATATTATCGATGATATTTATGACGATAACAACGTAGATAATGACGATAATAACGACGACATTAACGACGATGATTATGACAAAATAACGACGATATTAACGACGATAATTATGAGGATGATAAGGACGATAACAACGATGATAATGACGATATTAACGACGATATTAACGACGATAATAACGACGTTAATAACGACGATAAAAAGAAGATAATGACAATAATAACGACGATATTATCGATGATATTTATGACGATAACAACGTAGATAATGACGATAATAACGACGACATTAACGACGATGATTATGACAAAATAACGACGATATTAACGACGATAATTATGAGGATAATAAGGACGATAACAACGATGATAATGACGATATTAACGACGATATTAACGACGATAATAACGACGATATTAACGACGATAATAAAGACAATAAAAAGAAGATAATGACAATAATAACGACGATATTAACGATAATATTTATGACGATAACAACGTAGATAATGACGATAATAACGACGACATTAACGACGATGATTATGACAAAATAACGACTATATTAATGACGATAATTATGAGGATGATAAGGACGATAACAACGATGATAATGACGATAATAACGACGACATTAACGACGATGATTGTGACAAAATAACGACGATATTAACGACGATAATTATGAGGATAATAAGGACGATAACAACAATGATAATGACGATAATAACGACGACATTAACGACGATGTTTATGACAAAATAACGACGATATTAACGACGATAATTATGAGGATAATAAGGACAATAACAACGATTATAATGACGATATTAACGACGATATTAACGACGTTAATAACGACGTTAAAAACGACGATAAATAGAAGATAATGACAATAATAACGACGATATTATCGATGATATTTATGACGATAACAACGTAGATAATGACGATAATAACGACGACATTAACGACGATGATTATGACAAAATAACGACGATATTAACGACGATAATTATGAGGATGATAAGGACGATAACAACGATTATAATGACGGTATTAACGACGATATTAACGACGTTAATAACGACGTTAAAAACGACGATAAAAAGAAGATAATGACAATAATAACGACGATATTATCGATGATATTTATGACGATAACAACGTAGATAATGACGATAATAACGACGACATTAACGACGATGATTATGACAAAATAACGATGATATTAACGACGATAATTATGAGGATGATAAGGACGATAACAACGATGATAATGACGATATTAACGACGATATTAACGACGATAATAACGACGATATTAACGACGATAATAAAGACAATAAAAAGAAGATAATGACAATAATAACGACGATATTAAAGATAATATTTATGACGATAACAACGTAGATAATGACGATATTAACGACGACATTATCGTCGATGATTATGACAAAATAAATACGATATTAACGACGATAATTATGAGGATGATAAGGATGATAACAACGATGATAATGACGATAATAACGACGACATTAACGACGATGATTATGACAAAATAACGACGATATTAACGACGATAATTATGAGGATGATAAGGACGATAACAACGATGATAATGACGATATTAACGACGATATTAACGACGATAATAACGACGTTAATAACGACGATAAAAAGAAGATAATGACAATAATAACGACGATATTATCGATGATATTTATGACGATAACAACGTAGATAATGACGATAATAACGACGACATTAACGACGATGATTATGACAAAATAACGACGATATTAACGACGATAATTATGAGGATGATAAGGACGATAACAACGATGATAATGACGATAATAACGACGACATTAACGACGATAATAACGACGTTAATAACGACGATAAAAAGAAGATAATTACAATAATAACGACGATATTATCGATGATATTTATAACGATAACAACGTAGATAATGACGATAATAACGACGATATTAACGACGATGATTATGACAAAATAACGACGATATTAACGACGATAATTATGAGGATGATAAGGACGATAACAACGATGATAATGACGATATTAACGACGACATTAACGACGATGATTGTGACAAAATAACGACGATATTAACGACGATAATTACGAAGATAATAAGGACGATAACAACGATTATAATAACGATATTAACGACGATAATAACGACGATATTAACGACGATAATAACGACGTTAATAACGACGATAAAAAGAAGATAATGACAATAATAACGACGATATTATCGATGATATTTATGACGATAACAACGTAGATAATGACGATAATAACGACGACATTAACGACGATGATTATGACAAAATAACGACGATATTAACGACGATAATTATGAGGATGATAAGGACGATAACAACGAAGATAATGACGATAATAACGACGACATTAACGACAATGATTATGACAAAATAACGACGATATTAACGACGATAATTATGAGGATGATAAGGACGATAACAACGATGATAATGACGATAATAACGACGACATTAGCGACGATGTTTATGACAAAATAACGACGATATTAACGACGATAACTATGAGGATAATAAGGACGATAACAACGATGATAATGACGATATTAACGACGATATTAACGACGATAATAACGACGTTAATAACGACGATAAAAAGAAGATAATGACAATAATAACGACGATATTATCGATGATATTTATGACGATAACAACGATGATAATGACGATAATAACGACGACATTAACGACGATGATTATGACAAAATAACGACGATATTAACGACGATAATTATGAGGATGATAAGGACGATAACAACGATGATAATGACGATATTAACGACGATATTAACGACGATAATAACGACGTTAATAACGACGATAAAAAGAAGATAATGACAATAATAACGACGATATTATCGATGATATTTATGACGATAACAACGTAGATAATGACGATAATAACGACGACATTAACGACGATGATTATGACAAAATAACGACTATATTAATGACGATAATTATGAGGATGATAAGGACGATAACAACGATGATAATGACGATAATAACGACGACATTAACGACGATGATTGTGACAAAATAACGACGATATTAACGACGATAATTATGAGGATAATAAGGACGATAACAACGATGATAATGACGATAATAACGACGACATTAACGACGATGTTTATGACAAAATAACGACGATATTAACGACGATAATTATGAGGATAATAAGGACAATAACAACGATTATAATGACGATATTAACGACGATATTAACGACGTTACTAACGACGTTAAAAACGACGATAAATAGAAGATAATGACAATAATAACGACGATATTATCGATGATATTTATGACGATAACAACGTACGTAATGACGATAATAACGACGACATTAACGACGATGATTATGACAAAATAACGACGATATTAACGACGATAATTATGAGGATGATAAGGACGATAACAACGATTATAATGACGGTATTAACGACGATATTAACGACGTTAATAACGACGTTAAAAACGACGATAAAAAGAAGATAATGACAATAATAACGACGATATTATCGATGATATTTATGACGATAACAACGTAGATAATGACGATAATAACGACGACATTAACGACGATGATTATGACAAAATAACGACGATATTAACGACGATAATTATGAGGATGATAAGGACGATAACAACGATGATAATGACGATATTAACGACGATATTAACGACGATAATAACGACGATATTAATGACGATAATAAAGACAATAAAAAGAAGATAATGACAATAATAACGACGATATTAAAGATAATATTTATGACGATAACAACGTAGATAATGACGATATTAACGACGACATTATCGTCGATGATTATGACAAAATAACGACGATATTAACGACGATAATTATGAGGATGATAAGGATGATAACAACGATGATAATGACGATAATAACGACGACATTAACGACGATGATTATGACAAAATAACGACGATATTAACGACGATAATTATGAGGATGATAAGGACGATAACAACGATGATAATGACGATATTAACGACGATATTAACGACGATAATAACGACGTTAATAACGACGATAAAAAGAAGATAATGACAATAATAACGACGATATTATCGATGATATTTATGACGATAACAACGTAGATAATGACGATAATAACGACGACATTAACGACGATGATTATGACAAAATAACGACGATATTAACGACGATAATTATGAGGATGATAAGGACGATAACAACGATGATAATGACGATAATAACGACGACATTAACGACGATGATTATGACAAAATAACGACGATATTAACGACGATAATTATGAGGATGATAAGGACGATAACAACGATTATAATGACGATATTAACGACGATATTAACGACGATAATAACGACGATATTAACGACGATAATAAAGACAATAAAAAGAAGATAATGACAATAATAACGACGATATTATCGATGATATTTATGACGATAACAACGTAGATAATGACGATAATAACGACGACATTAACGACGATGATTATGACAAAATAACGACGATATTAACGACGATAATTATGAGGATGATAAGGACGATAACAACGATGATAATGACGATATTAACGACGATATTAACGACGATAATAACGACGTTAATAACGACGATAAAAAGAAGATTATGACAATAATAACGACGATATTATCGATGATATTTATGACGATAACAACGTAGATAATGACGATAATAACGACGACATTAACGACGATGATTATGACAAAATAACGACGATATTAACGACGATAATTATGAGGATGATAAGGACGATAACAACGATGATAATGACGATATTAACGACGATATTAACGACGATAATAACGACGATATTAACGACGATAATAAAGACAATAAAAAGAAGATAATGACAATAATAACGACGATATTATCGATGATATTTATGACGATAACAACGTAGATAATGACGATAATAACGACGACATTAACGACGATAATTATGACAAAATAACGACGATATTAACGACGATAATTATGAGGATGATAAGGACGATAACAACGATGATAATGACGATATTAACGACGATATTAACGACGATAATAACGACGATATTAACGACGATAATAAAGACAATAAAAAGAAGATAATGACAATAATAACGACGATATTAAAGATAATATTTATGTCGATAACAACGATGATAATGACGATAATAACGACGACATTAACGACGATGTTTATGACAAAATAACGACGATATTAACGACGATAATTATGAGGATAATAAGGACGATAACAACGATTATAATGACGATATTAACGACGATATTAACGACGATAATAACGACGTTAAAAACGACGATAAAAAGAAGATAATGACAATAATAACGACGATATTATCGATGATATTTATGACGATAACAACGTAGATAATGACGATAATAACGACGACATTAACGACGATGATTATGACAAAATAACGACGATATTAACGACGATAATTATGAGGATGATAAGGACGATAACAACGATGATAATGACGATATTAACGACGATATTAACGACGATAATAACGACGATATTAACGACGATAATAAAGACAATAAAAAGAAGATAATGACAATAATAACGACGATATTATCGATGATATTTATGACGATAACAACGTAGATAATGACGATAATAACGACGACATTAACGACGATAATTATGACAAAATAACGACGATATTAACGACGATAATTATGAGGATGATAAGGACGATAACAACGATGATAATGACGATATTAACGACGATATTAACGACGATAATAACGACGATATTAACGACGATAATAAAGACAATAAAAAGAAGATAATGACAATAATAACGACGATATTAAAGATAATATTTATGTCGATAACAACGATGATAATGACGATAATAACGACGACATTAACGACGATGTTTATGACAAAATAACGACGATATTAACGACGATAATTATGAGGATAATAAGGACGATAACAACGATTATAATGACGATATTAACGACGATATTAACGACGATAATAACGACGTTAAAAACGACGATAAAAAGAAGATAATGACAATAATAACGACGATATTATCGATGATATTTATGACGATAACAACGTAGATAATGACGATAATAACGACGACATTAACGACGATGATTATGACAAAATAACGACGATATTAACGACGATAATTATGAGGATGATAAGGACGATAACAACGATGATAATGACGATATTAACGACGATATTAACGACGATAATAACGACGATATTAACGACGATAATAAAGACAATAAAAAGAAGATAATGACAATAATAACGACGATATTATCGATGATATTTATGACGATAACAACGTAGATAATGACGATAATAACGACGACATTAACGACGATAATTATGACAAAATAACGACGATATTAACGACGATAATTATGAGGATGATAAGGACGATAACAACGATGATAATGACGATATTATCGACGATATTAACGACGATAATAACGACGTTAATTACGACGATAAAAAGAAGATAATGACAATAATAACGACGATATTATCGATGATATTTATGACGATAACAACGTAGATAATGACGATAATAACGACGACATTAACGACGATGATTATGACAAAATAACGACGATATTAACGACGATAATTATGAGGATAATAAGGACGATAACAACGATGATAATGACGATATTATCGACGATATTAACGACGATAATAACGACGTTAATTACGACGATAAAAAGAAGATAATGACAATAATAACGACGATATTATCGATGATATTTATGACGATAACAACGTAGATAATGACGATAATAACGACGACATTAACGACGATGATTATGACAAAATAACGACGATATTAACGACGATAATTATGAGGATGATAAGGACGATAACAACGATGATAATGACGATATTAACGACGATATTAACGACGATAATAACGACGTTAATAACGACGATAAAAAGAAGATAATGACAATAATAACGCCGATATTATCGATGTTATTTATGACGATAACAACGTAGATAATGACGATAATAACGACGACATTAACGACGACGATTATGACAAAATAACGACGATATTAACGACGATAATTATGAGGATAATAAGGACGATAACAACGATGATAATGACGATATTAACGACGATAATAACGACGATATTAACGACGATAATAAAGACAATAAAAAGAAGATAATGACAATAATAACGACGATATTAAAGATAATATTTATGTCGATAACAACGTAGATAATGACGATAATAACGACGACATTAAAGACGATGATTATGACAAAATAACGACGATATTAACGACGATAATTATGAGGATGATAAGGACGATAAACAACGATGATAATGACGATATTAACGACGATATTAACGACGATAATAACGACGATATTAACGACGATAATAAATACAATAAAAGAAGATAATGGACAATAATAACGACGATATTAAAGATAATATTTATGTCGATAACAACGTAGATAATGACGATAATAACGACGACATTAACGACGATAATTATGACAAAATAACGACGATATTAACGACGATAATTATGAGGATGATAAGGACGATAACAACGATTATAATGACGATATTAACGACGATATTAACGACGATAATAACGACGTTAAAAACGACGATAAAAAGAAGATAATGACAATAATAACGACGATATTATCGATGATATTTATGACGATAACAACGTAGATAATGACGATAATAACGACGACATTAACGACGATGATTATGACAAAATAACGACGATATTAACGACGATAATTATGAGGATGATAAGGACGATAACAACGATGATAATGATGATATTAACGACTATATTAACGACGATAATAACGACGATATTAACGACGATAATAAAGACAATAAAAAGAAGATAATGACAATAATAACGACGATATTATCGATGATATTTATGACGATAACAACGTAGATAATGACGATAATAACGACGACATTAACGACGATAATTATGACAAAATAACGACGATATTAACGTCGTTAATTATGAGGATGATAAGGACGATAACAACGATGATAATGACGATATTAACGACGATATTAACGACGATAATAACGACGATATTAACGACGATAATAAAGACAATAAAAAGAAGATAATGACAATAATAACGACGATATTATCGATGATATTTATGACGATAACAACGTAGATAATGACGATAATAACGACGACATTAACGACGATAATTATGACAAAATAACGACGATATTAACGACGATAATTATGAGGATAATAAGGACGATAACAACGATTATAATGACGATATTAACGACGATATTAACGACGATAATAACGACGTTAAAAACGACGATAAAAAGAAGATAATGACAATAATAACGACGATATTATCGATGATATTTATGACGATAACAACGTAGATAATGACGATAATAACGACGACATTAACGACGATGATTATGACAAAATAACGACGATATTAACGACGATAATTATGAGGATGATAAGGACGATAACAACGATGATAATGATGATATTAACGACGATATTAACGACGATAATAACGACGATATTAACGACGATAATAAAGACAATAAAAAGAAGATAATGACAATAATAACGACGATATTATCGATGATATTTATGACGATAACAACGTAGATAATGACGATAATAACGACGACATTAACGACGATAATTATGACAAAATAACGACGATATTAACGACGATAATTATGAGGATGATAAGGACGATAACAACGATGATAATGACGATATTAACGACGATATTAACGACGATAATAACGACGATATTAACGACGATAATAAAGACAATAAAAAGAAGATAATGACAATAATAACGACGATATTAAAGATAATATTTATGTCGATAACAACGATGATAATGACGATAATAACGACGACATTAACGACGATGTTTATGACAAAATAACGACGATATTAACGACGATAATTATGAGGATAATAAGGACGATAACAACGATTATAATGACGATATTAACGACGATATTAACGACGATAATAACGACGTTAAAAACGACGATAAAAAGAAGATAATGACAATAATAACGACGATATTATCGATGATATTTATGACGATAACAACGTAGATAATGACGATAATAACGACGACATTAACGACGATGATTATGACAAAATAACGACGATATTAACGACGATAATTATGAGGATGATAAGGACGATAACAACGATGATAATGACGATATTAACGACGATATTAACGACGATAATAACGACGATATTAACGACGATAATAAAGACAATAAAAAGAAGATAATGACAATAATAACGACGATATTATCGATGATATTTATGACGATAACAACGTAGATAATGACGATAATAACGACGACATTAACGACGATAATTATGACAAAATAACGACGATATTAACGACGATAATTATGAGGATGATAAGGACGATAACAACGATGATAATGACGATATTAACGACGATATTAACGACGATAATAACGACGATATTAACGACGATAATAAAGACAATAAAAAGAAGATAATGACAATAATAACGACGATATTAAAGATAATATTTATGTCGATAACAACGATGATAATGACGATAATAACGACGACATTAACGACGATGTTTATGACAAAATAACGACGATATTAACGACGATAATTATGAGGATAATAAGGACGATAACAACGATTATAATGACGATATTAACGACGATATTAACGACGATAATAACGACGTTAAAAACGACGATAAAAAGAAGATAATGACAATAATAACGACGATATTATCGATGATATTTATGACGATAACAACGTAGATAATGACGATAATAACGACGACATTAACGACGATGATTATGACAAAATAACGACGATATTAACGACGATAATTATGAGGATGATAAGGACGATAACAACGATGATAATGACGATATTAACGACGATATTAACGACGATAATAACGACGATATTAACGACGATAATAAAGACAATAAAAAGAAGATAATGACAATAATAACGACGATATTATCGATGATATTTATGACGATAACAACGTAGATAATGACGATAATAACGACGACATTAACGACGATAATTATGACAAAATAACGACGATATTAACGACGATAATTATGAGGATGATAAGGACGATAACAACGATGATAATGACGATATTAACGACGATATTAACGACGATAATAACGACGATATTAACGACGATAATAAAGACAATAAAAAGAAGATAATGACAATAATAACGACGATATTAAAGATAATATTTATGTCGATAACAACGATGATAATGACGATAATAACGACGACATTAACGACGATGTTTATGACAAAATAACGACGATATTAACGACGATAATTATGAGGATAATAAGGACGATAACAACGATTATAATGACGATATTAACGACGATATTAACGACGATAATAACGACGTTAAAAACGACGATAAAAAGAAGATAATGACAATAATAACGACGATATTATCGATGATATTTATGACGATAACAACGTAGATAATGACGATAATAACGACGACATTAACGACGATGATTATGACAAAATAACGACGATATTAACGACGATAATTATGAGGATGATAAGGACGATAACAACGATGATAATGACGATATTAACGACGATATTAACGACGATAATAACGACGATATTAACGACGATAATAAAGACAATAAAAAGAAGATAATGACAATAATAACGACGATATTATCGATGATATTTATGACGATAACAACGTAGATAATGACGATAATAACGACGACATTAACGACGATAATTATGACAAAATAACGACGATATTAACGACGATAATTATGAGGATGATAAGGACGATAACAACGATGATAATGACGATATTAACGACGATATTAACGACGATAATAACGACGATATTAACGACGATAATAAAGACAATAAAAAGAAGATAATGACAATAATAACGACGATATTAAAGATAATATTTATGTCGATAACAACGATGATAATGACGATAATAACGACGACATTAACGACGATGTTTATGACAAAATAACGACGATATTAACGACGATAATTATGAGGATAATAAGGACGATAACAACGATTATAATGACGATATTAACGACGATATTAACGACGATAATAACGACGTTAAAAACGACGATAAAAAGAAGATAATGACAATAATAACGACGATATTATCGATGATATTTATGACGATAACAACGTAGATAATGACGATAATAACGACGACATTAACGACGATGATTATGACAAAATAACGACGATATTAACGACGATAATTATGAGGATGATAAGGACGATAACAACGATGATAATGACGATATTAACGACGATATTAACGACGATAATAACGACGATATTAACGACGATAATAAAGACAATAAAAAGAAGATAATGACAATAATAACGACGATATTATCGATGATATTTATGACGATAACAACGTAGATAATGACGATAATAACGACGACATTAACGACGATAATTATGACAAAATAACGACGATATTAACGACGATAATTATGAGGATGATAAGGACGATAACAACGATGATAATGACGATATTATCGACGATATTAACGACGATAATAACGACGTTAATTACGACGATAAAAAGAAGATAATGACAATAATAACGACGATATTATCGATGATATTTATGACGATAACAACGTAGATAATGACGATAATAACGACGACATTAACGACGATGATTATGACAAAATAACGACGATATTAACGACGATAATTATGAGGATAATAAGGACGATAACAACGATTATAATGACGATATTAACGACGATATTAACGACGATAATAACGACGTTAAAAACGACGATAAAAAGAAGATAATGACAATAATAACGACGATATTATCGATGATATTTATGACGATAACAACGTAGATAATGACGATAATAACGACGACATTAACGACGATGATTATGACAAAATAACGACGATATTAACGACGATAATTATGAGGATGATAAGGACGATAACAACGATGATAATGATGATATTAACGACGATATTAACGACGATAATAACGACGATATTAACGACGATAATAAAGACAATAAAAAGAAGATAATGACAATAATAACGACGATATTATCGATGATATTTATGACGATAACAACGTAGATAATGACGATAATAACGACGACATTAACGACGATAATTATGACAAAATAACGACGATATTAACGACGATAATTATGAGGATGATAAGGACGATAACAACGATGATAATGACGATATTAACGACGATATTAACGACGATAATAACGACGATATTAACGACGATAATAAAGACAATAAAAAGAAGATAATGACAATAATAACGACGATATTATCGATGATATTTATGACGATAACAACGTAGATAATGACGATAATAACGACGACATTAACGACGATAATTATGACAAAATAACGACGATATTAACGACGATAATTATGAGGATAATAAGGACGATAACAACGATTATAATGACGATATTAACGACGATATTAACGACGATAATAACGACGTTAAAAACGACGATAAAAAGAAGATAATGACAATTATAACGACGATATTATCGATGATATTTATGACGATAACAACGTAGATAATGACGATAATAACGACGACATTAACGACGATGATTATGACAAAATAACGACGATATTAACGACGATAATTATGAGGATGATAAGGACGATAACAACGATGATAATGACGATATTAACGACGATATTAACGACGATAATAACGACGATATTAACGACGATAATAAAGACAATAAAAAGAAGATAATGACAATAATAACGACGATATTAAAGATAATATTTATGTCGATAACAACGATGATAATGACGATAATAACGACGACATTAACGACGATGTTTATGACAAAATAACGACGATATTAACGACGATAATTATGAGGATAATAAGGACGATAACAACGATTATAATGACGATATTAACGACGATATTAACGACGATAATAACGACGTTAAAAACGACGATAAAAAGAAGATAATGACAATAATAACGACGATATTATCGATGATATTTATGACGATAACAACGTAGATAATGACGATAATAACGACGACATTAACGACGATGATTATGACAAAATAACGACGATATTAACGACGATAATTATGAGGATGATAAGGACGATAACAACGATGATAATGACGATATTAACGACGATATTAACGACGATAATAACGACGATATTAACGACGATAATAAAGACAATAAAAAGAAGATAATGACAATAATAACGACGATATTATCGATGATATTTATGACGATAACAACGTAGATAATGACGATAATAACGACGACATTAACGACGATAATTATGACAAAATAACGACGATATTAACGACGATAATTATGAGGATGATAAGGACGATAACAACGATGATAATGACGATATTAACGACGATATTAACGACGATAATAACGACGATATTAACGACGATAATAAAGACAATAAAAAGAAGATAATGACAATAATAACGACGATATTAAAGATAATATTTATGTCGATAACAACGATGATAATGACGATAATAACGACGACATTAACGACGATGTTTATGACAAAATAACGACGATATTAACGACGATAATTATGAGGATAATAAGGACGATAACAACGATTATAATGACGATATTAACGACGATATTAACGACGATAATAACGACGTTAAAAACGACGATAAAAAGAAGATAATGACAATAATAACGACGATATTATCGATGATATTTATGACGATAACAACGTAGATAATGACGATAATAACGACGACATTAACGACGATGATTATGACAAAATAACGACGATATTAACGACGATAATTATGAGGATGATAAGGACGATAACAACGATGATAATGACGATATTAACGACGATATTAACGACGATAATAACGACGATATTAACGACGATAATAAAGACAATAAAAAGAAGATAATGACAATAATAACGACGATATTATCGATGATATTTATGACGATAACAACGTAGATAATGACGATAATAACGACGACATTAACGACGATAATTATGACAAAATAACGACGATATTAACGACGATAATTATGAGGATGATAAGGACGATAACAACGATGATAATGACGATATTATCGACGATATTAACGACGATAATAACGACGTTAATTACGACGATAAAGAAGATAATGACAATAATAACGACGATATTATCGATGATATTTATGACGATAACAACGTAGATAATGACGATAATAACGACGACATTAACGACGATGATTATGACAAAATAACGACGATATTAACGACGATAATTATGAGGATAATAAGGACGATAACAACGATTATAATGACGATATTAACGACGATATTAACGACGATAATAACGACGTTAAAAACGACGATAAAAAGAAGATAATGACAATAATAACGACGATATTATCGATGATATTTATGACGATAACAACGTAGATAATGACGATAATAACGACGACATTAACGACGATGATTATGACAAAATAACGACGATATTAACGACGATAATTATGAGGATGATAAGGACGATAACAACGATGATAATGATGATATTAACGACGATATTAACGACGATAATAACGACGATATTAACGACGATAATAAAGACAATAAAAAGAAGATAATGACAATAATAACGACGATATTATCGATGATATTTATGACGATAACAACGTAGATAATGACGATAATAACGACGACATTAACGACGATAATTATGACAAAATAACGACGATATTAACGACGATAATTATGAGGATAATAAGGACGATAACAACGATTATAATGACGATATTAACGACGATATTAACGACGATAATAACGACGTTAAAAACGACGATAAAAAGAAGATAATGACAATAATAACGACGATATTATCGATGATATTTATGACGATAACAACGTAGATAATGACGATAATAACGACGACATTAACGACGATGATTATGACAAAATAACGACGATATTAACGACGATAATTATGAGGATGATAAGGACGATAACAACGATGATAATGACGATATTAACGACGATATTAACGACGATAATAACGACGATATTAACGACGATAATAAAGACAATAAAAAGAAGATAATGACAATAATAACGACGATATTATCGATGATATTTATGACGATAACAACGTAGATAATGACGATAATAACGACGACATTAACGACGATAATTATGACAAAATAACGACGATATTAACGACGATAATTATGAGGATGATTAGGACGATAACAACGATGATAATGACGATATTAACGACGATATTAACGACGATAATAACGACGATATTAACGACGATAATAAAGACAATAAAAAGAAGATAATGACAATAATAACGACGATATTAAAGATAATATTTATGTCGATAACAACGATGATAATGACGATAATAACGACGACATTAACGACGATGTTTATGACAAAATAACGACGATATTAACGACGATAATTATGAGGATAATAAGGACGATAACAACGATTATAATGACGATATTAACGACGATATTAACGACGATAATAACGACGTTAAAAACGACGATAAAAAGAAGATAATGACAATAATAACGACGATATTATCGATGATATTTATGACGATAACAACGTAGATAATGACGATAATAACGACGACATTAACGACGATGATTATGACAAAATAACGACGATATTAACGACGATAATTATGAGGATGATAAGGACGATAACAACGATGATAATGACGATATTAACGACGATATTAACGACGATAATAACGACGATATTAACGACGATAATAAAGACAATAAAAAGAAGATAATGACAATAATAACGACGATATTATCGATGATATTTATGACGATAACAACGTAGATAATGACGATAATAACGACGACATTAACGACGATAATTATGACAAAATAACGACGATATTAACGACGATAATTATGAGGATGATAAGGACGATAACAACGATGATAATGACGATATTAACGACGATATTAACGACGATAATAACGACGATATTAACGACGATAATAAAGACAATAAAAAGAAGATAATGACAATAATAACGACGATATTAAAGATAATATTTATGTCGATAACAACGATGATAATGACGATAATAACGACGACATTAACGACGATGTTTATGACAAAATAACGACGATATTAACGACGATAATTATGAGGATAATAAGGACGATAACAACGATTATAATGACGATATTAACGACGATATTAACGACGATAATAACGACGTTAAAAACGACGATAAAAAGAAGATAATGACAATAATAACGACGATATTATCGATGATATTTATGACGATAACAACGTAGATAATGACGATAATAACGACGACATTAACGACGATGATTATGACAAAATAACGACGATATTAACGACGATAATTATGAGGATGATAAGGACGATAACAACGATGATAATGACGATATTAACGACGATATTAACGACGATAATAACGACGATATTAACGACGATAATAAAGACAATAAAAAGAAGATAATGACAATAATAACGACGATATTATCGATGATATTTATGACGATAACAACGTAGATAATGACGATAATAACGACGACATTAACGACGATAATTATGACAAAATAACGACGATATTAACGACGATAATTATGAGGATGATAAGGACGATAACAACGATGATAATGACGATGTTATCGACGATATTAACGACGATAATAACGACGTTAATTACGACGATAAAAAGAAGATAATGACAATAATAACGACGATATTATCGATGATATTTATGACGATAACAACGTAGATAATGACGATAATAACGACGACATTAACGACGATGATTATGACAAAATAACGACGATATTAACGACGATAATTATGAGGATAATAAGGACGATAACAACGATGATAATGACGATATTAACGACGATATTAACGACGATAATAACGACGATATTAACGACGATAATAAAGACAATAAAAAGAAGATAATGACAATAATAACGACGATATTAAAGATAATATTTATGTCGATAACAACGTAGATAATGACGATAATAACGACGACATTAACGACGATGATTATGACAAAATAACGACGATATTAACGACGATAATTATGAGGATGATAAGGACGATAACAACGATTATAATGACGATATTAACGACGATATTAACGACGATAATAACGACGTTAAAAACGACGATAAAAAGAAGATAATGACAATAATAACGACGATATTATCGATGATATTTATGACGATAACAACGTAGATAATGACGATAATAACGACGACATTAACGACGATGATTATGACAAAATAACGACGATATTAACGACGATAATTATGAGGATGATAAGGACGATAACAACGATGATAATGATGATATTAACGACGATATTAACGACGATAATAACGACGATATTAACGACGATAATAAAGACAATAAAAAGAAGATAATGACAATAATAACGACGATATTATCGATGATATTTATGACGATAACAACGTAGATAATGACGATAATAACGACGACATTAACGACGATAATTATGACAAAATAACGACGATATTAACGACGATAATTATGAGGATGATAAGGACGATAACAACGATGATAATGACGATATTAACGACGATATTAACGACGATAATAACGACGATATTAACGACGATAATAAAGACAATAAAAAGAAGATAATGACAATAATAACGACGATATTATCGATGATATTTATGACGATAACAACGTAGATAATGACGATAATAACGACGACATTAACGACGATAATTATGACAAAATAACGACGATATTAACGACGATAATTATGAGGATGATAAGGACGATAACAACGATGATAATGACGATATTAACGACGATATTAACGACGATAATAACGACGATATTAACGACGATAATAAAGACAATAAAAAGAAGATAATGACAATAATAACGACGATATTAAAGATAATATTTATGTCGATAACAACGATGATAATGACGATAATAACGACGACATTAACGACGATGTTTATGACAAAATAACGACGATATTAACGACGATAATTATGAGGATAATAAGGACGATAACAACGATTATAATGACGATATTAACGACGATATTAACGACGATAATAACGACGTTAAAAACGACGATAAAAAGAAGATAATGACAATAATAACGACGATATTATCGATGATATTTATGACGATAACAACGTAGATAATGACGATAATAACGACGACATTAACGACGATGATTATGACAAAATAACGACGATATTAACGACGATAATTATGAGGATGATAAGGACGATAACAACGATGATAATGACGATATTAACGACGATATTAACGACGATAATAACGACGATATTAACGACGATAATAAAGACAATAAAAAGAAGATAATGACAATAATAACGACGATATTATCGATGATATTTATGACGATAACAACGTAGATAATGACGATAATAACGACGACATTAACGACGATAATTATGACAAAATAACGACGATATTAACGACGATAATTATGAGGATGATAAGGACGATAACAACGATGATAATGACGATGTTATCGACGATATTAACGACGATAATAACGACGTTAATTACGACGATAAAAAGAAGATAATGACAATAATAACGACGATATTATCGATGATATTTATGACGATAACAACGTAGATAATGACGATAATAACGACGACATTAACGACGATGATTATGACAAAATAACGACGATATTAACGACGATAATTATGAGGATAATAAGGACGATAACAACGATGATAATGACGATATTAACGACGATATTAACGACGATAATAACGACGATATTAACGACGATAATAAAGACAATAAAAAGAAGATAATGACAATAATAACGACGATATTAAAGATAATATTTATGTCGATAACAACGTAGATAATGACGATAATAACGACGACATTAACGACGATGATTATGACAAAATAACGACGATATTAACGACGATAATTATGAGGATGATAAGGACGATAACAACGATTATAATGACGATATTAACGACGATATTAACGACGATAATAACGACGTTAAAAACGACGATAAAAAGAAGATAATGACAATAATAACGACGATATTATCGATGATATTTATGACGATAACAACGTAGATAATGACGATAATAACGACGACATTAACGACGATGATTATGACAAAATAACGACGATATTAACGACGATAATTATGAGGATGATAAGGACGATAACAACGATGATAATGATGATATTAACGACGATATTAACGACGATAATAACGACGATATTAACGACGATAATAAAGACAATAAAAAGAAGATAATGACAATAATAACGACGATATTATCGATGATATTTATGACGATAACAACGTAGATAATGACGATAATAACGACGACATTAACGACGATAATTATGACAAAATAACGACGATATTAACGACGATAATTATGAGGATGATAAGGACGATAACAACGATGATAATGACGATATTAACGACGATATTAACGACGATAATAACGACGATATTAACGACGATAATAAAGACAATAAAAAGAAGATAATGACAATAATAACGACGATATTATCGATGATATTTATGACGATAACAACGTAGATAATGACGATAATAACGACGACATTAACGACGATAATTATGACAAAATAACGACGATATTATCGACGATAATTATGAGGATAATAAGGACGATAACAACGATTATAATGACGATATTAACGACGATATTAACGACGATAATAACGACGTTAAAAACGACGATAAAAAGAAGATAATGACAATAATAACGACGATATTATCGATGATATTTATGACGATAACAACGTAGATAATGACGATAATAACGACGACATTAACGACGATGATTATGACAAAATAACGACGATATTAACGACGATAATTATGAGGATGATAAGGACGATAACAACGATGATAATGACGATATTAACGACGATATTAACGACGATAATAACGACGATATTAACGACGATAATAAAGACAATAAAAAGAAGATAATGACAATAATAACGACGATATTATCGATGATATTTATGACGATAACAACGTAGATAATGACGATAATAACGACGACATTAACGACGATAATTATGACAAAATAACGACGATATTAACGACGATAATTATGAGGATGATAAGGACGATAACAACGATGATAATGACGATATTAACGACGATATTAACGACGATAATAACGACGATATTAACGACGATAATAAAGACAATAAAAAGAAGATAATGACAATAATAACGACGATATTAAAGATAATATTTATGTCGATAACAACGATGATAATGACGATAATAACGACGACATTAACGACGATGTTTATGACAAAATAACGACGATATTAACGACGATAATTATGAGGATAATAAGGACGATAACAACGATTATAATGACGATATTAACGACGATATTAACGACGATAATAACGACGTTAAAAACGACGATAAAAAGAAGATAATGACAATAATAACGACGATATTATCGATGATATTTATGACGATAACAACGTAGATAATGACGATAATAACGACGACATTAACGACGATGATTATGACAAAATAACGACGATATTAACGACGATAATTATGAGGATGATAAGGACGATAACAACGATGATAATGATGATATTAACGACGATATTAACGACGATAATAACGACGATATTAACGACGATAATAAAGACAATAAAAAGAAGATAATGACAATAATAACGACGATATTATCGATGATATTTATGACGATAACAACGTAGATAATGACGATAATAACGACGACATTAACGACGATAATTATGACAAAATAACGACGATATTAACGACGATAATTATGAGGATGATAAGGACGATAACAACGATGATAATGACGATATTAACGACGATATTAACGACGATAATAACGACGATATTAACGACGATAATAAAGACAATAAAAAGAAGATAATGACAATAATAACGACGATATTATCGATGATATTTATGACGATAACAACGTAGATAATGACGATAATAACGACGACATTAACGACGATAATTATGACAAAATAACGACGATATTAACGACGATAATTATGAGGATAATAAGGACGATAACAACGATTATAATGACGATATTAACGACGATATTAACGACGATAATAACGACGTTAAAAACGACGATAAAAAGAAGATAATGACAATAATAACGACGATATTATCGATGATATTTATGACGATAACAACGTAGATAATGACGATAATAACGACGACATTAACGACGATGATTATGACAAAATAACGACGATATTAACGACGATAATTATGAGGATGATAAGGACGATAACAACGATGATAATGACGATATTAACGACGATATTAACGACGATAATAACGACGATATTAACGACGATAATAAAGACAATAAAAAGAAGATAATGACAATAATAACGACGATATTATCGATGATATTTATGACGATAACAACGTAGATAATGACGATAATAACGACGACATTAACGACGATAATTATGACAAAATAACGACGATATTAACGACGATAATTATGAGGATGATAAGGACGATAACAACGATGATAATGACGATATTAACGACGATATTAACGACGATAATAACGACGATATTAACGACGATAATAAAGACAATAAAAAGAAGATAATGACAATAATAACGACGATATTAAAGATAATATTTATGTCGATAACAACGATGATAATGACGATAATAACGACGACATTAACGACGATGTTTATGACAAAATAACGACGATATTAACGACGATAATTATGAGGATAATAAGGACGATAACAACGATTATAATGACGATATTAACGACGATATTAACGACGATAATAACGACGTTAAAAACGACGATAAAAAGAAGATAATGACAATAATAACGACGATATTATCGATGATATTTATGACGATAACAACGTAGATAATGACGATAATAACGACGACATTAACGACGATGATTATGACAAAATAACGACGATATTAACGACGATAATTATGAGGATGATAAGGACGATAACAACGATCATAATGACGATATTAACGACGATATTAACGACGATAATAACGACGATATTAACGACGATAATAAAGACAATAAAAAGAAGATAATGACAATAATAACGACGATATTATCGATGATATTTATGACGATAACAACGTAGATAATGACGATAATAACGACGACATTAACGACGATAATTATGACAAAATAACGACGATATTAACGACGATAATTATGAGGATGATAAGGACGATAACAACGATGATAATGACGATATTATCGACGATATTAACGACGATAATAACGACGTTAATTACGACGATAAAAAGAAGATAATGACAATAATAACGACGATATTATCGATGATATTTATGACGATAACAACGTAGATAATGACGATAATAACGACGACATTAACGACGATGATTATGACAAAATAACGACGATATTAACGACGATAATTATGAGGATAATAAGGACGATAACAACGATTATAATGACGATATTAACGACGATATTAACGACGATAATAACGACGTTAAAAACGACGATAAAAAGAAGATAATGACAATAATAACGACGATATTATCGATGATATTTATGACGATAACAACGTAGATAATGACGATAATAACGACGACATTAACGACGATGATTATGACAAAATAACGACGATATTAACGACGATAATTATGAGGATGATAAGGACGATAACAACGATGATAATGATGATATTAACGACGATATTAACGACGATAATAACGACGATATTAACGACGATAATAAAGACAATAAAAAGAAGATAATGACAATAATAACGACGATATTATCGATGATATTTATGACGATAACAACGTAGATAATGACGATAATAACGACGACATTAACGACGATAATTATGACAAAATAACGACGATATTAACGACGATAATTATGAGGATGATAAGGACGATAACAACGATGATAATGACGATATTAACGACGATATTAACGACGATAATAACGACGATATTAACGACGATAATAAAGACAATAAAAAGAAGATAATGACAATAATAACGACGATATTATCGATGATATTTATGACGATAACAACGTAGATAATGACGATAATAACGACGACATTAACGACGATAATTATGACAAAATAACGACGATATTAACGACGATAATTATGAGGATAATAAGGACGATAACAACGATTATAATGACGATATTAACGACGATATTAACGACGATAATAACGACGTTAAAAACGACGATAAAAAGAAGATAATGACAATAATAACGACGATATTATCGATGATATTTATGACGATAACAACGTAGATAATGACGATAATAACGACGACATTAACGACGATGATTATGACAAAATAACGACGATATTAACGACGATAATTATGAGGATGATAAGGACGATAACAACGATGATAATGACGATATTAACGACGATATTAACGACGATAATAACGACGATATTAACGACGATAATAAAGACAATAAAAAGAAGATAATGACAATAATAACGACGATATTATCGATGATATTTATGACGATAACAACGTAGATAATGACGATAATAACGACGACATTAACGACGATAATTATGACAAAATAACGACGATATTAACGACGATAATTATGAGGATGATAAGGACGATAACAACGATGATAATGACGATATTAACGACGATATTAACGACGATAATAACGACGATATTAACGACGATAATAAAGACAATAAAAAGAAGATAATGACAATAATAACGACGATATTAAAGATAATATTTATGTCGATAACAACGATGATAATGACGATAATAACGACGACATTAACGACGATGTTTATGACAAAATAACGACGATATTAACGACGATAATTATGAGGATAATAAGGACGATAACAACGATTATAATGATGATATTAACGACGATATTAACGACGATAATAACGACGTTAAAAACGACGATAAAAAGAAGATAATGACAATAATAACGACGATATTATCGATGATATTTATGACGATAACAACGTAGATAATGACGATAATAACGACGACATTAACGACGATGATTATGACAAAATAACGACGATATTAACGACGATAATTATGAGGATGATAAGGACGATAACAACGATCATAATGACGATATTAACGACGATATTAACGACGATAATAACGACGATATTAACGACGATAATAAAGACAATAAAAAGAAGATAATGACAATAATAACGACGATATTATCGATGATATTTATGACGATAACAACGTAGATAATGACGATAATAACGACGACATTAACGACGATAATTATGACAAAATAACGACGATATTAACGACGATAATTATGAGGATGATAAGGACGATAACAACGATGATAATGACGATATTATCGACGATATTAACGACGATAATAACGACGTTAATTACGACGATAAAAAGAAGATAATGACAATAATAACGACGATATTATCGATGATATTTATGACGATAACAACGTAGATAATGACGATAATAACGACGACATTAACGACGATGATTATGACAAAATAACGACGATATTAACGACGATAATTATGAGGATAATAAGGACGATAACAACGATTATAATGACGATATTAACGACGATATTAACGACGATAATAACGACGTTAAAAACGACGATAAAAAGAAGATAATGACAATAATAACGACGATATTATCGATGATATTTATGACGATAACAACGTAGATAATGACGATAATAACGACGACATTAACGACGATGATTATGACAAAATAACGACGATATTAACGACGATAATTATGAGGATGATAAGGACGATAACAACGATGATAATGATGATATTAACGACGATATTAACGACGATAATAACGACGATATTAACGACGATAATAAAGACAATAAAAAGAAGATAATGACAATAATAACGACGATATTATCGATGATATTTATGACGATAACAACGTAGATAATGACGATAATAACGACGACATTAACGACGATATTTATGACAAAATAACGACGATATTAACGACGATAATTATGAGGATGATAAGGACGATAACAACGATGATAATGACGATATTAACGACGATATTAACGACGATAATAACGACGATATTAACGACGATAATAAAGACAATAAAAAGAAGATAATGACAATAATAACGACGATATTATCGATGATATTTATGACGATAACAACGTAGATAATGACGATAATAACGACGACATTAACGACGATAATTATGACAAAATAACGACGATATTAACGACGATAATTATGAGGATAATAAGGACGATAACAACGATTATAATGACGATATTAACGACGATATTAACGACGATAATAACGACGTTAAAAACGACGATAAAAAGAAGATAATGACAATAATAACGACGATATTATCGATGATATTTATGACGATAACAACGTAGATAATGACGATAATAACGACGACATTAACGACGATGATTATGACAAAATAACGACGATATTAACGACGATAATTATGAGGATGATAAGGACGATAACAACGATGATAATGATGATATTAACGACGATATTAACGACGATAATAACGACGATATTAACGACGATAATAAAGACAATAAAAAGAAGATAATGACAATAATAACGACGATATTATCGATGATATTTATGACGATAACAACGTAGATAATGACGATAATAACGACGACATTAACGACGATAATTATGACAAAATAACGACGATATTAACGACGATAATTATGAGGATGATAAGGACGATAACAACGATGATAATGACGATATTAACGACGATATTAACGACGATAATAACGACGATATTAACGACGATAATAAAGACAATAAAAAGAAGATAATGACAATAATAACGACGATATTAAAGATAATATTTATGTCGATAACAACGATGATAATGACGATAATAACGACGACATTAACGACGATGTTTATGACAAAATAACGACGATATTAACGACGATAATTATGAGGATAATAAGGACGATAACAACGATGATAATGACGATATTATCGACGATATTAACGACGATAATAACGACGTTAATTACGACGATAAAAAGAAGATAATGACAATAATAACGACGATATTATCGATGATATTTATGACGATAACAACGTAGATAATGACGATAATAACGACGACATTAACGACGATGATTATGACAAAATAACGACGATATTAACGACGATAATTATGAGGATAATAAGGACGATAACAACGATGATAATGACGATATTAACGACGATATTAACGACGATAATAACGACGATATTAACGACGATAATAAAGACAATAAAAAGAAGATAATGACAATAATAACGACGATATTAAAGATAATATTTATGTCGATAACAACGTAGATAATGACGATAATAACGACGACATTAACGACGATGATTATGACAAAATAACGACGATATTAACGACGATAATTATGAGGATGATAAGGACGATAACAACGATGATAATGACGATATTAACGACGATATTAACGACGATAATAACGACGATATTAACGACGATAATAAAGACAATAAAAAGAAGATAATGACAATAATAACGACGATATTAAAGATAATATTTATGTCGATAACAACGATGATAATGACGATAATAACGACGACATTAACGACGATGTTTATGACAAAATAACGACGATATTAACGACGATAATTATGAGGATAATAAGGACGATAACAACGATTATAATGACGATATTAACGACGATATTAACGACGATAATTATGACAAAATAACGACGATATTAACGACGATAATTATGAGGATGATAAGGACGATAACAACGATGATAATGACGATATTAACGACGATATTAACGACGATAATAACGACGATATTAACGACGATAATAAAGACAATAAAAAGAAGATAATGACAATAATAACGACGATATTAAAGATAATATTTATGTCGATAACAACGATGATAATGACGATAATAACGACGACATTAACGACGATGTTTATGACAAAATAACGACGATATTAACGACGATAATTATGAGGATAATAAGGACGATAACAACGATTATAATGACGATATTAACGACGATATTAACGACGATAATAACGACGTTAAAAACGACGATAAAAAGAAGATAATGACAATAATAACGACGATATTATCGATGATATTTATGACGATAACAACGTAGATAATGACGATAATAACGACGACATTAACGACGATGATTATGACAAAATAACGACGATATTAACGACGATAATTATGAGGATGATAAGGACGATAACAACGATGATAATGACGATATTAACGACGATATTAACGACGATAATAACGACGATATTAACGACGATATTAAAGACAATAAAAAGAAGATAATGACAATAATAACGACGATATTATCGATGATATTTATGACGATAACAACGTAGATAATGACGATAATAACGACGACATTAACGACGATAATTATGACAAAATAACGACGATATTAACGACGATAATTATGAGGATGATAAGGACGATAACAACGATGATAATGACGATATTATCGACGATATTAACGACGATAATAACGACGTTAATTACGACGATAAAAAGAAGATAATGACAATAATAACGACGATATTATCGATGATATTTATGACGATAACAACGTAGATAATGACGATAATAACGACGACATTAACGACGATGATTATGACAAAATAACGACGATATTAACGACGATAATTATGAGGATAATAAGGACGATAACAACGATGATAATGACGATATTAACGACGATATTAACGACGATAATAACGACGATATTAACGACGATAATAAAGACAATAAAAAGAAGATAATGACAATAATAACGACGATATTAAAGATAATATTTATGTCGATAACAACGTAGATAATGACGATAATAACGACGACATTAACGACGATGATTATGACAAAATAACGACGATATTAACGACGATAATTATGAGGATGATAAGGACGATAACAACGATGATAATGACGATATTAACGACGATATTAACGACGATATTAACGACGATAATAAATACAATAAAAAGAAGATAATGACAATAATAACGACGATATTAAAGATAAAATTTATGTCGATAACAACGTAGATAATGACGATAATAACGACGACATTAACGACGATAATTATGACAAAATAACGACGATATTAACGACGATAATTATGAGGATGATAAGGACGATAACAACGATTATAATGACGATATTAACGACGATATTAACGACGATAATAACGACGTTAAAAACGACGATAAAAAGAAGATAATGACAATAATAACGACGATATTATCGATGATATTTATGACGATAACAACGTAGATAATGACGATAATAACGACGACATTAACGACGATGATTATGACAAAATAACGACGATATTAACGACGATAATTATGAGGATGATAAGGACGATAACAACGATGATAATGATGATATTAACGACGATATTAACGACGATAATAACGACGATATTAACGACGATAATAAAGACAATAAAAAGAAGATAATGACAATAATAACGACGATATTATCGATGATATTTATGACGATAACAACGTAGATAATGACGATAATAACGACGACATTAACGACGATAATTATGACAAAATAACGACGATATTAACGACGATAATTATGAGGATGATAAGGACGATAACAACGATGATAATGACGATATTAACGACGATATTAACGACGATAATAACGACGATAATAAATACAATAAAAAGAAGATAATGACAATAATAACGACGATATTAAAGATAAAATTTATGTCGATAACAACGTAGATAATGACGATAATAACGACGACATTAACGACGATAATTATGACAAAATAACGACGATATTAACGACGATAATTATGAGGATGATAAGGACGATAACAACGATTATAATGACGATATTAACGACGATATTAACGACGATAATAACGACGTTAAAAACGACGATAAAAAGAAGATAATGACAATAATAACGACGATATTATCGATGATATTTATGACGATAACAACGTAGATAATGACGATAATAACGACGACATTAACGACGATGATTATGACAAAATAACGACGATATTAACGACGATAATTATGAGGATGATAAGGACGATAACAACGATGATAATGATGATATTAACGACGATATTAACGACGATAATAACGACGATATTAACGACGATAATAAAGACAATAAAAAGAAGATAATGACAATAATAACGACGATATTATCGATGATATTTATGACGATAACAACGTAGATAATGACGATAATAACGACGACATTAACGACGATAATTATGACAAAATAACGACGATATTAACGACGATAATTATGAGGATGATAAGGACGATAACAACGATGATAATGACGATATTAACGACGATATTAACGACGATAATAACGACGATATTAACGACGATAATAAAGACAATAAAAAGAAGATAATGACAATAATAACGACGATATTAAAGATAATATTTATGTCGATAACAACGATGATAATGACGATAATAACGACGACATTAACGACGATGTTTATGACAAAATAACGACGATATTAACGACGATAATTATGAGGATAATAAGGACGATAACAACGATTATAATGACGATATTAACGACGATATTAACGACGATAATAACGACGTTAAAAACGACGATAAAAAGAAGATAATGACAATAATAACGACGATATTATCGATGATATTTATGACGATAATAACGTAGATAATGACGATAATAACGACGACATTAACGACGATGATTATGACAAAATAACGACGATATTAACGACGATAATTATGAGGATGATAAGGACGATAACAACGATGATAATGACGATATTAACGACGATATTAACGACGATAATAACGACGTTAAAAACGACGATAAAAAGAAGATAATGACAATAATAACGACGATATTATCGATGATATTTATGACGATAACAACGTAGATAATGACGATAATAACGACGACATTAACGACGATGATTATGACAAAATAACGACGATATTAACGACGATAATTATGAGGATGATAAGGACGATAACAACGATGATAATGATGATATTAACGACGATATTAACGACGATAATAACGACGATATTAACGACGATAATAAAGACAATAAAAAGAAGATAATGACAATAATAACGACGATATTATCGATGATATTTATGACGATAACAACGTAGATAATGACGATAATAACGACGACATTAACGACGATAATTATGACAAAATAACGACGATATTAACGACGATAATTATGAGGATGATAAGGACGATAACAACGATGATAATGACGATATTAACGACGATATTAACGACGATAATAACGACGATATTAACGACGATAATAAAGACAATAAAAAGAAGATAATGACAATAATAACGACGATATTAAAGATAATATTTATGTCGATAACAACGATGATAATGACGATAATAACGACGACATTAACGACGATGTTTATGACAAAATAACGACGATATTAACGACGATAATTATGAGGATAATAAGGACGATAACAACGATGATAATGACGATATTATCGACGATATTAACGACGATAATAACGACGTTAATTACGACGATAAAAAGAAGATAATGACAATAATAACGACGATATTATCGATGATATTTATGACGATAACAACGTAGATAATGACGATAATAACGACGACATTAACGACGATGATTATGACAAAATAACGACGATATTAACGACGATAATTATGAGGATAATAAGGACGATAACAACGATGATAATGACGATATTAACGACGATATTAACGACGATAATAACGACGATATTAACGACGATAATATAGACAATAAAAAGAAGATAATGACAATAATAACGACGATATTAAAGATAATATTTATGTCGATAACAACGTAGATAATGACGATAATAACGACGACATTAACGACGATGATTATGACAAAATAACGACGATATTAACGACGATAATTATGAGGATGATAAGGACGATAACAACGATGATAATGACGATATTAACGACGATATTAACGACGATAATAACGACGATATTAACGACGATAATAAAGACAATAAAAAGAAGATAATGACAATAATAACGACGATATTAAAGATAATATTTATGTCGATAACAACGATGATAATGACGATAATAACGACGACATTAACGACGATGTTTATGACAAAATAACGACGATATTAACGACGATAATTATGAGGATAATAAGGACGATAACAACGATTATAATGACGATATTAACGACGATATTAACGACGATAATTATGACAAAATAACGACGATATTAACGACGATAATTATGAGGATGATAAGGACGATAACAACGATGATAATGACGATATTAACGACGATATTAACGACGATAATAACGACGATATTAACGACGATAATAAAGACAATAAAAAGAAGATAATGACAATAATAACGACGATATTAAAGATAATATTTATGTCGATAACAACGATGATAATGACGATAATAACGACGATATTATCGACGATGTTTATGACAAAATAACGACGATATTAACGACGATAATTATGAGGATAATAAGGACGATAACAACGATTATAATGACGATATTAACGACGATATTAACGACGATAATAACGACGTTAAAAACGACGATAAAAAGAAGATAATGACAATAATAACGACGATATTATCGATGATATTTATGACGATAACAACGTAGATAATGACGATAATAACGACGACATTAACGACGATGATTATGACAAAATAACGACGATATTAACGACGATAATTATGAGGATGATAAGGACGATAACAACGATGATAATGACGATATTAACGACGATATTAACGACGATAATAACGACGATATTAACGACGATATTAAAGACAATAAAAAGAAGATAATGACAATAATAACGACGATATTATCGATGATATTTATGACGATAACAACGTAGATAATGACGATAATAACGACGACATTAACGACGATAATTATGACAAAATAACGACGATATTAACGACGATAATTATGAGGATGATAAGGACGATAACAACGATGATAATGACGATATTATCGACGATATTAACGACGATAATAACGACGTTAATTACGACGATAAAAAGAAGATAATGACAATAATAACGACGATATTATCGATGATATTTATGACGATAACAACGTAGATAATGACGATAATAACGACGACATTAACGACGATGATTATGACAAAATAACGACGATATTAACGACGATAATTATGAGGATAATAAGGACGATAACAACGATGATAATGACGATATTAACGACGATATTAACGACGATAATAACGACGATATTAACGACGATAATAAAGACAATAAAAAGAAGATAATGACAATAATAACGACGATATTAAAGATAATATTTATGTCGATAACAACGTAGATAATGACGATAATAACGACGACATTAACGACGATGATTATGACAAAATAACGACGATATTAACGACGATAATTATGAGGATGATAAGGACGATAACAACGATGATAATGACGATATTAACGACGATATTAACGACGATAATAACGACGATATTAACGACGATAATAAAGACAATAAAAAGAAGATAATGACAATAATAACGACGATATTAAAGATAATATTTATGTCGATAACAACGATGATAATGACGATAATAACGACGACATTAACGACGATGTTTATGACAAAATAACGACGATATTAACGACGATAATTATGAGGATAATAAGGACGATAACAACGATTATAATGACGATATTAACGACGATATTAACGACGATAATTATGACAAAATAACGACGATATTAACGACGATAATTATGAGGATGATAAGGACGATAACAACGATGATAATGACGATATTAACGACGATATTAACGACGATAATAACGACGATATTAACGACGATAATAAAGACAATAAAAAGAAGATAATGACAATAATAACGACGATATTAAAGATAATATTTATGTCGATAACAACGATGATAATGACGATAATAACGACGACATTAACGACGATGTTTATGACAAAATAACGACGATATTAACGACGATAATTATGAGGATAATAAGGACGATAACAACGATTATAATGACGATATTAACGACGATATTAACGACGATAATAACGACGTTAAAAACGACGATAAAAAGAAGATAATGACAATAATAACGACGATATTATCGATGATATTTATGACGATAACAACGTAGATAATGACGATAATAACGACGACATTAACGACGATGATTATGACAAAATAACGACGATATTAACGACGATAATTATGAGGATGATAAGGACGATAACAACGATGATAATGACGATATTAACGACGATATTAACGACGATAATAACGACGATATTAACGACGATATTAAAGACAATAAAAAGAAGATAATGACAATAATAACGACGATATTATCGATGATATTTATGACGATAACAACGTAGATAATGACGATAATAACGACGACATTAACGACGATAATTATGACAAAATAACGACGATATTAACGACGATAATTATGAGGATGATAAGGACGATAACAACGATGATAATGACGATATTATCGACGATATTAACGACGATAATAACGACGTTAATTACGACGATAAAAAGAAGATAATGACAATAATAACGACGATATTATCGATGATATTTATGACGATAACAACGTAGATAATGACGATAATAACGACGACATTAACGACGATGATTATGACAAAATAACGACGATATTAACGACGATAATTATGAGGATAATAAGGACGATAACAACGATGATAATGACGATATTAACGACGATATTAACGACGATAATAACGACGATATTAACGACGATAATAAAGACAATAAAAAGAAGATAATGACAATAATAACGACGATATTAAAGATAATATTTATGTCGATAACAACGTAGATAATGACGATAATAACGACGACATTAACGACGATGATTATGACAAAATAACGACGATATTAACGACGATAATTATGAGGATGATAAGGACGATAACAACGATGATAATGACGATATTAACGACGATATTAACGACGATAATAACGACGATATTAACGACGATAATAAATACAATAAAAAGAAGATAATGACAATAATAACGACGATATTAAAGATAAAATTTATGTCGATAACAACGTAGATAATGACGATAATAACGACGACATTAACGACGATAATTATGACAAAATAACGACGATATTAACGACGATAATTATGAGGATGATAAGGACGATAACAACGATTATAATGACGATATTAACGACGATATTAACGACGATAATAACGACGTTAAAAACGACGATAAAAAGAAGATAATGACAATAATAACGACGATATTATCGATGATATTTATGACGATAACAACGTAGATAATGACGATAATAACGACGACATTAACGACGATGATTATGACAAAATAACGACGATATTAACGACGATAATTATGAGGATGATAAGGACGATAACAACGATGATAATGATGATATTAACGACGATATTAACGACGATAATAACGACGATATTAACGACGATAATAAAGACAATAAAAAGAAGATAATGACAATAATAACGACGATATTATCGATGATATTTATGACGATAACAACGTAGATAATGACGATAATAACGACGACATTAACGACGATAATTATGACAAAATAACGACGATATTAACGACGATAATTATGAGGATGATAAGGACGATAACAACGATGATAATGACGATATTAACGACGATATTAACGACGATAATAACGACGATATTAACGACGATAATAAAGACAATAAAAAGAAGATAATGACAATAATAACGACGATATTAAAGATAATATTTATGTCGATAACAACGATGATAATGACGATAATAACGACGACATTAACGACGATGTTTATGACAAAATAACGACGATATTAACGACGATAATTATGAGGATAATAAGGACGATAACAACGATTATAATGACGATATTAACGACGATATTAACGACGATAATAACGACGTTAAAAACGACGATAAAAAGAAGATAATGACAATAATAACGACGATATTATCGATGATATTTATGACGATAATAACGTAGATAATGACGATAATAACGACGACATTAACGACGATGATTATGACAAAATAACGACGATATTAACGACGATAATTATGAGGATGATAAGGACGATAACAACGATGATAATGACGATATTAACGACGATATTAACGACGATAATAACGACGATATTAACGACGATAATAAAGACAATAAAAAGAAGATAATGACAATAATAACGACGATATTATCGATGATATTTATGACGATAACAACGTAGATAATGACGATAATAACGACGACATTAACGACGATAATTATGACAAAATAACGACGATATTAACGACGATAATTATGAGGATGATAAGGACGATAACAACGATGATAATGACGATATTATCGACGATATTAACGACGATAATAACGACGTTAATTACGACGATAAAAAGAAGATAATGACAATAATAACGACGATATTATCGATGATATTTATGACGATAACAACGTAGATAATGACGATAATAACGACGACATTAACGACGATGATTATGACAAAATAACGACGATATTAACGACGATAATTATGAGGATAATAAGGACGATAACAACGATGATAATGACGATATTAACGACGATATTAACGACGATAATAACGACGATATTAACGACGATAATAAAGACAATAAAAAGAAGATAATGACAATAATAACGACGATATTAAAGATAATATTTATGTCGATAACAACGTAGATAATGACGATAATAACGACGACATTAACGACGATGATTATGACAAAATAACGACGATATTAACGACGATAATTATGAGGATGATAAGGACGATAACAACGATGATAATGACGATATTAACGACGATATTAACGACGATAATAACGACGATATTAACGACGATAATAAAGACAATAAAAAGAAGATAATGACAATAATAACGACGATATTATCGATGATATTTATGACGATAACAACGTAGATAATGACGATAATAACGACGACATTAACGACGATAATTATGACAAAATAACGACGATATTAACGACGATAATTATGAGGATGATAAGGACGATAACAACGATGATAATGACGATATTATCGACGATATTAACGACGATAATAACGACGTTAATTACGACGATAAAAAGAAGATAATGACAATAATAACGACGATATTATCGATGATATTTATGACGATAACAACGTAGATAATGACGATAATAACGACGACATTAACGACGATGATTATGACAAAATAACGACGATATTAACGACGATAATTATGAGGATAATAAGGACGATAACAACGATGATAATGACGATATTAACGACGATATTAACGACGATAATAACGACGATATTAACGACGATAATAAAGACAATAAAAAGAAGATAATGACAATAATAACGACGATATTAAAGATAATATTTATGTCGATAACAACGTAGATAATGACGATAATAACGACGACATTAACGACGATGATTATGACAAAATAACGACGATATTAACGACGATAATTATGAGGATGATAAGGACGATAACAACGATGATAATGACGATATTAACGACGATATTAACGACGATAATAACGACGATATTAACGACGATAATAAATACAATAAAAAGAAGATAATGACAATAATAACGACGATATTAAAGATAATATTTATGTCGATAACAACGTAGATAATGACGATAATAACGACGACATTAACGACGATAATTATGACAAAATAACGACGATATTAACGACGATAATTATGAGGATGATAAGGACGATAACAACGATTATAATGACGATATTAACGACGATATTAACGACGATAATAACGACGTTAAAAACGACGATAAAAAGAAGATAATGACAATAATAACGACGATATTATCGATGATATTTATGACGATAACAACGTAGATAATGACGATAATAACGACGACATTAACGACGATGATTATGACAAAATAACGACGATATTAACGACGATAATTATGAGGATGATAAGGACGATAACAACGATGATAATGATGATATTAACGACGATATTAACGACGATAATAACGACGATATTAACGACGATAATAAAGACAATAAAAAGAAGATAATGACAATAATAACGACGATATTATCGATGATATTTATGACGATAACAACGTAGATAATGACGATAATAACGACGACATTAACGACGATGTTTATGACAAAATAACGACGATATTAACGACGATAATTATGAGGATAATAAGGACGATAACAACGATTATAATGACGATATTAACGACGATATTAACGACGATAATAACGACGTTAAAAACGACGATAAAAAGAAGATAATGACAATAATAACGACGATATTATCGATGATATTTATGACGATAACAACGTAGATAATGACGATAATAACGACGACATTAACGACGATGATTATGACAAAATAACGACGATATTAACGACGATAATTATGAGGATGATAAGGACGATAACAACGATGATAATGACGATATTAACGACGATATTAACGACGATAATAACGACGATATTAACGACGATAATAAAGACAATAAAAAGAAGATAATGACAATAATAACGACGATATTATCGATGATATTTATGACGATAACAACGTAGATAATGACGATAATAACGACGACATTAACGACGATAATTATGACAAAATAACGACGATATTAACGACGATAATTATGAGGATGATAAGGACGATAACAACGATGATAATGACGATATTAACGACGATATTAACGACGATAATAACGACGATATTAACGACGATAATAAAGACAATAAAAAGAAGATAATGACAATAATAACGACGATATTAAAGATAATATTTATGTCGATAACAACGATGATAATGACGATAATAACGACGACATTAACGACGATGATTATGACAAAATAACGACGATATTAACGACGATAATTATGAGGATAATAAGGACGATAACAACGATTATAATGACGATATTAACGACGATATTAACGACGATAATACCGACGTTAAAAACGACGATAAAAAGAAGATAATGACAATAATAACGACGATATTATCGATGATATTTATGACGATAACAACGTAGATAATGACGATAATAACGACGACATTAACGACGATGATTATGACAAAATAACGACGATATTAACGACGATAATTATGAGGATGATAAGGACGATAACAACGATTATAATGACGATATTAACGACGATATTAACGACGATAATAACGACGTTAAAAACGACGATAAAAAGAAGATAATGACAATAATAACGACGATATTATCGATGATATTTATGACGATAACAACGTAGATAATGACGATAATAACGACGACATTAACGACGATGATTATGACAAAATAACGACGATATTAACGACGATAATTATGAGGATGATAAGGACGATAACAACGATGATAATGACGATATTAACGACGATATTAACGACGATAATAACGACGATATTAACGACGATAATAAAGACAATAAAAAGAAGATAATGACAATAATAACGACGATATTATCGATGATATTTATGACGATAACAACGTAGATAATGACGATAATAACGACGACATTAACGACGATAATTATGACAAAATAACGACGATATTAACGACGATAATTATGAGGATGATAAGGACGATAACAACGATGAAAATGACGATATTAACGACGATATTAACGACGATAATAACGACGATATTAACGACGATAAAAAGAAGATAATGACAATAATAACGACGATATTATCGATGATATTTATGACGATAACAACGTAGATAATGACGATAATAACGACGACATTAACGACGATGATTATGACAAAATAACGACGATATTAACGACGATAATTATGAGGATAATAAGGACGATAACAACGATGATAATGACGATATTAACGACGATATTAACGACGATAATAACGACGATATTAACGACGATAATAAAGACAATAAAAAGAAGATAATGACAATAATAACGACGATATTAAAGATAATATTTATGTCGATAACAACGTAGATAATGACGATAATAACGACGACATTAAAGACGATGATTATGACAAAATAACGACGATATTAACGACGATAATTATGAGGATGATAAGGACGATAACAACGATGATAATGACGATATTAACGACGATATTAACGACGATAATAACGACGATATTAACGACGATAATAAATACAATAAAAAGAAGATAATGACAATAATAACGACGATATTAAAGATAATATTTATGTCGATAACAACGTAGATAATGACGATAATAACGACGACATTAACGACGATAATTATGACAAAATAACGACGATATTAACGACGATAATTATGAGGATGATAAGGACGATAACAACGATTATAATGACGATATTAACGACGATATTAACGACGATAATAACGACGTTAAAAACGACGATAAAAAGAAGATAATGACAATAATAACGACGATATTATCGATGATATTTATGACGATAACAACGTAGATAATGACGATAATAACGACGACATTAACGACGATGATTATGACAAAATAACGACGATATTAACGACGATAATTATGAGGATGATAAGGACGATAACAACGATGATAATGATGATATTAACGACGATATTAACGACGATAATAACGACGATATTACCGACGATAATAAAGACAATAAAAAGAAGATAATGACAATAATAACGACGATATTATCGATGATATTTATGACGATAACAACGTAGATAATGACGATAATAACGACGACATTAACGACGATAATTATGACAAAATAACGACGATATTAACGACGATAATTATGAGGATGATAAGGACGATAACAACGATGATAATGACGATATTAACGACGATATTAACGACGATAATAACGACGATATTAACGACGATAATAAAGACAATAAAAAGAAGATAATGACAATAATAACGACGATATTATCGATGATATTTATGACGATAACAACGTAGATAATGACGATAATAACGACGACATTAACGACGATAATTATGACAAAATAACGACGATATTAACGACGATAATTATGAGGATAATAAGGACGATAACAACGATTATAATGACGATATTAACGACGATATTAACGACGATAATAACGACGTTAAAAACGACGATAAAATGAAGATAATGACAATAATAACGACGATATTATCGATGATATTTATGACGATAACAACGTAGATAATGACGATAATAACGACGACATTAACGACGATGATTATGACAAAATAACGACGATATTAACGACGATAATTATGAGGATGATAAGGACGATAACAACGATGATAATGATGATATTAACGACGATATTAACGACGATAATAACGACGATATTAACGACGATAATAAAGACAATAAAAAGAAGATAATGACAATAATAACGACGATATTATCGATGATATTTATGACGATAACAACGTAGATAATGACGATAATAACGACGACATTAACGACGATAATTATGACAAAATAACGACGATATTAACGACGATAATTATGAGGATGATAAGGACGATAACAACGATGATAATGACGATATTAACGACGATATTAACGACGATAATAACGACGATATTAACGACGATAATAAAGACAATAAAAAGAAGATAATGACAATAATAACGACGATATTAAAGATAATATTTATGTCGATAACAACGATGATAATGACGATAATAACGACGACATTAACGACGATGTTTATGACAAAATAACGACGATATTAACGACGATAATTATGAGGATAATAAGGACGATAACAACGATTATAATGACGATATTAACGACGATATTAACGACGATAATAACGACGTTAAAAACGACGATATAAAGAAGATAATGACAATAATAACGACGATATTATCGATGATATTTATGACGATAACAACGTAGATAATGACGATAATAACGACGACATTAACGACGATGATTATGACAAAATAACGACGATATTAACGACGATAATTATGAGGATGATAAGGACGATAACAACGATGATAATGACGATATTAACGACGATATTAACGACGATAATAACGACGATATTAACGACGATAATAAAGACAATAAAAAGAAGATAATGACAATAATAACGACGATATTATCGATGATATTTATGACGATAACAACGTAGATAATGACGATAATAACGACGACATTAACGACGATGATTATGACAAAATAACGACGATATTAACGACGATAATTATGAGGATGATAAGGACGATAACAACGATGATAATGACGATATTAACGACGATATTAACGACGATAATAACGACGATATTAAAGACGATAATAAAGACAATAAAAAGAAGATAATGACAATAATAACGACGATATTAAAGATAATATTTATGTCGATAACAACGATGATAATGACGATAATAACGACGACATTAACGACGATGTTTATGACAAAATAACGACGATATTAACGACGATAATTATGAGGATAATAAGGACGATAACAACGATTATAATGACGATATTAACGACGATATTAACGACGATAATAACGACGTTAAAAACGACGATAAAAAGAAGATAATGACAATAATAACGACGATATTATCGATGATATTTATGACGATAACAACGTAGATAATGACGATAATAACGACGACATTAACGACGATGATTATGACAAAATAACGACGATATTAACGACGATAATTATGAGGATGATAAGGACGATAACAACGATGATAATGACGATATTAACGACGATATTAACGACGATAATAACGACGATATTAACGACGATAATAAAGACAATAAAAAGAAGATAATGACAATAATAACGACGATATTATCGATGATATTTATGACGATAACAACGTAGATAATGACGATAATAACGACGACATTAACGACGATAATTATGACAAAATAACGACGATATTAACGACGATAATTATGAGGATGATAAGGACGATAACAACGATGATAATGACGATATTATCGACGATATTAACGACGATAATAACGACGTTAATTACGACGATAAAAAGAAGATATTGACAATAATAACGACGATATTATCGATGATATTTATGACGATAACAACGTAGATAATGACGATAATAACGACGACATTAACGACGATGATTATGACAAAATAACGACGATATTAACGACGATAATTATGAGGATAATAAGGACGATAACAACGATGATAATGACGATATTAACGACGATATTAACGACGATAATAACGACGATATTAACGACGATAATAAAGACAATAAAAAGAAGATAATGACAATAATAACGACGATATTAAAGATAATATTTATGTCGATAACAACGTAGATAATGACGATAATAACGACGACATTAAAAACGATGATTATGACAAAATAACGTCGATATTAACGACGATAATTATGAGGATGATAAGGACGATAACAACGATGATAATGACGATATTAACGACGATATTAACGACGATAATAACGACGATATTAACGACGATAATAAATACAATAAAAAGAAGATAATGACAATAATAACGACGATATTAAAGATAATATTTATGTCGATAACAACGTAGATAATGACGATAATAACGACGACATTAACGACGATAATTATGACAAAATAACGACGATATTAACGACGATAATTATGAGGATGATAAGGACGATAACAACGATTATAATGACGATATTAACGACGATATTAACGACGATAATAACGACGTTAAAAACGACGATAAAAAGAAGATAATGACAATAATAACGACGATATTATCGATGATATTTATGACGATAACAACGTAGATAATGACGATAATAACGACGACATTAACGACGATGATTATGACAAAATAACGACGATATTAACGACGATAATTATGAGGATGATAAGGACGATAACAACGATGATAATGATGATATTAACGACGATATTAACGACGATAATAACGACGATATTAACGACGATAATAAAGACAATAAAAAGAAGATAATGACAATAATAACGACGATATTATCGATGATATTTATGACGATAACAACGTAGATAATGACGATAATAACGACGACATTAACGACGATAATTATGACAAAATAACGACGATATTAACGACGATAATTATGAGGATGATAAGGACGATAACAACGATGATAATGACGATATTAACGACGATATTAACGAAGATAATAACGACGATATTAACGACGATAATAAAGACAATAAAAAGAAGATAATGACAATAATAACGACGATATTAAAGATAATATTTATGTCGATAACAACGATGATAATGACGATAATAACGACGACATTAACGACGATGTTTATGACAAAATAACGACGATATTAACGACGATAATTATGAGGATAATAAGGACGATAACAACGATTATAATGACGATATTAACGACGATATTAACGACGATAATAACGACGTTAAAAACGACGATAAAAAGAAGATAATGACAATAATAACGACGATATTATCGATGATATTTATGACGATAACAACGTAGATAATGACGATAATAACGACGACATTAACGACGATGATTATGACAAAATAACGACGATATTAACGACGATAATTATGAGGATGATAAGGACGATAACAACGATGATAATGACGATATTAACGACGATATTAACGACGATAATAACGACGATAATAAAGACAATAAAAAGAAGATAATGACAATAATAACGACGATATTATCGATGATATTTATGACGATAACAACGTAGATAATGACGATAATAACGACGACATTAACGACGATAATTATGACAAAATAACGACGATATTAACGACGATAATTATGAGGATGATAAGGACGATAACAACGATGATAATGACGATATTAACGACGATATTAACGACGATAATAACGACGATATTAACGACGATAATAAAGACAATAAAAAGAAGATAATGACAATAATAACGACGATATTAAAGATAATATTTATGTCGATAACAACGATGATAATGACGATAATAACGACGACATTAACGACGATGTTTATGACAAAATAACGACGATATTAACGACGATAATTATGAGGATAATAAGGACGATAACAACGATTATAATGACGATATTAACGACGATATTAACGACGATAATAACGACGTTAAAAACGACGATAAAAAGAAGATAATGACAATAATAACGACGATATTATCGATGATATTTATGACGATAACAACGTAGATAATGACGATAATAACGACGACATTAACGACGATGATTATGACAAAATAACGACGATATTAACGACGATAATTATGAGGATGATAAGGACGATAACAACGATGATAATGACGATATTAACGACGATATTAACGACGATAATAACGACGATAATAAAGACAATAAAAAGAAGATAATGACAATAATAACGACGATATTATCGATGATATTTATGACGATAACAACGTAGATAATGACGATAATAACGACGACATTAACGACGATAAGTATGACAAAATAACGACGATATTAACGACGATAATTATGAGGATGATAAGGACGATAACAACGATGATAATGACGATATTAACGACGATATTAACGACGATAATAACGACGATATTAAAGACGATAATAAAGACAATAAAAAGAAGATAATGACAATAATAACGACGATATTAAAGATAATATTTATGTCGATAACAACGATGATAATGACGATAATAACGACGACATTAACGACGATGTTTATGACAAAATAACGACGATATTAACGACGATAATTATGAGGATAATAAGGACGATAACAACGATTATAATGACGATATTAACGACGATATTAACGACGATAATAACGACGTTAAAAACGACGATAAAAAGAAGATAATGACAATAATAACGACGATATTATCGATGATATTTATGACGATAACAACGTAGATAATGACGATAATAACGACGACATTAACGACGATGATTATGACAAAATAACGACGATATTAACGACGATAATTATGAGGATGATAAGGACGATAACAACGATGATAATGACGATATTAACGACGATATTAACGACGATAATAACGACGATATTAACGACGATAATAAAGACAATAAAAAGAAGATAATGACAATAATAACGACGATATTATCGATGATATTTATGACGATAACAACGTAGATAATGACGATAATAACGACGACATTAACGACGATGATTATGACAAAATAACGACGATATTAACGACGATAATTATGAGGATGATAAGGACGATAACAACGATGATAATGACGATATTATCGACGATATTAACGACGATAATAACGACGTTAATTACGACGATAAAAAGAAGATAATGACAATAATAACGACGATATTATCGATGATATTTATGACGATAACAACGTAGATAATGACGATAATAACGACGACATTAACGACGATGATTATGACAAAATAACGACGATATTAACGACGATAATTATGAGGATAATAAGGACGATAACAACGATGATAATGACGATATTAACGACGATATTAACGACGATAATAACGACGATATTAACGACGATAATAAAGACAATAAAAAGAAGATAATGACAATAATAACGACGATATTAAAGATAATATTTATGTCGATAACAACGTAGATAATGACGATAATAACGACGACATTAAAGACGATGATTATGACAAAATAACGACGATATTAACGACGATAATTATGAGGATGATAAGGACGATAACAACGATGATAATGACGATATTAACGACGATATTAACGACGATAATAACGACGATATTAACGACGATAATAAATACAATAAAAAGAAGATAATGACAATAATAACGACGATATTAAAGATAATATTTATGTCGATAACAACGTAGATAGTGACGATAATAACGACGACATTAACGACGATAATTATGACAAAATAACGACGATATTAACGTCGATAATTATGAGGATGATAAGGACGATAACAACGATGATAATGACGATATTAACGACGATATTAACGACGATAATAACGACGATATTAACGACGATAATAAAGACAATAAAAAGAAGATAATGACAATAATAACGACGATATTATCGATGATATTTATGACGATAACAACGTAGATAATGACGATAATAACGACGACATTAACGACGATAATTATGACAAAATAACGACGATATTAACGACGATAATTATGAGGATGATAAGGACGATAACAACGATGATAATGACGATATTAACGACGATATTAACGACGATAATAACGACGATATTAACGACGATAAAAAGAAGATAATGACAATAATAACGACGATATTATCGATGATATTTATGACGATAACAACGTAGATAATGACGATAATAACGACGACATTAACGACGATGATTATGACAAAATAACGACGATATTAACGACGATAATTATGAGGATGATAAGGACGATAACAACGATGATAATGATGATATTAACGACGATATTAACGACGATAATAACGACGATATTAACGACGATAATAAAGACAATAAAAAGAAGATAATGACAATAATAACGACGATATTATCGATGATATTTATGACGATAACAACGTAGATAATGACGATAATAACGACGACATTAACGACGATAATTATGACAAAATAACGACGATATTAACGACGATAATTATGAGGATGATAAGGACGATAACAACGATGATAATGACGATATTAACGACGATATTAACGACGATAATAACGACGATATTAACGACGATAATAAAGACAATAAAAAGAAGATAATGACAATAATAACGACGATATTATCGATGATATTTATGACGATAACAACGTAGATAATGACGATAATAACGACGACATTAACGACGATAGAGGATAATAAGGACGATAACAACGATTATAATGACGATATTAACGACGATATTAACGACGATAATAACGACGTTAAAAACGACGATAAAAAGAAGATAATGACAATAATAACGACGATATTATCGATGATATTTATGACGATAACAACGTAGATAATGACGATAATAACGACGACATTAACGACGATGATTATGACAAAATAACGACGATATTAACGACGATAATTATGAGGATGATAAGGACGATAACAACGATGATAATGATGATATTAACGACGATATTAACGACGATAATAACGACGATATTAACGACGATAATAAAGACAATAAAAAGAAGATAATGACAATAATAACGACGATATTATCGATGATATTTATGACGATAACAACGTAGATAATGACGATAATAACGACGACATTAACGACGATAATTATGACAAAATAACGACGATATTAACGACGATAATTATGAGGATGATAAGGACGATAACAACGATGATAATGACGATATTAACGACGATATTAACGACGATAATAACGACGATATTAACGACGATAATAAAGACAATAAAAAGAAGATAATGACAATAATAACGACGATATTAAAGATAATATTTATGACGATAACAACGATGATAATGACGATAATAACGACGACATTAACGACGATGTTTATGACAAAATAACGACGATATTAACGACGATAATTATGAGGATAATAAGGACGATAACAACGATTATAATGACGATATTAACGACGATATTAACGACGATAATAACGACGTTAAAAACGACGATAAAAAGAAGATAATGACAATAATAACGACGATATTATCGATGATATTTATGACGATAACAACGTAGATAATGACGATAATAACGACGACATTAACGACGATGATTATGACAAAATAACGACGATATTAACGACGATAATTATGAGGATGATAAGGACGATAACAACGATGATAATGACGATATTAACGACGATATTAACGACGATAATAACGACGATATTAACGACGATAATAAAGACAATAAAAAGAAGATAATGACAATAATAACGACGATATTATCGATGATATTTATGACGATAACAACGTAGATAATGACGATAATAACGACGACATTAACGACGATAATTATGACAAAATAACGACGATATTAACGACGATAATTATGAGGATGATAAGGACGATAACAACGATGATAATGACGATATTAACGACGATATTAACGACGATAATAACGACGATATTAACGACGATAATAAAGACAATAAAAAGAAGATAATGACAATAATAACGACGATATTAAAGATAATATTTATGTCGATAACAACGATGATAATGACGATAATAACGACGACATTAACGACGATGTTTATGACAAAATAACGACGATATTAACGACGATAATTATGAGGATAATAAGGACGATAACAACGATTATAATGACGATATTAACGACGATATTAACGACGATAATAACGACGTTAAAAACGACGATAAAAAGAAGATAATGACAATAATAACGACGATATTATCGATGATATTTATGACGATAACAACGTAGATAATGACGATAATAACGACGACATTAAAGACGATGATTATGACAAAATAACGACGATATTAACGACGATAATTATGAGGATGATAAGGACGATAACAACGATGATAATGACGATATTAACGACGATATTAACGACGATAATAACGACGATATTAACGACGATAATAAAGACAATAAAAAGAAGATAATGACAATAATAACGACGATATTATCGATGATATTTATGACGATAACAACGTAGATAATGACGATAATAACGACGACATTAACGACGATAATTATGACAAAATAACGACGATATTAACGACGATAATTATGAGGATGATAAGGACGATAACAACGATGATAATGACGATATTATCGACGATATTAACGACGATAATAACGACGTTAATTACGACGATAAAAAGAAGATAATGACAATAATAACGACGATATTATCGATGATATTTATGACGATAACAACGTAGATAATGACGATAATAACGACGACATTAACGACGATGATTATGACAAAATAACGACGATATTAACGACGATAATTATGAGGATAATAAGGACGATAACAACGATGATAATGACGATATTAACGACGATATTAACGACGATAATAACGACGATATTAACGACGATAATAAAGACAATAAAAAGAAGATAATGACAATAATAACGACGATATTAAAGATAATATTTATGTCGATAACAACGTAGATAATGACGATAATAACGACGACATTAAAGACGATGATTATGACAAAATAACGACGATATTAACGACGATAATTATGAGGATGATAAGGACGATAACAACGATGATAATGACGATATTAACGACGATATTAACGACGATAATAACGACGATATTAACGACGATAATAAATACAATAAAAAGAAGATAATGACAATAATAACGACGATATTAAAGATAATATTTATGTCGATAACAACGTAGATAATGACGATAATAACGACGACATTAACGACGATAATTATGACAAAATAACGACGATATTAACGACGATAATTATGAGGATGATAAGGACGATAACAACGATTATAATGACGATATTAACGACGATATTAACGACGATAATAACGACGTTAAAAACGACGATAAAAAGAAGATAATGACAATAATAACGACGATATTATCGATGATATTTATGACGATAACAACGTAGATAATGACGATAATAACGACGACATTAACGACGATGATTATGACAAAATAACGACGATATTAACGACGATAATTATGAGGATGATAAGGACGATAACAACGATGATAATGATGATATTAACGACGATATTAACGACGATAATAACGACGATATTAACGACGATAATAAAGACAATAAAAAGAAGATAATGACAATAATAACGACGATATTATCGATGATATTTATGACGATAACAACGTAGATAATGACGATAATAACGACGACATTAACGACGATAATTATGACAAAATAACGACGATATTAACGACGATAATTATGAGGATGATAAGGACGATAACAACGATGATAATGACGATATTAACGACGATATTAACGACGATAATAACGACGATATTAACGACGATAATAAAGACAATAAAAAGAAGATAATGACAATAATAACGACGATATTATCGATGATATTTATGACGATAACAACGTAGATAATGACGATAATAACGACGACATTAACGACGATAATTATGACAAAATAACGACGATATTAACGACGATAATTATGAGGATGATAAGGACGATAACAACGATGATAATGACGATATTAACGACGATATTAACGACGATAATAACGACGATATTAAAGACGATAATAAAGACAATAAAAAGAAGATAATGACAATAATAACGACGATATTAAAGATAATATTTATGTCGATAACAACGATGATAATGACGATAATAACGACGACATTAACGACGATGTTTATGACAAAATAACGACGATATTAACGACGATAATTATGAGGATAATAAGGACGATAACAACGATTATAATGACGATATTAACGACGATATTAACGACGATAATAACGACGTTAAAAACGACGATAAAAAGAAGATAATGACAATAATAACGACGATATTATCGATGATATTTATGACGATAACAACGTAGATAATGACGATAATAACGACGACATTAACGACGATGATTATGACAAAATAACGACGATATTAACGACGATAATTATGAGGATGATAAGGACGATAACAACGATGATAATGACGATATTAACGACGATATTAACGACGATAATAACGACGATATTAACGACGATAATAAAGACAATAAAAAGAAGATAATGACAATAATAACGACGATATTATCGATGATATTTATGACGATAACAACGTAGATAATGACGATAATAACGACGACATTAACGACGATAATTATGACAAAATAACGACGATATTAACGACGATAATTATGAGGATGATAAGGACGATAACAACGATGATAATGACGATATTATCGACGATATTAACGACGATAATAACGACGTTAATTACGACGATAAAAAGAAGATAATGACAATAATAACGACGATATTATCGATGATATTTATGACGATAACAACGTAGATAATGACGATAATAACGACGACATTAACGACGATGATTATGACAAAATAACGACGATATTAACGACGATAATTATGAGGATAATAAGGACGATAACAACGATGATAATGACGATATTAACGACGATATTAACGACGATAATAACGACGATATTAACGACGATAATAAAGACAATAAAAAGAAGATAATGACAATAATAACGACGATATTAAAGATAATATTTATGTCGATAACAACGTAGATAATGACGATAATAACGACGACATTAAAGACGATGATTATGACAAAATAACGACGATATTAACGACGATAATTATGAGGATGATAAGGACGATAACAACGATGATAATGACGATATTAACGACGATATTAACGACGATAATAACGACGATATTAACGACGATAATAAATACAATAAAAAGAAGATAATGACAATAATAACGACGATATTAAAGATAATATTTATGTCGATAACAACGTAGATAATGACGATAATAACGACGACATTAACGACGATAATTATGACAAAATAACGACGATATTAACGACGATAATTATGAGGATGATAAGGACGATAACAACGATTATAATGACGATATTAACGACGATATTAACGACGATAATAACGACGTTAAAAACGACGATAAAAAGAAGATAATGACAATAATAACGACGATATTATCGATGATATTTATGACGATAACAACGTAGATAATGACGATAATAACGACGACATTAACGACGATGATTATGACAAAATAACGACGATATTAACGACGATAATTATGAGGATGATAAGGACGATAACAACAATGATAATGATGATATTAACGACGATATTAACGACGATAATAACGACGATATTAACGACGATAATAAAGACAATAAAAAGAAGATAATGACAATAATAACGACGATATTATCGATGATATTTATGACGATAACAACGTAGATAATGACGATAATAACGACGACATTAACGACGATAATTATGACAAAATAACGACGATATTAACGACGATAATTATGAGGATGATAAGGACGATAACAACGATGATAATGACGATATTAACGACGATATTAACGACGATAATAACGACGATATTAACGACGATAATAAAGACAATAAAAAGAAGATAATGACAATAATAACGACGATATTATCGATGATATTTATGACGATAACAACGTAGATAATGACGATAATAACGACGACATTAACGACGATAATTATGACAAAATAACGACGATATTAACGACGATAATTATGAGGATAATAAGGACGATAACAACGATTATAATGACGATATTAACGACGATATTAACGACGATAATAACGACGTTAATAACGACGATAAAAAGAAGATAATGACAATAATAACGACGATATTATCGATGATATTTATGACGATAACAACGTAGATAATGACGATAATAACGACGACATTAACGACGATGATTATGACAAAATAACGACGATATTAACGACGATAATTATGAGGATGATAAGGACGATAACAACGATGATAATGATGATATTAACGACGATATTAACGACGATAATAACGACGATATTAACGACGATAATAAAGACAATAAAAAGAAGATAATGACAATAATAACGACGATATTATCGATGATATTTATGACGATAACAACGTAGATAATGACGATAATAACGACGACATTAACGACGATAATTATGACAAAATAACGACGATATTAACGACGATAATTATGAGGATGATAAGGACGATAACAACGATGATAATGACGATATTAACGACGATATTAACGACGATAATAACGACGATATTAAAGACGATAATAAAGACAATAAAAAGAAGATAATGACAATAATAACGACGATATTAAAGATAATATTTATGTCGATAACAACGATGATAATGACGATAATAACGACGACATTAACGACGATGTTTATGACAAAATAACGACGATATTAACGACGATAATTATGAGGATAATAAGGACGATAACAACGATTATAATGACGATATTAACGACGATATTAACGACGATAATAACGACGTTAAAAACGACGATAAAAAGAAGATAATGACAATAATAACGACGATATTATCGATGATATTTATGACGATAACAACGTAGATAATGACGATAATAACGACGACATTAACGACGATGATTATGACAAAATAACGACGATATTAACGACGATAATTATGAGGATGATAAGGACGATAACAACGATGATAATGACGATATTAACGACGATATTAACGACGATAATAACGACGATATTAACGACGATAATAAAGACAATAAAAAGAAGATAATGACAATAATAACGACGATATTATCGATGATATTTATGACGATAACAACGTAGATAATGACGATAATAACGACGACATTAACGACGATAATTATGACAAAATAACGACGATATTAACGACGATAATTATGAGGATGATAAGGACGATAACAACGATGATAATGACGATATTATCGACGATATTAACGACGATAATAACGACGTTAATTACGACGATAAAAAGAAGATAATGACAATAATAACGACGATATTATCGATGATATTTATGACGATAACAACGTAGATAATGACGATAATAACGACGACATTAACGACGATGATTATGACAAAATAACGACGATATTAACGACGATAATTATGAGGATAATAAGGACGATAACAACGATGATAATGACGATATTAACGACGATATTAACGACGATAATAACGACGATATTAACGACGATAATAAAGACAATAAAAAGAAGATAATGACAATAATAACGACGATATTAAAGATAATATTTATGTCGATAACAACGTAGATAATGACGATAATAACGACGACATTAAAGACGATGATTATGACAAAATAACGACGATATTAACGACGATAATTATGAGGATGATAAGGACGATAACAACGATGATAATGACGATATTAACGACGATATTAACGACGATAATAACGACGATATTAACGACGATAATAAATACAATAAAAAGAAGATAATGACAATAATAACGACGATATTAAAGATAATATTTATGACGATAACAACGTAGATAATGACGATAATAACGACGACATTAACGACGATAATTATGACAAAATAACGACGATATTAACGACGATAATTATGAGGATGATAAGGACGATAACAACGATTATAATGACGATATTAACGACGATATTAACGACGATAATAACGACGTTAAAAACGACGATAAAAAGAAGATAATGACAATAATAACGACGATATTATCGATGATATTTATGACGATAACAACGTAGATAATGACGATAATAACGACGACATTAACGACGATGATTATGACAAAATAACGACGATATTAACGACGATAATTATGAGGATGATAAGGACGATAACAACGATGATAATGATGATATTAACGACGATATTAACGACGATAATAACGACGATATTAACGACGATAATAAAGACAATAAAAAGAAGATAATGACAATAATAACGACGATATTATCGATGATATTTATGACGATAACAACGTAGATAATGACGATAATAACGACGACATTAACGACGATAATTATGACAAAATAACGACGATATTAACGACGATAATTATGAGGATGATAAGGACGATAACAACGATGATAATGACGATATTAACGACGATATTAACGACGATAATAACGACGATATTAACGACGATAATAAAGACAATAAAAAGAAGATAATGACAATAATAACGACGATATTATCGATGATATTTATGACGATAACAACGTAGATAATGACGATAATAACGACGACATTAACGACGATAATTATGACAAAATAACGACGATATTAACGACGATAATTATGAGGATAATAAGGACGATAACAACGATTATAATGACGATATTAACGACGATATTAACGACGATAATAACGACGTTAAAAACGACGATAAAAAGAAGATAATGACAATAATAACGACGATATTATCGATGATATTTATGACGATAACAACGTAGATAATGACGATAATAACGACGACATTAACGACGATGATTATGACAAAATAACGACGATATTAACGACGATAATTATGAGGATGATAAGGACGATAACAACGATGATAATGATGATATTAACGACGATATTAACGACGATAATAACGACGATATTAACGACGATAATAAAGACAATAAAAAGAAGATAATGACATTAATAACGACGATATTATCGATGATATTTATGACGATAACAACGTAGATAATGACGATAATAACGACGACATTAACGACGATAATTATGACAAAATAACGACGATATTAACGACGATAATTATGAGGATGATAAGGACGATAACAACGATGATAATGACGATATTAACGACGATATTAACGACGATAATAACGACGATATTAACGACGATAATAAAGACAATAAAAAGAAGATAATGACAATAATAACGACGATATTAAAGATAATATTTATGTCGATAACAACGATGATAATGACGATAATAACGACGACATTAACGACGATGTTTATGACAAAATAACGACGATATTAACGACGATAATTATGAGGATAATAAGGACGATAACAACGATTATAATGACGATATTAACGACGATATTAACGACGATAATAACGACGTTAAAAACGACGATAAAAAGAAGATAATGACAATAATAACGACGATATTATCGATGATATTTATGACGATAACAACGTAGATAATGACGATAATAACGACGACATTAACGACGATGATTATGACAAAATAACGACGATATTAACGACGATAATTATGAGGATGATAAGGACGATAACAACGATGATAATGACGATATTAACGACGATATTAACGACGATAATAACGACGATATTAACGACGATAATAAAGACAATAAAAAGAAGATAATGACAATAATAACGACGATATTATCGATGATATTTATGACGATAACAACGTAGATAATGACGATAATAACGACGACATTAACGACGATAATAACGACGTTAAAAACGACGATAAAAAGAAGATAATGACAATAATAACGACGATATTATCGATGATATTTATGACGATAACAACGTAGATAATGACGATAATAACGACGACATTAACGACGATGATTATGACAAAATAACGACGATATTAACGACGATAATTATGAGGATGATAAGGACGATAACAACGATGATAATGATGATATTAACGACGATATTAACGACGATAATAACGACGATATTAACGACGATAATAAAGACAATAAAAAGAAGATAATGACAATAATAACGACGATATTATCGATGATATTTATGACGATAACAACGTAGATAATGACGATAATAACGACGACATTAACGACGATAATTATGACAAAATAACGACGATATTAACGACGATAATTATGAGGATGATAAGGACGATAACAACGATGATAATGACGATATTAACGACGATATTAACGACGATAATAACGACGATATTAACGACGATAATAAAGACAATAAAAAGAAGATAATGACAATAATAACGACGATATTAAAGATAATATTTATGTCGATAACAACGATGATAATGACGATAATAACGACGACATTAACGACGATGTTTATGACAAAATAACGACGATATTAACGACGATAATTATGAGGATAATAAGGACGATAACAACGATTATAATGACGATATTAACGACGATATTAACGACGATAATAACGACGTTAAAAACGACGATAAAAAGAAGATAATGACAATAATAACGACGATATTATCGATGATATTTATGACGATAACAACGTAGATAATGACGATAATAACGACGACATTAACGACGATGATTATGACAAAATAACGACGATATTAACGACGATAATTATGAGGATGATAAGGACGATAACAACGATGATAATGACGATATTAACGACGATATTAACGACGATAATAACGACGATATTAACGACGATAATAAAGACAATAAAAAGAAGATAATGACAATAATAACGACGATATTATCGATGATATTTATGACGATAACAACGTAGATAATGACGATAATAACGACGACATTAACGACGATAATTATGACAAAATAACGACGATATTAACGACGATAATTATGAGGATGATAAGGACGATAACAACGATGATAATGACGATATTAACGACGATATTAACGACGATAATAACGACGATATTAAAGACGATAATAAAGACAATAAAAAGAAGATAATGACAATAATAACGACGATATTAAAGATAATATTTATGTCGATAACAACGATGATAATGACGATAATAACGACGACATTAACGACGATGTTTATGACAAAATAACGACGATATTAACGACGATAATTATGAGGATAATAAGGACGATAACAACGATTATAATGACGATATTAACGACGATATTAACGACGATAATAACGACGTTAAAAACGACGATAAAAAGAAGATAATGACAATAATAACGACGATATTATCGATGATATTTATGACGATAACAACGTAGATAATGACGATAATAACGACGACATTAACGACGATGATTATGACAAAATAACGACGATATTAACGACGATAATTATGAGGATGATAAGGACGATAACAACGATGATAATGACGATATTAACGACGATATTAACGACGATAATAACGACGATATTAACGACGATAATAAAGACAATAAAAAGAAGATAATGACAATAATAACGACGATATTATCGATGATATTTATGACGATAACAACGTAGATAATGACGATAATAACGACGACATTAACGACGATGATTATGACAAAATAACGACGATATTAACGACGATAATTATGAGGATGATAAGGACGATAACAACGATGATAATGACGATATTATCGACGATATTAACGACGATAATAACGACGTTAATTACGACGATAAAAAGAAGATAATGACAATAATAACGACGATATTATCGATGATATTTATGACGATAACAACGTAGATAATGACGATAATAACGACGACATTAACGACGATGATTATGACAAAATAACGACGATATTAACGACGATAATTATGAGGATAATAAGGACGATAACAACGATGATAATGACGATATTAACGACGATATTAACGACGATAATAACGACGATATTAACGACGATAATAAAGACAATAAAAAGAAGATAATGACAATAATAACGACGATATTAAAGATAATATTTATGTCGATAACAACGTAGATAATGACGATAATAACGACGACATTAACGACGATGATTATGACAAAATAACGACGATATTAACGACGATAATTATGAGGATGATAAGGACGATAACAACGATGATAATGACGATATTAACGACGATATTAACGACGATAATAACGACGATATTAACGACGATAATAAATACAATAAAAAGAAGATAATGACAATAATAACGACGATATTAAAGATAATATTTATGTCGATAACAACGTAGATAATGACGATAATAACGACGACATTAACGACGATAATTATGACAAAATAACGACGATATTAACGACGATAATTATGAGGATGATAAGGACGATAACAACGATTATAATGACGATATTAACGACGATATTAACGACGATAATAACGACGTTAAAAACGACGATAAAAAGAAGATAATGACAATAATAACGACGATATTATCGATGATATTTATGACGATAACAACGTAGATAATGACGATAATAACGACGAAATTAACGACGATGATTATGACAAAATAACGACGATATTAACGACGATAATTATGAGGATGATAAGGACGATAACAACGATGATAATGATGATATTAACGACGATATTAACGACGATAATAACGACGATATTAACGACGATAATAAAGACAATAAAAAGAAGATAATGACAATAATAACGACGATATTATCGATGATATTTATGACGATAACAACGTAGATAATGACGATAATAACGACGACATTAACGACGATAATTATGACAAAATAACGACGATATTAACGACGATAATTATGAGGATGATAAGGACGATAACAACGATGATAATGACGATATTAACGACGATATTAACGACGATAATAAAGACAATAAAAAGAAGATAATGACAATAATAACGACGATATTAAAGATAATATTTATGTCGATAACAACGATGATAATGACGATAATAACGACGACATTAACGACGATGTTTATGACAAAATAACGACGATATTAACGACGATAATTATGAGGATAATAAGGACGATAACAACGATTATAATGACGATATTAACGACGATATTAACGACGATAATAACGACGTTAAAAACGACGATAAAAAGAAGATAATGACAATAATAACGACGATATTATCGATGATATTTATGACGATAACAACGTAGATAATGACGATAATAACGACGACATTAACGACGATGATTATGACAAAATAACGACGATATTAACGACGATAATTATGAGGATGATAAGGACGATAACAACGATGATAATGACGATATTAACGACGATATTAACGACGATAATAACGACGATATTAACGACGATAATAAAGACAATAAAAAGAAGATAATGACAATAATAACGACGATATTATCGATGATATTTATGACGATAACAACGTAGATAATGACGATAATAACGACGACATTAACGACGATAATTATGACAAAATAACGACGATATTAACGACGATAATTATGAGGATGATAAGGACGATAACAACGATGATAATGACGATATTATCGACGATATTAACGACGATAATAACGACGTTAATTACGACGATAAAAAGAAGATAATGACAATAATAACGACGATATTATCGATGATATTTATGACGATAACAACGTAGATAATGACGATAATAACGACGACATTAACGACGATGATTATGACAAAATAACGACGATATTAACGACGATAATTATGAGGATAATAAGGACGATAACAACGATGATAATGACGATATTAACGACGATATTAACGACGATAATAACGACGATATTAACGACGATAATAAAGACAATAAAAAGAAGATAATGACAATAATAACGACGATATTAAAGATAATATTTATGTCGATAACAACGTAGATAATGACGATAATAACGACGACATTAAAGACGATGATTATGACAAAATAACGACGATATTAACGACGATAATTATGAGGATGATAAGGACGATAACAACGATGATAATGACGATATTAACGACGATATTAACGACGATAATAACGACGATATTAACGACGATAATAAATACAATAAAAAGAAGATAATGACAATAATAACGACGATATTAAAGATAATATTTATGTCGATAACAACGTAGATAATGACGATAATAACGACGACATTAACGACGATAATTATGACAAAATAACGACGATATTAACGACGATAATTATGAGGATGATAAGGACGATAACAACGATTATAATGACGATATTAACGACGATATTAACGACGATAATAACGACGTTAAAAACGACGATAAAAAGAAGATAATGACAATAATAACGACGATATTATCGATGATATTTATGACGATAACAACGTAGATAATGACGATAATAACGACGACATTAACGACGATGATTATGACAAAATAACGACGATATTAACGACGATAATTATGAGGATGATAAGGACGATAACAACGATGATAATGATGATATTAACGACGATATTAACGACGATAATAACGACGATATTAACGACGATAATAAAGACAATAAAAAGAAGATAATGACAATAATAACGACGATATTATCGATGATATTTATGACGATAACAACGTAGATAATGACGATAATAACGACGACATTAACGACGATAATTATGACAAAATAACGACGATATTAACGACGATAATTATGAGGATGATAAGGACGATAACAACGATGATAATGATGATATTAACGACGATATTAACGACGATAATAACGACGATATTAACGACGATAATAAAGACAATAAAAAGAAGATAATGACAATAATAACGACGATATTATCGATGATATTTATGACGATAACAACGTAGATAATGACGATAATAACGACGACATTAACGACGATAATTATGACAAAATAACGACGATATTAACGACGATAATTATGAGGATGATAAGGACGATAACAACGATGATAATGACGATATTAACGACGATATTAACGACGATAATAAAGACAATAAAAAGAAGATAATGACAATAATAACGACGATATTAAAGATAATATTTATGTCGATAACAACGATGATAATGACGATAATAACGACGACATTAACGACGATGTTTATGACAAAATAACGACGATATTAACGACGATAATTATGAGGATAATAAGGACGATAACAACGATTATAATGACGATATTAACGACGATATTAACGACGATAATAACGACGTTAAAAACGACGATAAAAAGAAGATAATGACAATAATAACGACGATATTATCGATGATATTTATGACGATAACAACGTAGATAATGACGATAATAACGACGACATTAACGACGATGATTATGACAAAATAACGACGATATTAACGACGATAATTATGAGGATGATAAGGACGATAACAACGATGATAATGACGATATTAACGACGATATTAACGACGATAATAACGACGATATTAACGACGTTAATTACGACGATAAAAAGAAGATAATGACAATAATAACGACGATATTATCGATGATATTTATGACGATAACAACGTAGATAATGACGATAATAACGACGACATTAACGACGATGATTATGACAAAATAACGACGATATTAACGACGATAATTATGAGGATAATAAGGACGATAACAACGATGATAATGACGATATTAACGACGATATTAACGACGATAATAACGACGATATTAACGACGATAATAAAGACAATAAAAAGAAGATAATGACAATAATAACGACGATATTATCGATGATATTTATGACGATAACAACGTAGATAATGACGATAATAACGACGACATTAACGACGATAATTATGACAAAATAACGACGATATTAACGACGATAATTATGAGGATGATAAGGACGATAACAACGATGATAATGACGATATTAACGACGATATTAACGACGATAATAACGACGATATTAACGACGATAATAAAGACAATAAAAAGAAGATAATGACAATAATAACGACGATATTAAAGATAATATTTATGTCGATAACAACGATGATAATGACGATAATAACGACGACATTAACGACGATGTTTATGACAAAATAACGACGATATTAACGACGATAATTATGAGGATAATAAGGACGATAACAACGATTATAATGACGATATTAACGACGATATTAACGACGATAATACCGACGTTAAAAACGACGATAAAAAGAAGATAATGACAATAATAACGACGATATTATCGATGATATTTATGACGATAACAACGTAGATAATGACGATAATAACGACGACATTAACGACGATGATTATGACAAAATAACGACGATATTAACGACGATAATTATGAGGATAATAAGGACGATAACAACGATGATAATGACGATATTAACGACGATATTAACGACGATAATAACGACGATATTAACGACGATAATAAAGACAATAAAAAGAAGATAATGACAATAATAACGACGATATTATCGATGATATTTATGACGATAACAACGTAGATAATGACGATAATAACGACGACATTAACGACGATAATTATGACAAAATAACGACGATATTAACGACGATAATTATGAGGATGATAAGGACGATAACAACGATGATAATGACGATATTAACGACGATATTAACGACGATAATAACGACGATATTAACGACGATAATAAAGACAATAAAAAGAAGATAATGACAATAATAACGACGATATTAAAGATAATATTTATGTCGATAACAACGATGATAATGACGATAATAACGACGACATTAACGACGATGTTTATGACAAAATAACGACGATATTAACGACGATAATTATGAGGATAATAAGGACGATAACAACGATTATAATGACGATATTAACGACGATATTAACGACGATAATAACGACGTTAAAAACGACGATAAAAAGAAGATAATGACAATAATAACGACGATATTATCGATGATATTTATGACGATAACAACGTAGATAATGACGATAATAACGACGACATTAACGACGATGATTATGACAAAATAACGACGATATTAACGACGATAATTATGAGGATGATAAGGACGATAACAACGATGATAATGACGATATTAACGAAGATATTTACGACGATATTAACGACGATAATAACGACGTTAAAAACGACGATAAAAAGAAGATAATGACAATAATAACGACGATATTATCGATGATATTTATGACGATAACAACGTAGATAATGACGATAATAACGACGACATTAACGACGATGATTATGACAAAATAACGACGATATTAACGACGATAATTATGAGGATGATAAGGACGATAACAACGATGATAATGACGATATTAACGACGATATTAACGACGATAATAACGACGATATTAACGACGATAATAAAGACAATAAAAAGAAGATAATGACAATAATAACGACGATATTATCGATGATATTTATGACGATAACAACGTAGATAATGACGATAATAACGACGACATTAACGACGATAATGATGACAAAATAACGACGATATTAACGACGATAATTATGAGGATGATAAGGACGATAACAACGATGATAATGACGATATTAACGACGATATTAACGACGATAATAACGACGATATTAACGACGATAATAAAGACAATAAAAAGAAGATAATGACAATAATAACGACGATATTAAAGATAATATTTATGTCGATAACAACGATGATAATGACGATAATAACGACGACATTAACGACGATGTTTATGACAAAATAACGACGATATTAACGACGATAATTATGAGGATAATAAGGACGATAACAACGATTATAATGACGATATTAACGACGATATTAACGACGATAATAACGACGTTAAAAACGACGATAAAAAGAAGATAATGACAATAATAACGACGATATTATCGATGATATTTATGACGATAACAACGTAGATAATGACGATAATAACGACGACATTAACGACGATGATTATGACAAAATAACGACGATATTAACGACGATAATTATGAGGATGATAAGGACGATAACAACGATGATAATGACGATATTAACGACGATATTAACGACGATAATAACGACGATATTAACGACGATAATAAAGACAATAAAAAGAAGATAATGACAATAATAACGACGATATTATCGATGATATTTATGACGATAACAACGTAGATAATGACGATAATAACGACGACATTAACGACGATGTTTATGACAAAATAACGACGATATTAACGACGATAATTATGAGGATGATAAGGACGATAACAACGATGATAATGACGATATTATCGACGATATTAACGACGATAATAACGACGTTAATTACGACGATAAAAAGAAGATAATGACAATAATAACGACGATATTATCGATGATATTTATGACGATAACAACGTAGATAATGACGATAATAACGACGACATTAACGACGATGATTATGACAAAATAACGACGATATTAACGACGATAATTATGAGGATAATAAGGACGATAACAACGATGATAATGACGATATTAACGACGATATTAACGACGATAATAACGACGATATTAACGACGATAATAAAGACAATAAAAAGAAGATAATGACAATAATAACGACGATATTAAAGATAATATTTATGTCGATAACAACGTAGATAATGACGATAATAACGACGACATTAACGACGATAATTATGACAAAATAACGACGATATTAACGACGATAATTATGAGGATGATAAGGACGATAACAACGATTATAATGACGATATTAACGACGATATTAACGACGATAATAACGACGTTAAAAACGACGATAAAAAGAAGATAATGACAATAATAACGACGATATTATCGATGATATTTATGACGATAACAACGTAGATAATGACGATAATAACGACGACATTAACGACGATGATTATGACAAAATAACGACGATATTAACGACGATAATAACGACGTTAAAAACGACGATAAAAAGAAGATAATGACAATAATAACGACGATATTATCGATGATATTTATGACGATAACAACGTAGATAATGACGATAATAACGACGACATTAACGACGATGATTATGACAAAATAACGACGATATTAACGACGATAATTATGAGGATGATAAGGACGATAACAACGATGATAATGATGATATTAACGACGATATTAACGACGATAATAACGACGATATTAACGACGATAATAAAGACAATAAAAAGAAGATAATGACAATAATAACGACGATATTATCGATGATATTTATGACGATAACAACGTAGATAATGACGATAATAACGACGACATTAACGACGATGATTATGACAAAATAACGACGATATTAACGACGATAATTATGAGGATGATAAGGACGATAACAACGATGATAATGACGATATTAACGACGATATTAACGACGATAATAACGACGATATTAACGACGATAATAAAGACAATAAAAAGAAGATAATGACAATAATAACGACGATATTAAAGATAATATTTATGTCGATAACAACGATGATAATGACGATAATAACGACGACATTAACGACGATGTTTATGACAAAATAACGACGATATTAACGACGATAATTATGAGGATAATAAGGACGATAACAACGATTATAATGACGATATTAACGACGATATTAACGACGATAATAACGACGTTAAAAACGACGATAAAAAGAAGATAATGACAATAATAACGACGATATTATCGATGATATTTATGACGATAACAACGTAGATAATGACGATAATAACGACGACATTAACGACGATGATTATGACAAAATAACGACGATATTAACGACGATAATTATGAGGATGATAAGGACGATAACAACGATGATAATGACGATATTAACGACGATATTAACGACGATAATAACGACGATATTAACGACGATAATAAAGACAATAAAAAGAAGATAATGACAATAATAACGACGATATTATCGATGATATTTATGACGATAACAACGTAGATAATGACGATAATAACGACGACATTAACGACGATAATTATGACAAAATAACGACGATATTAACGACGATAATTATGAGGATGATAAGGACGATAACAACGATGATAATGACGATATTAACGACGATATTAACGACGATAATAACGACGATATTAACGACGATAATAAAGACAATAAAAAGAAGATAATGACAATAATAACGACGATATTAAAGATAATATTTATGTCGATAACAACGATGATAATGACGATAATAACGACGACATTAACGACGATGTTTATGACAAAATAACGACGATATTAACGACGATAATTATGAGGATAATAAGGACGATAACAACGATTATAATGACGATATTAACGACGATATTAACGACGATAATACCGACGTTAAAAACGACGATAAAAAGAAGATAATGACAATAATAACGACGATATTATCGATGATATTTATGACGATAACAACGTAGATAATGACGATAATAACGACGACATTAACGACGATGATTATGACAAAATAACGACGATATTAACGACGATAATTATGAGGATAATAAGGACGATAACAACGATGATAATGACGATATTAACGACGATATTAACGACGATAATAACGACGATATTAACGACGAAAATAAAGACAATAAAAAGAAGATAATGACAATAATAACGACGATATTATCGATGATATTTATGACGATAACAACGTAGATAATGACGATAATAACGACGACATTAACGACGATAATTATGACAAAATAACGACGATATTAACGACGATAATTATGAGGATGATAAGGACGATAACAACGATGATAATGACGATATTAACGACGATATTAACGACGATAATAACGACGATATTAACGACGATAATAAAGACAATAAAAAGAAGATAATGACAATAATAACGACGATATTAAAGATAATATTTATGTCGATAACAACGATGATAATGACGATAATAACGACGACATTAACGACGATGTTTATGACAAAATAACGACGATATTAACGACGATAATTATGAGGATAATAAGGACGATAACAACGATTATAATGACGATATTAACGACGATATTAACGACGATAATAACGACGTTAAAAACGACGATAAAAAGAAGATAATGACAATAATAACGACGATATTATCGATGATATTTATGACGATAACAACGTAGATAATGACGATAATAACGACGACATTAACGACGATGATTATGACAAAATAACGACGATATTAACGACGATAATTATGAGGATGATAAGGACGATAACAACGATGATAATGACGATATTAACGAAGATATTTACGACGATATTAACGACGATAATAACGACGTTAAAAACGACGATAAAAAGAAGATAATGACAATAATAACGACGATATTATCGATGATATTTATGACGATAACAACGTAGATAATGACGATAATAACGACGACATTAACGACGATGATTATGACAAAATAACGACGATATTAACGACGATAATTATGAGGATGATAAGGACGATAACAACGATGATAATGACGATATTAACGACGATATTAACGACGATAATAACGACGATATTAACGACGATAATAAAGACAATAAAAAGAAGATAATGACAATAATAACGACGATATTATCGATGATATTTATGACGATAACAACGTAGATAATGACGATAATAACGACGACATTAACGACGATAATTATGACAAAATAACGACGATATTAACGACGATAATTATGAGGATGATAAGGACGATAACAACGATGATAATGACGATATTAACGACGATATTAACGACGATAATAACGACGATATTAACGACGATAATAAAGACAATAAAAAGAAGATAATGACAATAATAACGACGATATTAAAGATAATATTTATGTCGATAACAACGATGATAATGACGATAATAACGACGACATTAACGACGATGTTTATGACAAAATAACGACGATATTAACGACGATAATTATGAGGATAATAAGGACGATAACAACGATTATAATGACGATATTAACGACGATATTAACGACGATAATAACGACGTTAAAAACGACGATAAAAAGAAGATAATGACAATAATAACGACGATATTATCGATGATATTTATGACGATAACAACGTAGATAATGACGATAATAACGACGACATTAACGACGATGATTATGACAAAATAACGACGATATTAACGACGATAATTATGAGGATGATAAGGACGATAACAACGATGATAATGACGATATTAACGACGATATTAACGACGATAATAACGACGATATTAACGACGATAATAAAGACAATAAAAAGAAGATAATGACAATAATAACGACGATATTATCGATGATATTTATGACGATAACAACGTAGATAATGACGATAATAACGACGACATTAACGACGATGTTTATGACAAAATAACGACGATATTAACGACGATAATTATGAGGATGATAAGGACGATAACAACGATGATAATGACGATATTATCGACGATATTAACGACGATAATAACGACGTTAATTACGACGATAAAAAGAAGATAATGACAATAATAACGACGATATTATCGATGATATTTATGACGATAACAACGTAGATAATGACGATAATAACGACGACATTAACGACGATGATTATGACAAAATAACGACGATATTAACGACGATAATTATGAGGATAATAAGGACGATAACAACGATGATAATGACGATATTAACGACGATATTAACGACGATAATAACGACGATATTAACGACGATAATAAAGACAATAAAAAGAAGATAATGACAATAATAACGACGATATTAAAGATAATATTTATGTCGATAACAACGTAGATAATGACGATAATAACGACGACATTAACGACGATGATTATGACAAAATAACGACGATATTAACGACGATAATAACGACGTTAAAAACGACGATAAAAAGAAGATAATGACAATAATAACGACGATATTATCGATGATATTTATGACGATAACAACGTAGATAATGACGATAATAACGACGACATTAACGACGATGATTATGACAAAATAACGACGATATTAACGACGATAATTATGAGGATGATAAGGACGATAACAACGATGATAATGATGATATTAACGACGATAATAACGACGATAATAACGACGATATTAACGACGATAATAAAGACAATAAAAAGAAGATAATGACAATAATAACGACGATATTATCGATGATATTTATGACGATAACAACGTAGATAATGACGATAATAACGACGACATTAACGACGATGATTATGACAAAATAACGACGATATTAACGACGATAATTATGAGGATGATAAGGACGATAACAACGATGATAATGACGATATTAACGACGATATTAACGACGATAATAACGACGATATTAACGACGATAATAAAGACAATAAAAAGAAGATAATGACAATAATAACGACGATATTAAAGATAATATTTATGTCGATAACAACGATGATAATGACGATAATAACGACGACATTAACGACGATGTTTATGACAAAATAACGACGATATTAACGACGATAATTATGAGGATAATAAGGACGATAACAACGATTATAATGACGATATTAACGACGATATTAACGACGATAATAACGACGTTAAAAACGACGATAAAAAGAAGATAATGACAATAATAACGACGATATTATCGATGATATTTATGACGATAACAACGTAGATAATGACGATAATAACGACGACATTAACGACGATGATTATGACAAAATAACGACGATATTAACGACGATAATTATGAGGATGATAAGGACGATAACAACGATGATAATGACGATATTAACGACGATATTAACGACGATAATAACGACGATATTAACGACGATAATAAAGACAATAAAAAGAAGATAATGACAATAATAACGACGATATTATCGATGATATTTATGACGATAACAACGTAGATAATGACGATAATAACGACGACATTAACGACGATAATTATGACAAAATAACGACGATATTAACGACGATAATTATGAGGATGATAAGGACGATAACAACGATGATAATGACGATATTAACGACGATATTAACGACGATAATAACGACGATATTAACGACGATAATAAAGACAATAAAAAGAAGATAATGACAATAATAACGACGATATTAAAGATAATATTTATGTCGATAACAACGATGATAATGACGATAATAACGACGACATTAACGACGATGTTTATGACAAAATAACGACGATATTAACGACGATAATTATGAGGATAATAAGGACGATAACAACGATTATAATGACGATATTAACGACGATATTAACGACGATAATACCGACGTTAAAAACGACGATAAAAAGAAGATAATGACAATAATAACGACGATATTATCGATGATATTTATGACGATAACAACGTAGATAATGACGATAATAACGACGACATTAACGACGATGATTATGACAAAATAACGACGATATTAACGACGATAATTATGAGGATAATAAGGACGATAACAACGATGATAATGACGATATTAACGACGATATTAACGACGATAATAACGACGATATTAACGACGATAATAAAGACAATAAAAAGAAGATAATGACAATAATAACGACGATATTATCGATGATATTTATGACGATAACAACGTAGATAATGACGATAATAACGACGACATTAACGACGATAATTATGACAAAATAACGACGATATTAACGACGATAATTATGAGGATGATAAGGACGATAACAACGATGATAATGACGATATTAACGACGATATTAACGACGATAATAACGACGATATTAACGACGATAATAAAGACAATAAAAAGAAGATAATGACAATAATAACGACGATATTAAAGATAATATTTATGTCGATAACAACGATGATAATGACGATAATAACGACGACATTAACGACGATGTTTATGACAAAATAACGACGATATTAACGACGATAATTATGAGGATAATAAGGACGATAACAACGATTATAATGACGATATTAACGACGATATTAACGACGATAATAACGACGTTAAAAACGACGATAAAAAGAAGATAATGACAATAATAACGACGATATTATCGATGATATTTATGACGATAACAACGTAGATAATGACGATAATAACGACGACATTAACGACGATGATTATGACAAAATAACGACGATATTAACGACGATAATTATGAGGATGATAAGGACGATAACAACGATGATAATGACGATATTAACGACGATATTTACGACGATATTAACGACGATAATAACGACGTTAAAAACGACGATAAAAAGAAGATAATGACAATAATAACGACGATATTATCGATGATATTTATGACGATAACAACGTAGATAATGACGATAATAACGACGACATTAACGACGATGATTATGACAAAATAACGACGATATTAACGACGATAATTATGAGGATGATAAGGACGATAACAACGATGATAATGACGATATTAACGACGATATTAACGACGATAATAACGACGATATTAACGACGATAATAAAGACAATAAAAAGAAGATAATGACAATAATAACGACGATATTATCGATGATATTTATGACGATAACAACGTAGATAATGACGATAATAACGACGACATTAACGACGATAATTATGACAAAATAACGACGATATTAACGACGATAATTATGAGGATGATAAGGACGATAACAACGATGATAATGACGATATTAACGACGATATTAACGACGATAATAACGACGATATTAACGACGATAATAAAGACAATAAAAAGAAGATAATGACAATAATAACGACGATATTAAAGATAATATTTATGTCGATAACAACGATGATAATGACGATAATAACGACGACATTAACGACGATGTTTATGACAAAATAACGACGATATTAACGACGATAATTATGAGGATAATAAGGACGATAACAACGATTATAATGACGATATTAACGACGATATTAACGACGATAATAACGACGTTAAAAACGACGATAAAAAGAAGATAATGACAATAATAACGACGATATTATCGATGATATTTATGACGATAACAACGTAGATAATGACGATAATAACGACGACATTAACGACGATGATTATGACAAAATAACGACGATATTAACGACGATAATTATGAGGATGATAAGGACGATAACAACGATGATAATGACGATATTAACGACGATATTAACGACGATAATAACGACGATATTAACGACGATAATAAAGACAATAAAAAGAAGATAATGACAATAATAACGACGATATTATCGATGATATTTATGACGATAACAACGTAGATAATGACGATAATAACGACGACATTAACGACGATAATTATGACAAAATAACGACGATATTAACGACGATAATTATGAGGATGATAAGGACGATAACAACGATGATAATGACGATATTATCGACGATATTAACGACGATAATAACGACGTTAATTACGACGATAAAAAGAAGATAATGACAATAATAACGACGATATTATCGATGATATTTATGACGATAACAACGTAGATAATGACGATAATAACGACGACATTAACGACGATGATTATGACAAAATAACGACGATATTAACGACGATAATTATGAGGATAATAAGGACGATAACAACGATGATAATGACGATATTAACGACGATATTAACGACGATAATAACGACGATATTAACGACGATAATAAAGACAATAAAAAGAAGATAATGACAATAATAACGACGATATTAAAGATAATATTTATGTCGATAACAACGTAGATAATGACGATAATAACGACGACATTAACGACGATGATTATGACAAAATAACGACGATATTAACGACGATAATAACGACGTTAAAAACGACGATAAAAAGAAGATAATGACAATAATAACGACGATATTATCGATGATATTTATGACGATAACAACGTAGATAATGACGATAATAACGACGACATTAACGACGATGATTATGACAAAATAACGACGATATTAACGACGATAATTATGAGGATGATAAGGACGATAACAACGATGATAATGACGATATTAACGACGATATTAACGACGATAATAACGACGATATTAACGACGATAATAAAGACAATAAAAAGAAGATAATGACAATAATAACGACGATATTATCGATGATATTTATGACGATAACAACGTAGATAATGACGATAATAACGACGACATTAACGACGATGATTATGACAAAATAACGACGATATTAACGACGATAATTATGAGGATGATAAGGACGATAACAACGATGATAATGACGATATTAACGACGATATTAACGACGATAATAACGACGATATTAACGACGATAATAAAGACAATAAAAAGAAGATAATGACAATAATAACGACGATATTAAAGATGATATTTATGTCGATAACAACGATGATAATGACGATAATAACGACGACATTAACGACGATGTTTATGACAAAATAACGACGATATTAACGACGATAATTATGAGGATAATAAGGACGATAACAACGATTATAATGACGATATTAACGACGATATTAACGACGATAATAACGACGTTAAAAACGACGATAAAAAGAAGATAATGACAATAATAACGACGATATTATCGATGATATTTATGACGATAACAACGTAGATAATGACGATAATAACGACGACATTAACGACGATGATTATGACAAAATAACGACGATATTAACGACGATAATTATGAGGATGATAAGGACGATAACAACGATGATAATGACGATATTAACGACGATATTAACGACGATAATAACGACGATATTAACGACGATAATAAAGACAATAAAAAGAAGATAATGACAATAATAACGACGATATTATCGATGATATTTATGACGATAACAACGTAGATAATGACGATAATAACGACGACATTAACGACGATAATTATGACAAAATAACGACGATATTAACGACGATAATTATGAGGATGATAAGGACGATAACAACGATGATAATGACGATATTAACGACGATATTAACGACGATAATAACGACGATATTAACGACGATAATAAAGACAATAAAAAGAAGATAATGACAATAATAACGACGATATTAAAGATAATATTTATGTCGATAACAACGATGATAATGACGATAATAACGACGACATTAACGACGATGTTTATGACAAAATAACGACGATATTAACGACGATAATTATGAGGATAATAAGGACGATAACAACGATTATAATGACGATATTAACGACGATAATAACGACGATAATACCGACGTTAAAAACGACGATAAAAAGAAGATAATGACAATAATAACGACGATATTATCGATGATATTTATGACGATAACAACGTAGATAATGACGATAATAACGACGACATTAACGACGATGATTATGACAAAATAACGACGATATTAACGACGATAATTATGAGGATGATAAGGACGATAACAACGATGATAATGACGATATTAACGACGATATTAACGACGATAATAACGACGATATTAACGACGATAATAAAGACAATAAAAAGAAGATAATGACAATAATAACGACGATATTATCGATGATATTTATGACGATAACAACGTAGATAATGACGATAATAACGACGACATTAACGACGATAATTATGACAAAATAACGACGATATTAACGACGATAATTATGAGGATGATAAGGACGATAACAACGATGATAATGACGATATTAACGACGATATTAACGACGATAATAACGACGTTAAAAACGACGATAAAAAGAAGATAATGACAATAATAACGACGATATTATCGATGATATTTATGACGATAACAACGTAGATAATGACGATAATAACGACGACATTAACGACGATGATTATGACAAAATAACGACGATATTAACGACGATAATTATGAGGATGATAAGGACGATAACAACGATGATAATGATGATATTAACGACGATATTAACGACGATAATAACGACGATATTAACGACGATAATAAAGACAATAAAAAGAAGATAATGACAATAATAACGACGATATTATCGATGATATTTATGACGATAACAACGTAGATAATGACGATAATAACGACGACATTAACGACGATAATTATGACAAAATAACGACGATATTAACGACGATAATTATGAGGATGATAAGGACGATAACAACGATGATAATGACGATATTAACGACGATATTAACGACGATAATAACGACGATATTAACGACGATAATAAAGACAATAAAAAGAAGATAATGACAATAATAACGACGATATTAAAGATAATATTTATGTCGATAACAACGATGATAATGACGATAATAACGACGACATTAACGACGATGTTTATGACAAAATAACGACGATATTAACGACGATAATTATGAGGATAATAAGGACGATAACAACGATTATAATGACGATATTAACGACGATATTAACGACGATAATAACGACGTTAAAAACGACGATAAAAAGAAGATAATGACAATAATAACGACGATATTATCGATGATATTTATGACGATAACAACGTAGATAATGACGATAATAACGACGACATTAACGACGATGATTATGACAAAATAACGACGATATTAACGACGATAATTATGAGGATGATAAGGACGATAACAACGATGATAATGACGATATTAACGACGATATTAACGACGATAATAACGACGATATTAACGACGATAATAAAGACAATAAAAAGAAGATAATGACAATAATAACGACGATATTATCGATGATATTTATGACGATAACAACGTAGATAATGACGATAATAACGACGACATTAACGACGATAATTATGACAAAATAACGACGATATTAACGACGATAATTATGAGGATGATAAGGACGATAACAACGATGATAATGACGATATTAACGACGATATTAACGACGATAATAACGACGATATTAACGACGATAATAAAGACAATAAAAAGAAGATAATGACAATAATAACGACGATATTCAAGATAATATTTATGTCGATAACAACGATGATAATGACGATAATAACGACGACATTAACGACGATGTTTATGACAAAATAACGACGATATTAACGACGATAATTATGAGGATAATAAGGACGATAACAACGATTATAATGACGATATTAACGACGATATTAACGACGATAATACCGACGTTAAAAACGACGATAAAAAGAAGATAATGACAATAATAACGACGATATTATCGATGATATTTATGACGATAACAACGTAGATAATGACGATAATAACGACGACATTAACGACGATGATTATGACAAAATAACGACGATATTAACGACGATAATTATGAGGATAATAAGGACGATAACAACGATGATAATGACGATATTAACGACGATATTAACGACGATAATAACGACGATATTAACGACGATAATAAAGACAATAAAAAGAAGATAATGACAATAATAACGACGATATTAAAGATAATATTTATGTCGATAACAACGTAGATAATGACGATAATAACGACGACATTAACGACGATGATTATGACAAAATAACGACGATATTAACGACGATAATTATGAGGATGATAAGGACGATAACAACGATGATATTGACGATATTAACGACGATATTAACGACGATAATAACGACGATATTAACGACGATAATAAATACAATAAAAAGAAGATAATGACAATAATAACGACGATATTAAAGATAATATTTATGTCGATAACAACGTAGATAATGACGATAATAACGACGACATTAACGACGATAATTATGACAAAATAACGACGATATTAACGACGATAATTATGAGGATGATAAGGACGATAACAACGATTATAATGACGATATTAACGACGATATTAACGACGATAATAACGACGTTAAAAACGACGATAAAAAGAAGATAATGACAATAATAACGACGATATTATCGATGATATTTATGACGATAACAACGTAGATAATGACGATAATAACGACGACATTAACGACGATGATTATGACAAAATAACGACGATATTAACGACGATAATTATGAGGATGATAAGGACGATAACAACGATGATAATGATGATATTAACGACGATATTAACGACGATAATAACGACGATATTAACGACGATAATAAAGACAATAAAAAGAAGATAATGACAATAATAACGACGATATTATCGATGATATTTATGACGATAACAACGTAGATAATGACGATAATAACGACGACATTAACGACGATGATTATGACAAAATAACGACGATATTAACGACGATAATTATGAGGATGATAAGGACGATAACAACGATGATAATGACGATATTAACGACGATATTAACGACGATAATAACGACGATATTAACGACGATAATAAAGACAATAAAAAGAAGATAATGACAATAATAACGACGATATTAAAGATAATATTTATGTCGATAACAACGATGATAATGACGATAATAACGACGACATTAACGACGATGTTTATGACAAAATAACGACGATATTAACGACGATAATTATGAGGATAATAAGGACGATAACAACGATTATAATGACGATATTAACGACGATATTAACGACGATAATAACGACGTTAAAAACGACGATAAAAAGAAGATAATGACAATAATAACGACGATATTATCGATGATATTTATGACGATAACAACGTAGATAATGACGATAATAACGACGACATTAACGACGATGATTATGACATAATAACGACGATATTAACGACGATAATTATGAGGATGATAAGGACGATAACAACGATGATAATGACGATATTAACGACGATATTAACGACGATAATAACGACGATATTAACGACGATAATAAAGACAATAAAAAGAAGATAATGACAATAATAACGACGATATTATCGATGATATTTATGACGATAACAACGTAGATAATGACGATAATAACGACGACATTAACGACGATAATTATGACAAAATAACGACGATATTAACGACGATAATTATGAGGATGATAAGGACGATAACAACGATGATAATGACGATATTAACGACGATATTAACGACGATAATAACGACGATATTAACGACGATAATAAAGACAATAAAAAGAAGATAATGACAATAATAACGACGATATTAAAGATAATATTTATGTCGATAACAACGATGATAATGACGATAATAACGACGACATTAACGACGATGTTTATGACAAAATAACGACGATATTAACGACGATAATTATGAGGATAATAAGGACGATAACAACGATTATAATGACGATATTAACGACGATATTAACGACGATAATAACGACGTTAAAAACGACGATAAAAAGAAGATAATGACAATAATAACGACGATATTATCGATGATATTTATGACGATAACAACGTAGATAATGACGATAATAACGACGACATTAACGACGATGATTATGACAAAATAACGACGATATTAACGACGATAATTATGAGGATGATAAGGACGATAACAACGATGATAATGATGATATTAACGACGATATTAACGACGATAATAACGACGATATTAACGACGATAATAAAGACAATAAAAAGAAGATAATGACAATAATAACGACGATATTATCGATGATATTTATGACGATAACAACGTAGATAATGACGATAATAACGACGACATTAACGACGATAATTATGACAAAATAACGACGATATTAACGACGATAATTATGAGGATGATAAGGACGATAACAACGATGATAATGACGATATTAACGACGATATTAACGACGATAATAACGACGATATTAACGACGATAATAAAGACAATAAAAAGAAGATAATGACAATAATAACGACGATATTAAAGATAATATTTATGTCGATAACAACGATGATAATGACGATAATAACGACGACATTAACGACGATGTTTATGACAAAATAACGACGATATTAACGACGATAATTATGAGGATAATAAGGACGATAACAACGATTATAATGACGATATTAACGACGATATTAACGACGATAATAACGACGTTAAAAACGACGATAAAAAGAAGATAATGACAATAATAACGACGATATTATCGATGATATTTATGACGATAACAACGTAGATAATGACGATAATAACGACGACATTAACGACGATGATTATGACAAAATAACGACGATATTAACGACGATAATTATGAGGATGATAAGGACGATAACAACGATGATAATGACGATATTAACGACGATATTAACGACGATAATAACGACGATATTAACGACGATAATAAAGACAATAAAAAGAAGATAATGACAATAATAACGACGATATTATCGATGATATTTATGACGATAACAACGTAGATAATGACGATAATAACGACGACATTAACGACGATAATTATGACAAAATAACGACGATATTAACGACGATAATTATGAGGATGATAAGGACGATAACAACGATGATAATGACGATATTAACGACGATAATAACGACGATATTAACGACGATAATAAAGACAATAAAAAGAAGATAATGACAATAATAACGACGATATTAAAGATAATATTTATGTCGATAACAACGATGATAATGACGATAATAACGACGACATTAACGACGATGTTTATGACAAAATAACGACGATATTAACGACGATAATTATGAGGATAATAAGGACGATAACAACGATTATAATGACGATATTAACGACGATATTAACGACGATAATACCGACGTTAAAAACGACGATAAAAAGAAGATAATGACAATAATAACGACGATATTATCGATGATATTTATGACGATAACAACGTAGATAATGACGATAATAACGACGACATTAACGACGATGATTATGACAAAATAACGACGATATTAACGACGATAATTATGAGGATGATAAGGACGATAACAACGATTATAATGACGATATTAACGACGATATTAACGACGATAATAACGACGTTAAAAACGACGATAAAAAGAAGATAATGACAATAATAACGACGATATTATCGATGATATTTATGACGATAACAACGTAGATAATGACGATAATAACGACGACATTAACGACGATGATTATGACAAAATAACGACGATATTAACGACGATAATTATGAGGATGATAAGGACGATAACAACGATGATAATGACGATATTAACGACGATATTAACGACGATAATAACGACGATATTAACGACGATAATAAAGACAATAAAAAGAAGATAATGACAATAATAACGACGATATTATCGATGATATTTATGACGATAACAACGTAGATAATGACGATAATAACGACGACATTAACGACGATAATTATGACAAAATAACGACGATATTAACGACGATAATTATGAGGATGATAAGGACGATAACAACGATGATAATGACGATATTAACGACGATATTAACGACGATAATAACGACGATATTAACGACGATAATAAAGACAATAAAAAGAAGATAATGACAATAATAACGACGATATTATCGATGATATTTATGACGATAACAACGTAGATAATGACGATAATAACGACGACATTAACGACGATGTTTATGACAAAATAACGACGATATTAACGACGATAATTATGAGGATAATAAGGACGATAACAACGATTATAATGACGATATTAACGACGATATTAACGACGATAATAACGACGTTAATAACGACGATAAAAAGAAGATAATGACAATAATAACGCCGATATTATCGATGTTATTTATGACGATAACAACGTAGATAATGACGATAATAACGACGACATTAACGACGATGATTATGACAAAATAACGACGATATTAACGACGATAATTATGAGGATGATAAGGACGATAACAACGATGATAATGACGATATTAACGACGATATTAACGACGATAATAACGACGATATTAACGACGATAATAAAGACAATAAAAAGAAGATAATGACAATAATAACGACGATATTAAAGATAATATTTATGTCGATAACAACGATGATAATGACGATAATAACGACGACATTAACGACGATGTTTATGACAAAATAACGACGATATTAACGACGATAATTATGAGGATAATAAGGACGATAACAACGATTATAATGACGATATTAACGACGATATTAACGACGATAATAACGACGTTAAAAACGACGATAAAAAGAAGATAATGACAATAATAACGACGATATTATCGATGATATTTATGACGATAACAACGTAGATAATGACGATAATAACGACGACATTAACGACGATGATTATGACAAAATAACGACGATATTAACGACGATAATTATGAGGATGATAAGGACGATAACAACGATGATAATGACGATATTAACGACGATATTAACGACGATAATAACGACGATATTAACGACGATAATAAAGACAATAAAAAGAAGATAATGACAATAATAACGACGATATTATCGATGATATTTATGACGATAACAACGTAGATAATGACGATAATAACGACGACATTAACGACGATGATTATGACAAAATAACGACGATATTAACGACGATAATTATGAGGATGATAAGGACGATAACAACGATGATAATGACGATATTAACGACGATATTAACGACGATAATAACGACGATATTAACGACGATAATAAAGACAATAAAAAGAAGATAATGACAATAATAACGACGATATTAAAGATAATATTTATGTCGATAACAACGATGATAATGACGATAATAACGACGACATTAACGAAGATGTTTATGACAAAATAACGACGATATTAACGACGATAATTATGAGGATAATAAGGACGATAACAACGATTATAATGACGATATTAACGACGATATTAACGACGATAATAACGACGTTAAAAACGACGATAAAAAGAAGATAATGACAATAATAACGACGATATTATCGATGATATTTATGACGATAACAACGTAGATAATGACGATAATAACGACGACATTAACGACGATGATTATGACAAAATAACGACGATATTAACGACGATAATTATGAGGATGATAAGGACGATAACAACGATGATAATGACGATATTAACGACGATATTAACGACGATAATAACGACGATATTAACGACGATAATAAAGACAATAAAAAGAAGATAATGACAATAATAACGACGATATTATCGATGATATTTATGACGATAACAACGTAGATAATGACGATAATAACGACGACATTAACGACGATAATTATGACAAAATAACGACGATATTAACGACGATAATTATGAGGATGATAAGGACGATAACAACGATGATAATGACGATATTAACGACGATATTAACGACGATAATAACGACGATATTAACGACGATAATAAAGACAATAAAAAGAAGATAATGACAATAATAACGACGATATTAAAGATAATATTTATGACGATAACAACGTAGATAATGACGATAATAACGACGACATTAACGACGATGATTATGACAAAATAACGACGATATTAACGACGATAATTATGAGGATGATAAGGACGATAACAACGATGATAATGACGATAATAACGACGACATTAGCGACGATGTTTATGACAAAATAACGACGATATTAACGACGATAATTATGAGGATAATAAGGACGATAACAACGATTATAATGACGATATTAACGACGATAATAACGACGTTAAAAACGACGATAAAAAGAAGATAATGACAATAATAACGACGATATTATCGATGATATTTATGACGATAACAACGTAGATAATGACGATAATAACGACGACATTAACGACGATAATTATGACAAAATAACGACGATATTAACGACGATAATTATGAGGATGATAAGGACGATAACAACGATGATAATGACGATATTAACGACGATATTAACGACGATAATAACGACGATATTAACGACGATAATGAAGACAATAAAAAGAAGATAATGACAATAATAACGACGATATTAAAGATAATATTTATGTCGATAACAACGATGATAATGACGATAATAACGACGACATTAACGATGATGTTTATGACAAAATAACGACGATATTAACGACGATAATTATGAGGATAATAAGGACGATAACAACGATTATAATGACGATATTAACGACGATATTAACGACGATAATAACGACGTTAATAACGACGATAAAAAGAAGATAATGACAATAATAACGCCGATATTATCGATGTTATTTATGACGATAACAACGTAGATAATGGCGATAATAACGACGACATTAACGACGATGATTATGACAAAATAACGACGATATTAACGACGATAATTATGAGGATGATAAGGACGATAACAACGATGATAATGACGATATTAACGACGATATTAACGACGATAATAACGACGATATTAACGACGATAATAAAGACAATAAAAAGAAGATAATGACAATAATAACGACGATATTAAAGATAATATTTATGTCGATAACAACGATGATAATGACGATAATAACGACGACATTAACGACGATGTTTATGACAAAATAACGACGATATTAACGACGATAATTATGAGGATAATAAGGACGATAACAACGATTATAATGACGATATTAACGACGATATTAACGACGATAATAACGACGTTAAAAACGACGATAAAAAGAAGATAATGACAATAATAACGACGATATTATCGATGATATTTATGACGATAACAACGTAGATAATGACGATAATAACGACGACATTAACGACGATGTTTATGACAAAATAACGACGATATTAACGACGATAATTATGAGGATAATAAGGACGATAACAACGATTATAATAACGATATTAACGACGATATTAACGACGATAATAACGACGTTAAAAACGACGATAAAAAGAAGATAATGACAATAATAACGACGATATTATCGATGATATTTATGACGATAACAACGTAGATAATGACGATAATAACGACGACATTAACGACGATAATTATGACAAAATAACGACGATAATTATGAGGATGATAAGGACGATAACAACGATGATAATGACGATATTAACGACGATATTAACGACGATAATAACGACGATATTAACGACGATAATAAAGACAATAAAAAGAAGATAATGACAATAATAACGACGATATTAAAGATAATATTTATGTCGATAACAACGATGATAATGACGATAATAACGACGACATTAACGACGATGTTTATGACAAAATAACGACGATATTAACGACGATAATTATGAGGATAATAAGGACGATAACAACGATTATAATGACGATATTAACGACGAAATTAACGACGATAATACCGACGTTAAAAACGACGATAAAAAGAAGATAATGACAATAATAACGACGATATTATCGATGATATTTATGACGATAACAACGTAGATAATGACGATAATAACGACGACATTAACGACGATGATTATGACAAAATAACGACGATATTAACGACGATAATTATGAGGATGATAAGGACGATAACAACGATTATAATGACGATATTAACGACGATATTAACGACGATAATAACGACGTTAAAAACGACGATAAAAAGAAGATAATGACAATAATAACGACGATATTATCGATGATATTTATGACGATAACAACGTAGATAATGACGATAATAACGACGACATTAACGACGATGATTATGACAAAATAACGACGATATTAACGACGATAATTATGAGGATGATAAGGACGATAACAACGATGATAATGACGATATTAACGACGATATTAACGACGATAATAACGACGATATTAACGACGATAATAAAGACAATAAAAAGAAGATAATGACAATAATAACGACGATATTATCGATGATATTTATGACGATAACAACGTAGATAATGACGATAATAACGACGACATTAACGACGATAATTATGACAAAATAACGACGATATTAACGACGATAATTATGAGGATGATAAGGACGATAACAACGATGATAATGACGATATTAACGACGATATTAACGACGATAATAACGACGATATTAACGACGATAATAAAGACAATAAAAAGAAGATAATGACAATAATAACGACGATATTATCGATGATATTTATGACGATAACAACGTAGATAATGACGATAATAACGACGACATTAACGACGATAATTATGACAAAATAACGACGATATTAACGACGATAATTATGAGGATGATAAGGACGATAACAACGATGATAATGACGATATTAACGACGATATTAACGACGATAATAACGACGATATTAACGACGATAATAAAGACAATAAAAAGAAGATAATGACAATAATAACGACGATATTAAAGATAATATTTATGACGATAACAACGTAGATAATGACGATAATAACGACGACATTAACGACGATGATTATGACAAAATAACGACGATATTAACGACGATAATTATGAGGATGATAAGGACGATAACAACGATGATAATGACGATATTAACGACGATATTAACGACGATAATAACGACGATATTAACGACGATAATAAAGACAATAAAAAGAAGATAATGACAATAATAACGACGATATTAAAGATAATATTTATGTCGATAACAACGATGATAATGACGATAATAACGACGACATTAACGACGATGTTTATGACAAAATAACGACGATATTAACGACGATAATTATGAGGATAATAAGGACGATAACAACGATTATAATGACGATATTAACGACGATATTAACGACGATAATAACGACGTTAAAAACGACGATAAAAAGAAGATAATGACAATAATAACGACGATATTATCGATGATATTTATGACGATAACAACGTAGATAATGACGATAATAACGACGACATTAACGACGATGTTTATGACAAAATAACGACGATATTAACGACGATAATTATGAGGATAATAAGGACGATAACAACGATTATAATAACGATATTAACGACGATATTAACGACGATAATAACGACGTTAAAAACGACGATAAAAAGAAGATAATGACAATAATAACGACGATATTATCGATGATATTTATGACGATAACAACGTAGATAATGACGATAATAACGACGACATTAACGACGATAATTATGACAAAATAACGACGATAATTATGAGGATGATAAGGACGATAACAACGATGATAATGACGATATTAACGACGATATTAACGACGATAATAACGACGATATTAACGACGATAATAAAGACAATAAAAAGAAGATAATGACAATAATAACGACGATATTAAAGATAATATTTATGTCGATAACAACGATGATAATGACGATAATAACGACGACATTAACGACGATGTTTATGACAAAATAACGACGATATTAACGACGATAATTATGAGGATAATAAGGACGATAACAACGATTATAATGACGATATTAACGACGATATTAACGACGATAATACCGACGTTAAAAACGACGATAAAAAGAAGATAATGACAATAATAACGACGATATTATCGATGATATTTATGACGATAACAACGTAGATAATGACGATAATAACGACGACATTAACGACGATGATTATGACAAAATAACGACGATATTAACGACGATAATTATGAGGATGATAAGGACGATAACAACGATTATAATGACGATATTAACGACGATATTAACGACGATAATAACGACGTTAAAAACGACGATAAAAAGAAGATAATGACAATAATAACGACGATATTATCGATGATATTTATGACGATAACAACGTAGATAATGACGATAATACCGACGACATTAACGACGATGATTATGACAAAATAACGACGATATTAACGACGATAATTATGAGGATGATAAGGACGATAACAACGATGATAATGACGATATTAACGACGATATTAACGACGATAATAACGACGATATTAACGACGATAATAAAGACAATAAAAAGAAGATAATGACAATAATAACGACGATATTATCGATGATATTTATGACGATAACAACGTAGATAATGACGATAATAACGACGACATTAACGACGATAATTATGACAAAATAACGACGATATTAACGACGATAATTATGAGGATGATAAGGACGATAACAACGATGATAATGACGATATTAACGACGATATTAACGACGATAATAACGACGATATTAACGACGATAATAAAGACAATAAAAAGAAGATAATGACAATAATAACGACGATATTAAAGATAATATTTATGACGATAACAACGTAGATAATGACGATAATAACGACGACATTAACGACGATAATTATGACAAAATAACGACGATATTAACGACGATAATTATGAGGATGATAAGGACGATAACAACGATGATAATGACGATATTAACGACGATATTAACGACGATAATAACGACGATATTAACGACGATAATAAAGACAATAAAAAGAAGATAATGACAATAATAACGACGATATTAAAGATAATATTTATGACGATAACAACGTAGATAATGACGATAATAACGACGACATTAACGACGATGATTATGACAAAATAACGACGATATTAACGACGATAATTATGAGGATGATAAGGACGATAACAACGATGATAATGACGATAATAACGACGACATTAGCGACGAAGTTTATGACAAAATAACGACGATATTAACGACGATAATTATGAGGATAATAAGGACGATAACAACGATTATAATGACGATATTAACGACGATAATAACGACGTTAAAAACGACGATAAAAAGAAGATAATGACAATAATAACGACGATATTATCGATGATATTTATGACGATAACAACGTAGATAATGACGATAATAACGACGACATTAACGACGATAATTATGACAAAATAACGACGATATTAACGACGATAATTATGAGGATGATAAGGACGATAACAACGATGATAATGACGATATTAACGACGATATTAACGACGATAATAACGACGATATTAACGACGATAATAAAGACAATAAAAAGAAGATAATGACAATAATAACGACGATATTATCGATGATATTTATGACGATAACAACGTAGATAATGACGATAATAACGACGACATTAACGACGATAATTATGACAAAATAACGACGATATTAACGACGATAATTATGAGGATGATAAGGACGATAACAACGATGATAATGACGATATTAACGACGATATTAACGACGATAATAACGACGATATTAACGACGATAATAAAGACAATAAAAAGAAGATAATGACAATAATAACGACGATATTAAAGATAATATTTATGTCGATAACAACGATGATAATGACGATAATAACGACGACATTAACGAAGATGTTTATGACAAAATAACGACGATATTAACGACGATAATTATGAGGATAATAAGGACGATAACAACGATTATAATGACGATATTAACGACGATATTAACGACGATAATAACGACGTTAAAAACGACGATAAAAAGAAGATAATGACAATAATAACGACGATATTATCGATGATATTTATGACGATAACAACGTAGATAATGACGATAATAACGACGACATTAACGACGATGATTATGACAAAATAACGACGATATTAACGACGATAATTATGAGGATGATAAGGACGATAACAACGATGATAATGACGATATTAACGACGATATTAACGACGATAATAACGACGATATTAACGACGATAATAAAGACAATAAAAAGAAGATAATGACAATAATAACGACGATATTATCGATGATATTTATGACGATAACAACGTAGATAATGACGATAATAACGACGACATTAACGACGATAATTATGACAAAATAACGACGATATTAACGACGATAATTATGAGGATGATAAGGACGATAACAACGATGATAATGACGATATTAACGACGATATTAACGACGATAATAACGACGATATTAACGACGATAATAAAGACAATAAAAAGAAGATAATGACAATAATAACGACGATATTAAAGATAATATTTATGTCGATAACAACGATGATAATGACGATAATAACGACGACATTAACGACGATGTTTATGACAAAATAACGACGATATTAACGACGATAATTATGAGGATAATAAGGACGATAACAACGATTATAATGACGATATTAACGACGATATTAACGACGATAATACCGACGTTAAAAACGACGATAAAAAGAAGATAATGACAATAATAACGACGATATTATCGATGATATTTATGACGATAACAACGTAGATAATGACGATAATAACGACGACATTAACGACGATGATTATGACAAAATAACGACGATATTAACGACGATAATTATGAGGATGATAAGGACGATAACAACGATTATAATGACGATATTAACGACGATATTAACGACGATAATAACGACGTTAAAAACGACGATAAAAAGAAGATAATGACAATAATAACGACGATATTATCGATGATATTTATGACGATAACAACGTAGATAATGACGATAATAACGACGACATTAACGACGATGATTATGACAAAATAACGACGATATTAACGACGATAATTATGAGGATGATAAGGACGATAACAACGATGATAATGACGATATTAACGACGATATTAACGACGATAATAACGACGATATTAACGACGATAATAAAGACAATAAAAAGAAGATAATGACAATAATAACGACGATATTATCGATGATATTTATGACGATAACAACGTAGATAATGACGATAATAACGACGACATTAACGACGATAATTATGACAAAATAACGACGATATTAACGACGATAATTATGAGGATGATAAGGACGATAACAACGATGATAATGACGATATTAACGACGATATTAACGACGATAATAACGACGATATTAACGACGATAATAAAGACAATAAAAAGAAGATAATGACAATAATAACGACGATATTATCGATGATATTTATGACGATAACAACGTAGATAATGACGATAATAACGACGACATTAACGACGATAATTATGACAAAATAACGACGATATTAACGACGATAATTATGAGGATGATAAGGACGATAACAACGATGATAATGACGATATTAACGACGATATTAACGACGATAATAACGACGATATTAACGACGATAATAAAGACAATAAAAAGAAGATAATGACAATAATAACGACGATATTAAAGATAATATTTATGACGATAACAACGTAGATAATGACGATAATAACGACGACATTAACGACGATGATTATGACAAAATAACGACGATATTAACGACGATAATTATGAGGATGATAAGGACGATAACAACGATGATAATGACGATAATAACGACGACATTAGCGACGATGTTTATGACAAAATAACGACGATATTAACGACGATAATTATGAGGATAATAAGGACGATAACAACGATTATAATGACGATATTAACGACGATAATAACGACGTTAAAAACGACGATAAAAAGAAGATAATGACAATAATAACGACGATATTATCGATGATATTTATGACGATAACAACGTAGATAATGACGATAATAACGACGACATTAACGACGATAATTATGACAAAATAACGACGATATTAACGACGATAATTATGAGGATGATAAGGACGATAACAACGATGATAATGACGATATTAACGACGATATTAACGACGATAATAACGACGATATTAACGACGATAATGAAGACAATAAAAAGAAGATAATGACAATAATAACGACGATATTAAAGATAATATTTATGTCGATAACAACGATGATAATGACGATAATAACGACGACATTAACGACGATGTTTATGACAAAATAACGACGATATTAACGACGATAATTATGAGGATAATAAGGACGATAACAACGATTATAATGACGATATTAACGACGATATTAACGACGATAATAACGACGTTAATAACGACGATAAAAAGAAGATAATGACAATAATAACGCCGATATTATCGATGTTATTTATGACGATAACAACGTAGATAATGACGATAATAACGACGACATTAACGACGATGATTATGACAAAATAACGACGATATTAACGACGATAATTATGAGGATGATAAGGACGATAACAACGATGATAATGACGATATTAACGACGATATTAACGACGATAATAACGACGATATTAACGACGATAATAAAGACAATAAAAAGAAGATAATGACAATAATAACGACGATATTAAAGATAATATTTATGTCGATAACAACGATGATAATGACGATAATAACGACGACATTAACGACGATGTTTATGACAAAATAACGACGATATTAACGACGATAATTATGAGGATAATAAGGACGATAACAACGATTATAATGACGATATTAACGACGATATTAACGACGATAATAACGACGTTAAAAACGACGATAAAAAGAAGATAATGACAATAATAACGACGATATTATCGATGATATTTATGACGATAACAACGTAGATAATGACGATAATAACGACGACATTAACGACGATGTTTATGACAAAATAACGACGATATTAACGACGATAATTATGAGGATAATAAGGACGATAACAACGATTATAATAACGATATTAACGACGATATTAACGACGATAATAACGACGTTAAAAACGACGATAAAAAGAAGATAATGACAATAATAACGACGATATTATCGATGATATTTATGACGATAACAACGTAGATAATGACGATAATAACGACGACATTAACGACGATAATTATGACAAAATAACGACGATAATTATGAGGATGATAAGGACGATAACAACGATGATAATGACGATATTAACGACGATATTAACGACGATAATAACGACGATATTAACGACGATAATAAAGACAATAAAAAGAAGATAATGACAATAATAACGACGATATTAAAGATAATATTTATGTCGATAACAACGATGATAATGACGATAATAACGACGACATTAACGACGATGTTTATGACAAAATAACGACGATATTAACGACGATAATTATGAGGATAATAAGGACGATAACAACGATTATAATGACGATATTAACGACGATATTAACGACGATAATACCGACGTTAAAAACGACGATAAAAAGAAGATAATGACAATAATAACGACGATATTATCGATGATATTTATGACGATAACAACGTAGATAATGACGATAATAACGACGACATTAACGACGATGATTATGAAAAATAACGACGATATTAACGACGATAATTATGAGGATGATAAGGACGATAACAACGATTATAATGACGATATTAACGACGATATTAACGACGATAATAACGACGTTAAAAACGACGATAAAAAGAAGATAATGACAATAATAACGACGATATTATCGATGATATTTATGACGATAACAACGTAGATAATGACGATAATAACGACGACATTAACGACGATGATTATGACAAAATAACGACGATATTAACGACGATAATTATGAGGATGATAAGGACGATAACAACGATGATAATGACGATATTAACGACGATATTAACGACGATAATAACGACGATATTAACGACGATAATAAAGACAATAAAAAGAAGATAATGACAATAATAACGACGATATTATCGATGATATTTATGACGATAACAACGTAGATAATGACGATAATAACGACGACATTAACGACGATAATTATGACAAAATAACGACGATATTAACGACGATAATTATGAGGATGATAAGGACGATAACAACGATGATAATGACGATATTAACGACGATATTAACGACGATAATAACGACGATATTAACGACGATAATAAAGACAATAAAAAGAAGATAATGACAATAATAACGACGATATTATCGATGATATTTATGACGATAACAACGTAGATAATGACGATAATAACGACGACATTAACGACGATAATTATGACAAAATAACGACGATATTAACGACGATAATTATGAGGATGATAAGGACGATAACAACGATGATAATGACGATATTAACGACGATATTAACGACGATAATAACGACGATATTAACGACGATAATAAAGACAATAAAAAGAAGATAATGACAATAATAACGACGATATTAAAGATAATATTTATGACGATAACAACGTAGATAATGACGATAATAACGACGACATTAACGACGATGATTATGACAAAATAACGACGATATTAACGACGATAATTATGAGGATGATAAGGACGATAACAACGATGATAATGACGATAATAACGACGACATTAGCGACGATGTTTATGACAAAATAACGACGATATTAACGACGATAATTATGAGGATAATAAGGACGATAACAACGATTATAATGACGATATTAACGACGATAATAACGACGTTAAAAACGACGATAAAAAGAAGATAATGACAATAATAACGACGATATTATCGATGATATTTATGACGATAACAACGTAGATAATGACGATAATAACGACGACATTAACGACGATAATTATGACAAAATAACGACGATATTAACGACGATAATTATGAGGATGATAAGGACGATAACAACGATGATAATGACGATATTAACGACGATATTAACGACGATAATAACGACGATATTAACGACGATAATGAAGACAATAAAAAGAAGATAATGACAATAATAACGACGATATTAAAGATAATATTTATGTCGATAACAACGACGATAATGACGATAATAACGACGACATTAACGACGATGTTTATGACAAAATAACGACGATATTAACGACGATAATTATGAGGATAATAAGGACGATAACAACGATTATAATGACGATATTAACGACGATATTAACGACGATAATAACGACGTTAATAACGACGATAAAAAGAAGATAATGACAATAATAACGCCGATATTATCGATGTTATTTATGACGATAACAACGTAGATAATGACGATAATAACGACGACATTAACGACGATGATTATGACAAAATAACGACGATATTAACGACGATAATTATGAGGATGATAAGGACGATAACAACGATGATAATGACGATATTAACGACGATATTAACGACGATAATAACGACGATATTAACGACGATAATAAAGACAATAAAAAGAAGATAATGACAATAATAACGACGATATTAAAGATAATATTTATGTCGATAACAACGATGATAATGACGATAATAACGACGACATTAACGACGATGTTTATGACAAAATAACGACGATATTAACGACGATAATTATGAGGATAATAAGGACGATAACAACGATTATAATGACGATATTAACGACGATATTAACGACGATAATAACGACGTTAAAAACGACGATAAAAAGAAGATAATGACAATAATAACGACGATATTATCGATGATATTTATGACGATAACAACGTAGATAATGACGATAATAACGACGACATTAACGACGATGTTTATGACAAAATAACGACGATATTAACGACGATAATTATGAGGATAATAAGGACGATAACAACGATTATAATGACGATATTAACGACGATATTAACGACGATAATAACGACGTTAAAAACGACGATAAAAAGAAGATAATGACAATAATAACGACGATATTATCGATGATATTTATGACGATAACAACGTAGATAATGACGATAATAACGACGACATTAACGACGATGATTATGACAAAATAACGACGATATTAACGACGATAATTATGAGGATGATAAGGACGATAACAACGATGATAATGACGATATTAACGACGATATTAACGACGATAATAACGACGATATTAACGACGATAATAAAGACAATAAAAAGAAGATAATGACAATAATAACGACGATATTATCGATGATATTTATGACGATAACAACGTAGATAATGACGATAATAACGACGACATTAACGACGATAATTATGACAAAATAACGACGATATTAACGACGATAATTATGAGGATGATAAGGACGATAACAACGATGATAATGACGATATTATCGACGATATTAACGACGATAATAACGACGTTAATTACGACGATAAAAAGAAGATAATGACAATAATAACGACGATATTATCGATGATATTTATGACGATAACAACGTAGATAATGACGATAATAACGACGACATTAACGACGATGATTATGACAAAATAACGACGATATTAACGATGATAATTATGAGGATAATAAGGACGATAACAACGATGATAATGACGATATTAACGACGATATTAACGACGATAATAACGACGATATTAACGACGATAATAAAGACAATAAAAAGAAGATAATGACAATAATAACGACGATATTAAAGATAATTTTTATGTCGATAACAACGCAGATAATAACGATAATAACGACGACATTAACGACGATGATTATGACAAAATAACGACGATATTAACGACGATAATTATGAGGATGATAAGGACGATAACAACGATGATAATGACGATATTAACGACGATATTAACGACGATAATAACGACGTTAATAACGACGATAAAAAGAAGATAATGACAATAATAACGCCGATATTATCGATGATATTTATGACGATAACAACGTAGATAATGACGATAATAACGACGACATTAACGACGATGATTATGACAAAATAACGACGATATTAACGACGATAATTATGAGGATGATAAGGACGATAACAACGATTATAATGACGATATTAACGACGATATTAACGACGATAATAACGACGTTAAAAACGACGATAAAAAGAAGATAATGACAATAATAACGACGATATTATCGATGATATTTATGACGATAACAACGTAGATAATGACGATAATAACGACGACATTAACGACGATGATTATGACAAAATAACGACGATATTAACGACGATAATTATGAGGATGATAAGGACGATAACAACGATGATAATGACGATATTAACGACGATATTAACGACGATAATAACGACGATATTAACGACGATAATAAAGACAATAAAAAGAAGATAATGACAATAATAACGACGATATTATCGATGATATTTATGACGATAACAACGTAGATAATGACGATAATAACGACAACATTAACGACGATGATTATGACAAAATAACGACGATATTAACGATGATAATTATGAGGATAATAAGGACGATAACAACGATGATAATGACGATATTAACGACGATATTAACGACGATAATAACGACGATATTAACGACGATAATAAAGACAATAAAAAGAAGATAATGACAATAATAACGACGATATTAAAGATAATATTTATGTCGATAACAACGTAGATAATGACGATAATAACGACGACATTAACGACGATGATTATGACAAAATAACGACGATATTAACGACGATAATTATGAGGATGATAAGGACGATAACAACGATGATAATGACGATATTAACGACGATATTAACGACGATAATAACGACGTTAATAACGACGATAAAAAGAAGATAATGACAATAATAACGACGATATTAAAGATAATATTTATGACGATAACAACGTAGATAATGACGATAATAACGACGACATTAACGACGATGATTATGACAAAATAACGACGATATTAACGACGATAATTATGAGGATGATAAGGACGATAACAACGATGATAATGACGATAATAACGACGACATTAGCGACGATGTTTATGACAAAATAACGACGATATTAACGACGATAATTATGAGGATAATAAGGACGATAACAACGATTATAATGACGATATTAACGACGATAATAACGACGTTAAAAACGACGATAAAAAGAAGATAATGACAATAATAACGACGATATTATCGATGATATTTATGACGATAACAACGTAGATAATGACGATAATAACGACGACATTAACGACGATAATTATGACAAAATAACGACGATATTAACGACGATAATTATGAGGATGATAAGGACGATAACTACGATGATAATGACGATATTAACGACGATATTAACGACGATAATAACGACGATATTAACGACGATAATAAAGACAATAAAAAGAAGATAATGACAATAATAACGACGATATTAAAGATAATATTTATGTCGATAACAACGATGATAATGACGATAATAACGACGACATTAACGACGATGTTTATGACAAAATAACGACGATATTAACGACGATAATTATGAGGATAATAAGGACGATAACAACGATTATAATGACGATATTAACGACGATATTAACGACGATAATAACGACGTTAAAAACGACGATAAAAAGAAGATAATGACAATAATAACGACGATATTATCGATGATATTTATGACGATAACAACGTAGATAATGACGATAATAACGACGACATTAACGACGATGATTATGACAAAATAACGACGATATTAACGACGATAATTATGAGGATGATAAGGACGATAACAACGATGATAATGACGATATTAACGACGATATTAACGACGATAATAACGACGATATTAACGACGATAATAAAGACAATAAAAAGAAGATAATGACAATAATAACGACGATATTAAAGATAATATTTATGACGATAACAACGTAGATAATGACGATAATAACGACGACATTAACGACGATGATTATGACAAAATAACGACGATATTAACGACGATAATTATGAGGATGATAAGGACGATAACAACGATGATAATGACGATAATAACGACGACATTAGCGACGATGTTTATGACAAAATAACGACGATATTAACGACGATAATTATGAGGATAATAAGGACGATAACAACGATTATAATGACGATATTAACGACGATAATAACGACGTTAAAAACGACGATAAAAAGAAGATAATGACAATAATAACGACGATATTATCGATGATATTTATGACGATAACAACGTAGATAATGACGATAATAACGACGACATTAACGACGATAATTATGACAAAATAACGACGATATTAACGACGATAATTATGAGGATGATAAGGACGATAACAACGATGATAATGACGATATTAACGACGATATTAACGACGATAATAACGACGATAATAACGACGATATTAACGACGATAATAAAGACAATAAAAAGAAGATAATGACAATAATAACGACGATATTAAAGATAATATTTATGACGATAACAACGTAGATAATGACGATAATAACGACGACATTAACGACGATGATTATGACAAAATAACGACGATATTAACGACGATAATTATGAGGATGATAAGGACGATAACAACGATGATAATGACGATAATAACGACGACATTAGCGACGATGTTTATGACAAAATAACGACGATATTAACGACGATAATTATGAGGATAATAAGGACGATAACAACGATTATAATGACGATATTAACGACGATATTAACGACGATAATACCGACGTTAAAAACGACGATAAAAAGAAGATAATGACAATAATAACGACGATATTATCGATGATATTTATGACGATAACAACGTAGATAATGACGATAATAACGACGACATTAACGACGATGATTATGACAAAATAACGACGATATTAACGACGATAATTATGAGGATGATAAGGACGATAACAACGATTATAATGACGATATTAACGACGATATTAACGACGATAATAACGACGTTAAAAACGACGATAAAAAGAAGATAATGACAATAATAACGACGATATTATCGATGATATTTATGACGATAACAACGTAGATAATGACGATAATAACGACGACATTAACGACGATGATTATGACAAAATAACGACGATATTAACGACGATAATTATGAGGATGATAAGGACGATAACAACGATGATAATGACGATATTAACGACGATATTAACGACGATAATAACGACGATATTAACGACGATAATAAAGACAATAAAAAGAAGATAATGACAATAATAACGACGATATTATCGATGACAAAATAACGACGATATTAACGACGATAATTATGAGGATGATAAGGACGATAACAACGATTATAATGACGATATTAACGACGATATTAACGACGATAATAACGACGTTAAAAACGACGATAAAAAGAAGATAATGACAATAATAACGACGATATTATCGATGATATTTATGACGATAACAACGTAGATAATGACGATAATAACGACGACATTAACGACGATGATTATGACAAAATAACGACGATATTAACGACGATAATTATGAGGATGATAAGGACGATAACAACGATGATAATGACGATATTAACGACGATATTAACGACGATAATAACGACGTTAATAACGACGATAAAAAGAAGATAATGACAATAATAACGCCGATATTATCGATGTTATTTATGACGATAACAACGTAGATAATGACGATAATAACGACGACATTAACGACGACGATTATGACAAAATAACGACGATATTAACGACGATAATTATGAGGATAATAAGGACGATAACAACGATGATAATGACGATATTAACGACGATATTAACGACGATAATAACGACGATATTAACGACGATAATAAAGACAATAAAAAGAAGATAATGACAATAATAACGACGATATTAAAGATAATATTTATGACGATAACAACGTAGATAATGACGATAATAACGACGACATTAACGACGATGATTATGACAAAATAACGACGATATTAACGACGATAATTATGAGGATGATAAGGACGATAACAACGATGATAATGACGATAATAACGACGACATTAGCGACGATGTTTATGACAAAATAACGACGATATTAACGACGATAATTATGAGGATAATAAGGACGATAACAACGATTATAATGACGATATTAACGACGATAATAACGACGTTAAAAACGACGATAAAAAGAAGATAATGACAATAATAACGACGATATTATCGATGATATTTATGACGATAACAACGTAGATAATGACGATAATAACGACGACATTAACGACGATAATTATGACAAAATAACGACGATATTAACGACGATAATTATGAGGATGATAAGGACGATAACAACGATGATAATGACGATATTAACGACGATATTAACGACGATAATAACGACGATAATAACGACGATATTAACGACGATAATAAAGACAATAAAAAGAAGATAATGACAATAATAACGACGATATTAAAGATAATATTTATGACGATAACAACGTAGATAATGACGATAATAACGACGACATTAACGACGATGATTATGACAAAATAACGACGATATTAACGACGATAATTATGAGGATGATAAGGACGATAACAACGATGATAATGACGATAATAACGACGACATTAGCGACGATGTTTATGACAAAATAACGACGATATTAACGACGATAATTATGAGGATAATAAGGACGATAACAACGATTATAATGACGATATTAACGACGATATTAACGACGATAATACCGACGTTAAAAACGACGATAAAAAGAAGATAATGACAATAATAACGACGATATTATCGATGATATTTATGACGATAACAACGTAGATAATGACGATAATAACGACGACATTAACGACGATGATTATGACAAAATAACGACGATATTAACGACGATAATTATGAGGATGATAAGGACGATAACAACGATTATAATGACGATATTAACGACGATAATAACGACGTTAAAAACGACGATAAAAAGAAGATAATGACAATAATAACGACGATATTATCGATGATATTTATGACGATAACAACGTAGATAATGACGATAATAACGACGACATTAACGACGATGATTATGACAAAATAACGACGATATTAACGACGATAATTATGAGGATGATAAGGACGATAACAACGATGATAATGACGATATTAACGACGATATTAACGACGATAATAACGACGATATTAACGACGATAGTAAAGACAATAAAAAGAAGATAATGACAATAATAACGACGATATTATCGATGATATTTATGACGATAACAACGTAGATAATGACGATAATAACGACGACATTAACGACGATAATTATGACAAAATAACGACGATATTAACGACGATAATTATGAGGATGATAAGGACGAAAACAACGATGATAATGACGATATTAACGACGATATTAACGACGATAATAACGACGATATTAACGACGATAATAAAGACAATAAAAAGAAGATAATGACAATAATAACGACGATATTATCGATGATATTTATGACGATAACAACGTAGATAATGACGATAATAACGACGACATTAACGACGATGATTATGACAAAATAACGACGATATTAACGACGATAATTATGAGGATAATAAGGACGATAACAACGATGATAATGACGATATTAACGACGATATTAACGACGATAATAACGACGATATTAACGACGATAATAAAGACAATAAAAAGAAGATAATGACAATAATAACGACGATATTAAAGATAATATTTATGTCGATAACAACGTAGATAATGACGATAATAACGACGACATTAAAGACGATGATTATGACAAAATAACGACGATATTAACGACGATAATTATGAGGATGATAAGGACGATAACAACGATGATAATGACGATATTAACGACGATATTAACGACGATAATAACGACGATATTAACGACGATAATAAATACAATAAAAAGAAGATAATGACAATAATAACGACGATATTAAAGATAATATTTATGTCGATAACAACGTAGATAATGACGATAATAACGACGACATTAAAGACGATGATTATGACAAAATAACGACGATATTAACGACGATAATTATGAGGATGATAAGGACGATAACAACGATGATAATGACGATATTAACGACGATATTAACGACGATAATAACGACGATATTAACGACGATAATAAAGACAATAAAAAGAAGATAATGACAATAATAACGACGATATTAAAGATAATATTTATGTCGATAACAACGTAGATAATGACGATAATAACGACGACATTAACGACGATAATTATGAGGATGATAAGGACGATAACAACGATTATAATGACGATATTAACGACGATATTAACGACGATAATAACGACGTTAAAAACGACGATAAAAAGAAGATAATGACAATAATAACGACGATATTATCGATGATATTTATGACGATAACAACGTAGATAATGACGATAATAACGACGACATTAACGACGATGATTATGACAAAATAACGACGATATTAACGACGATAATTATGAGGATGATAAGGACGATAACAACGATGATAATGACGATATTAACGACGATATTAACGACGATAATAACGACGATATTAACGACGATAATAAAGACAATAAAAAGAAGATAATGACAATAATAACGACGATATTAAAGATAATATTTATGACGATAACAACGTAGATAATGACGATAATAACGACGACATTAACGACGATGATTATGACAAAATAACGACGATATTAACGACGATAATTATGAGTATGATAAGGACGATAACAACGATGATAATGACGATAATAACGACGACATTAGCGACGATGTTTATGACAAAATAACGACGATATTAACGACGATAATTATGAGGATAATAAGGACGATAACAACGATTATAATGACGATATTAACGACGATAATAACGACGTTAAAAACGACGATAAAAAGAAGATAATGACAATAATAACGACGATATTATCGATGATATTTATGACGATAACAACGTAGATAATGACGATAATAACGACGACATTAACGACGATGATTATGACAAAATAACGACGATATTAACGACGATAATTATGAGGATGATAAGGACGATAACAACGATGATAATGACGATATTAACGACGATATTAACGACGATAATAACGACGATAATAACGACGATATTAACGACGATAATAAAGACAATAAAAAGAAGATAATGACAATAATAACGACGATATTAAAGATAATATTTATGACGATAACAACGTAGATAATGACGATAATAACGACGACATTAACGACGATGATTATGACAAAATAACGACGATATTAACGACGATAATTATGAGGATGATAAGGACGATAACAACGATGATAATGACGATAATAACGACGACATTAGCGACGATGTTTATGACAAAATAACGACGATATTAACGACGATAATTATGAGGATAATAAGGACGATAACAACGATTATAATGACGATATTAACGACGATATTAACGACGATAATACCGACGTTAAAAACGACGATAAAAAGAAGATAATGACAATAATAACGACGATATTATCGATGATATTTATGACGATAACAACGTAGATAATGACGATAATAACGACGACATTAACGACGATGATTATGACAAAATAACGACGATATTAACGACGATAATTATGAGGATGATAAGGACGATAACAACGATTATAATGACGATATTAACGACGATATTAACGACGATAATAACGACGTTAAAAACGACGATAAAAAGAAGATAATGACAATAATAACGACGATATTATCGATGATATTTATGACGATAACAACGTAGATAATGACGATAATAACGACGACATTAACGACGATGATTATGACAAAATAACGACGATATTAACGACGATAATTATGAGGATGATAAGGACGATAACAACGATGATAATGACGATATTAACGACGATATTAACGACGATAATAACGACGATATTAACGACGATAATAAAGACAATAAAAAGAAGATAATGACAATAATAACGACGATATTATCGATGATATTTATGACGATAACAACGTAGATAATGACGATAATAACGACGACATTAACGACGATAATTATGACAAAATAACGACGATATTAACGACGATAATTATGAGGATGATAAGGACGATAACAACGATTATAATGACGATATTAACGACGATATTAACGACGATAATAACGACGTTAAAAACGACGATAAAAAGAAGATAATGACAATAATAACGACGATATTATCGATGATATTTATGACGATAACAACGTAGATAATGGCGATAATAACGACGACATTAACGACGATGATTATGACAAAATAACGACGATATTAACGACGATAATTATGAGGATGATAAGGACGATAACAACGATGATAATGACGATATTAACGACGATATTAACGACGATAATAACGACGTTAATAACGACGATAAAAAGAAGATAATGACAATAATAACGCCGATATTATCGATGTTATTTATGACGATAACAACGTAGATAATGACGATAATAACGACGACATTAACGACGACGATTATGACAAAATAACGACGATATTAACGACGATAATTATGAGGATAATAAGGACGATAACAACGATGATAATGACGATATTAACGACGATATTAACGACGATAATAAAGACGATATTAACGACGATAATAAAGACAATAAAAAGAAGATAATGACAATAATAACGACGATATTAAAGATAATATTTATGACGATAACAACGTAGATAATGACGATAATAACGACGACATTAACGACGATGATTATGACAAAATAACGACGATATTAACGACGATAATTATGAGGATGATAATGACGATAATAACGACGACATTAGCGACGATGTTTATGACAAAATAACGACGATATTAACGACGATAATTATGAGGATAATAAGGACGATAACAACGATTATAATGACGATATTAACGACGATAATAACGACGTTAAAAACGACGATAAAAAGAAGATAATGACAATAATAACGACGATATTATCGATGATAATTATGAGGATGATAAGGACGATAACAACGATGATAATGACGATATTAACGACGATATTAACGACGATAATAACGACGATAATAACGACGATATTAACGACGATAATAAAGACAATAAAAAGAAGATAATGACAATACTAACGACGATATTAAAGATAATATTTATGACGATAACAACGTAGATAATGACGATAATAACGACGACATTAACGACGATGATTATGACAAAATAACGACGATATTAACGACGATAATTATGAGGATGATAAGGACGATAACAACGATGATAATGACGATAATAACGACGACATTAGCGACGATGTTTATGACAAAATAACGACGATATTAACGACGATAATTATGAGGATAATAAGGACGATAACAACGATTATAATGACGATATTAACGACGATATTAACGACGATAATACCGACGTTAAAAACGACGATAAAAAGAAGATAATGACAATAATAACGACGATATTATCGATGATATTTATGACGATAACAACGTAGATAATGACGATAATAACGACGACATTAACGACGATGATTATGACAAAATAACGACGATATTAACGACGATAATTATGAGGATGATAAGGACGATAACAACGATTATAATGACGATATTAACGACGATAATAACGACGTTAAAAACGACGATAAAAAGAAGATAATGACAATAATAACGACGATATTATCGATGATATTTATGACGATAACAACGTAGATAATGACGATAATAACGACGACATTAACGACGATGATTATGACAAAATAACGACGATATTAACGACGATAATTATGAGGATGATAAGGACGATAACAACGATGATAATGACGATATTAACGACGATATTAACGACGATAATAACGACGATATTAACGACGATAGTAAAGACAATAAAAAGAAGATAATGACAATAATAACGACGATATTATCGATGATATTTATGACGATAACAACGTAGATAATGACGATAATAACGACGACATTAACGACGATAATTATGACAAAATAACGACGATATTAACGACGATAATTATGAGGATGATAAGGACGAAAACAACGATGATAATGACGATATTAACGACGATATTAACGACGATAATAACGACGATATTAACGACGATAATAAAGACAATAAAAAGAAGATAATGACAATAATAACGACGATATTATCGATGATATTTATGACGATAACAACGTAGATAATGACGATAATAACGACGACATTAACGACGATGATTATGACAAAATAACGACGATATTAACGACGATAATTATGAGGATAATAAGGACGATAACAACGATGATAATGACGATATTAACGACGATATTAACGACGATAATAACGACGATATTAACGACGATAATAAAGACAATAAAAAGAAGATAATGACAATAATAACGACGATATTAAAGATAATATTTATGTCGATAACAACGTAGATAATGACGATAATAACGACGACATTAAAGACGATGATTATGACAATATAACGACGATATTAACGACGATAATTATGAGGATGATAAGGACGATAACAACGATGATAATGACGATATTAACGACGATATTAACGACGATAATAACGACGATATTAACGACGATAATAAATACAATAAAAAGAAGATAATGACAATAATAACGACGATATTAAAGATAATATTTATGTCGATAACAACGTAGATAATGACGATAATAACGACGACATTAAAGACGATGATTATGACAAAATAACGACGATATTAACGACGATAATTATGAGGATGATAAGGACGATAACAACGATGATAATGACGATATTAACGACGATATTAACGACGATAATAACGACGATATTAACGACGATAATAAATACAATAAAAAGAAGATAATGACAATAATAACGACGATATTAAAGATAATATTTATGTCGATAACAACGTAGATAATGACGATAATAACGACGACATTAACGACGATAATTATGACAAAATAACGACGATATTAACGACGATAATTATGAGGATGATAAGGACGATAACAACGATTATAATGACGATATTAACGACGATATTAACGACGATAATAACGACGTTAAAAACGACGATAAAAAGAAGATAATGACAATAATAACGACGATATTATCGATGATATTTATGACGATAACAACGTAGATAATGACGATAATAACGACGACATTAACGACGATGATTATGACAAAATAACGACGATATTAACGACGATAATTATGAGGATGATAAGGACGATAACAACGATGATAATGATGATATTAACGACGATATTAACGACGATAATAACGACGATATTAACGACGATAATAAAGACAATAAAAAGAAGATAATGACAATAATAACGACGATATTATCGATGATATTTATGACGATAACAACGTAGATAATGACGATAATAACGACGACATTAACGACGATAATTATGACAAAATAACGACGATATTAACGACGATAATTATGAGGATGATAAGGACGATAACAACGATGATAATGACGATATTAACGACGATATTAACGACGATAATAACGACGATATTAACGACGATAATAAAGACAATAAAAAGAAGATAATGACAATAATAACGACGATATTATCGATGATATTTATGACGATAACAACGTAGATAATGACGATAATAACGACGACATTAACGACGATAATTACGACAAAATAACGACGATATTAACGACGATAATTATGAGGATAATAAGGACGATAACAACGATTATAATGACGATATTAACGACGATATTAACGACGATAATAACGACGTTAAAAACGACGATAAAAAGAAGATAATGACAATAATAACGACGATATTATCGATGATATTTATGACGATAACAACGTAGATAATGACGATAATAACGACGACATTAACGACGATGATTATGACAAAATAACGACGATATTAACGACGATAATTATGAGGATGATAAGGACGATAACAACGATGATAATGATGATATTAACGACGATATTAACGACGATAATAACGACGATATTAACGACGATAATAAAGACAATAAAAAGAAGATAATGACAATAATAACGACGATATTATCGATGATATTTATGACGATAACAACGTAGATAATGACGATAATAACGACGACATTAACGACGATAATTATGACAAAATAACGACGATATTAACGACGATAATTATGAGGATGATAAGGACGATAACAACGATGATAATGACGATATTAACGACGATATTAACGACGATAATAACGACGATATTAACGACGATAATAAAGACAATAAAAAGAAGATAATGACAATAATAACGACGATATTAAAGATAATATTTATGTCGATAACAACGATGATAATGACGATAATAACGACGACATTAACGACGATGTTTATGACAAAATAACGACGATATTAACGACGATAATTATGAGGATAATAAGGACGATAACAACGATTATAATGACGATATTAACGACGATATTAACGACGATAATAACGACGTTAAAAACGACGATAAAAAGAAGATAATGACAATAATAACGACGATATTATCGATGATATTTATGACGATAACAACGTAGATAATGACGATAATAACGACGACATTAACGACGATGATTATGACAAAATAACGACGATATTAACGACGATAATTATGAGGATGATAAGGACGATAACAACGATGATAATGACGATATTAACGACGATATTAACGACGATAATAACGACGATATTAACGACGATAATAAAGACAATAAAAAGAAGATAATGACAATAATAACGACGATATTATCGATGATATTTATGACGATAACAACGTAGATAATGACGATAATAACGACGATATTAACGACGATAATTATGACAAAATAACGACGATATTAACGACGATAATTATGAGGATGATAAGGACGATAACAACGATGATAATGACGATATTAACGACGATATTAACGACGATAATAACGACGATATTAACGACGATAAAAAGAAGATAATGACAATAATAACGACGATATTATCGATGATATTTATGACGATAACAACGTAGATAATGACGATAATAACGACGACATTAACGACGATGATTATGACAAAATAACGACGATATTAACGACGATAATTATGAGGATGATAAGGACGATAACAACGATGATAATGACGATATTAACGACGATATTAACGACGATAATAACGACGATATTAACGACGATAATAAAGACAATAAAAAGAAGATAATGACAATAATAACGACGATATTATCGATGATATTTATGACGATAACAACGTAGATAATGACGATAATAACGACGACATTAACGACGATAATTATGACAAAATAACGACGATATTAACGACGATAATTATGAGGATGATAAGGACGATAACAACGATGATAATGACGATATTAACGACGATATTAACGACGATAATAACGACGATATTAACGACGATAATAAAGACAATAAAAAGAAGATAATGACAATAATAACGACGATATTAAAGATAATATTTATGTCGATAACAACGATGATAATGACGATAATAACGACGACATTAACGACGATGTTTATGACAAAATAACGACGATATTAACGACGATAATTATGAGGATAATAAGGACGATAACAACGATTATAATGACGATATTAACGACGATATTAACGACGATAATAACGACGTTAAAAACGACGATAAAAAGAAGATAATGACAATAATAACGACGATATTATCGATGATATTTATGACGATAACAACGTAGATAATGACGATAATAACGACGACATTAACGACGATGATTATGACAAAATAACGACGATATTAACGACGATAATTATGAGGATGATAAGGACGATAACAACGATGATAATAACGATATTAACGACGATATTAACGACGATAATAACGACGATATTAACGACGATAATAAAGACAATAAAAAGAAGATAATGACAATAATAACGACGATATTATCGATGATATTTATGACGATAACAACGTAGATAATGACGATAATAACGACGACATTAACGACGATAATTATGACAAAATAACGACGATATTAACGACGATAATTATGAGGATGATAAGGACGATAACAACGATGATAATGACGATATTAACGACGATATTAACGACGATAATAACGACGATATTAACGACGATAATAAAGACAATAAAAAGAAGATAATGACAATAATAACGACGATATTAAAGATAATATTTATGTCGATAACAACGATGATAATGACGATAATAACGACGACATTAACGACGATGTTTATGACAAAATAACGACGATATTAACGACGATAATTATGAGGATAATAAGGACGATAACAACGATTATAATGACGATATTAACGACGATATTAACGACGATAATAACGACGTTAAAAACGACGATAAAAAGAAGATAATGACAATAATAACGACGATATTATCGATGATATTTATGACGATAACAACGTAGATAATGACGATAATAACGACGACATTAACGACGATGATTATGACAAAATAACGACGATATTAACGACGATAATTATGAGGATGATAAGGACGATAACAACGATGATAATGACGATATTAACGACGATATTAACGACGATAATAACGACGATATTAACGACGATAATAAATACAATAAAAAGAAGATAATGACAATAATAACGACGATATTAAAGATAATATTTATGTCGATAACAACGTAGATAATGACGATAATAACGACGACATTAACGACGATAATTATGACAAAATAACGACGATATTAACGACGATAATTATGAGGATGATAAGGACGATAACAACGATTATAATGACGATAATAACGACGATATTAACGACGATAATAACGACGTTAAAAACGACGATAAAAAGAAGATAATGACAATAATAACGACGATATTATCGATGAAATTTATGACGATAACAACGTAGATAATGACGATAATAACGACGACATTAACGACGATGATTATGACAAAATAACGACGATATTAACGACGATAATTATGAGGATGATAAGGACGATAACAACGATGATAATGATGATATTAACGACGATATTAACGACGATAATAACGACGATATTAACGACGATAATAAAGACAATAAAAAGAAGATAATGACAATAATAACGACGATATTATCGATGATATTTATGACGATAACAACGTAGATAATGACGATAATAACGACGACATTAACGACGATAATTATGACAAAATAACGACGATATTAACGACGATAATTATGAGGATGATAAGGACGATAACAACGATGATAATGACGATATTAACGACGATATTAACGACGATAATAAAGACAATAAAAAGAAGATAATGACACTAATAACGACGATATTAAAGATAATATTTATGTCGATAACAACGATGATAATGACGATAATAACGACGACATTAACGACGATGTTTATGACAAAATAACGACGATATTAACGACGATAATTATGAGGATAATAAGGACGATAACAACGATTATAATGACGATATTAACGACGATATTAACGACGATAATAACGACGTTAAAAACGACGATAAAAAGAAGATAATGACAATAATAACGACGATATTATCGATGATATTTATGACGATAACAACGTAGATAATGACGATAATAACGACGACATTAACGACGATGATTATGACAAAATAACGACGATATTAACGACGATAATTATGAGGATGATAAGGACGATAACAACGATGATAATGACGATATTAACGACGATATTAACGACGATAATAACGACGATATTAACGACGATAATAAAGACAATAAAAAGAAGATAATGACAATAATAACGACGATATTATCGATGATATTTATGACGATAACAACGTAGATAATGACGATAATAACGACGACATTAACGACGATAATTATGACAAAATAACGACGATATTAACGACGATAATTATGAGGATGATAAGGACGATAACAACGATGATAATGACGATATTAACGACGATATTAACGACGATAATAACGACGATATTAACGACGATAATAAAGACAATAAAAAGAAGATAATGACAATAATAACGACGATATTAAAGATAATATTTATGTCGATAACAACGATGATAATGACGATAATAACGACGACATTAACGACGATGTTTATGACAAAATAACGACGATATTAACGACGATAATTATGAGGATAATAAGGACGATAACAACGATTATAATGACGATATTAACGACGATATTAACGACGATAATACCGACGTTAAAAACGACGATAAAAAGAAGATAATGACAATAATAACGACGATATTATCGATGATATTTATGACGATAACAACGTAGATAATGACGATAATAACGACGACATTAACGACGATGATTATGACAAAATAACGACGATATTAACGACGATAATTATGAGGATGATAAGGACGATAACAACGATGATAATGACGATATTAACGACGATATTAACGACGATAATAACGACGATATTAACGACGATAATAAAGACAATAAAAAGAAGATAATGACAATAATAACGACGATATTATCGATGATATTTATGACGATAACAACGATGATAATGACGATAATAACGACGACATTAACGACGATGTTTATGACAAAATAACGACGATATTAACGACGATAATTATGAGGATAATAAGGACGATAACAACGATTATAATGACGATATTAACGACGATATTAACGACGATAATAACGACGTTAAAAACGACGATAAAAAGAAGATAATGACAATAATAACGACGATATTATCGATGATATTTATGACGATAACAACGTAGATAATGACGATAATAACGACGACATTAACGACGATGATTATGACAAAATAACGACGATATTAACGACGATAATTATGAGGATGATAAGGACGATAACAACGATGATAATGACGATATTAACGACGATATTAACGACGATAATAACGACGATATTAACGACGATAATAAAGACAATAAAAAGAAGATAATGACAATAATAACGACGATATTATCGATGATATTTATGACGATAACAACGTAGATAATGACGATAATAACGACGACATTAACGACGATAATTATGACAAAATAACGACGATATTAACGACGATAATTATGAGGATGATAAGGACGATAACAACGATGATAATGACGATATTAACGACGATATTAACGACGATAATAACGATGATATTAACGACGATAAAAAGAAGATAATGACAATAATAACGACGATATTATCGATGATATTTATGACGATAACAACGTAGATAATGACGATAATAACGACGACATTAACGACGATGATTATGACAAAATAACGACGATATTAACGACGATAATTATGAGGATGATAAGGACGATAACAACGATGATAATGACGATATTAACGACGATATTAACGACGATAATAACGACGATATTAACGACGATAATAAAGACAATAAAAAGAACATAATGACAATAATAACGACGATATTATCGATGATATTTATGACGATAACAACGTAGATAATGACGATAATAACGACGACATTAACGACGATAATTATGACAAAATAACGACGATATTAACGACGATAATTATGAGGATGATAAGGACGATAACAACGATGATAATGACGATATTAACGACGATATTAACGACGATAATAACGACGATATTAACGACGATAATAAAGACAATAAAAAGAAGATAATGACAATAATAACGACGATATTATCGATGATATTTATGACGATAACAACGTAGATAATGACGATAATAACGACGACATTAACGACGATAATTATGACAAAATAACGACGATATTAACGACGATAATTATGAGGATGATAAGGACGATAACAACGATGATAATGACGATATTAACGACGATATTAACGACGATAATAACAACGATATTAACGACGATAATAAAGACAATAAAAAGAAGATAATGACAATAATAACGACGATATTATCGATGATATTTATGACGATAACAACGTAGATAATGACGATAATAACGACGACATTAACGACGATAATTATGACAAAATAACGACGATATTAACGACGATAATTATGAGGATGATAAGGACGATAACAACGATGATAATGACGATATTAACGACGATATTAACGACGATAATAACGACGATATTAACGACGATAATAAAGACAATAAAAAGAAGATAATGACAATAATAACGACGATATTATCGATGATATTTATGACGATAACAACGTAGATAATGACGATAATAACGACGACATTAACGACGATAATTATGACAAAATAACGACGATATTAACGACGATAATTATGAGGATGATAAGGACGATAACAACGATGATAATGACGATATTAACGACGATATTAACGACGATAATAACGACGATATTAACGACGATAATAAAGACAATAAAAAGAAGATAATGACAATAATAACGACGATATTAAAGATAATATTTATGTCGATAACAACGATGATAATGACGATAATAACGACGACATTAACGGCGATGTTTATGACAAAATAACGACGATATTAACGACGATAATTATGAGGATAATAAGGACGATAACAACGATTATAATGACGATATTAACGACGATAATAACGACGATATTAACGACGATAATAAAGACAATAAAAAGAAGATAATGACAATAATAACGACGATATTATCGATGATATTTATGACGATAACAACGTAGATAATGACGATAATAACGACGACATTAACGACGATGATTATGACAAAATAACGACGATATTAACGACGATAATTATGAGGATGATAAGGACGATAACAACGATGATAATGACGATATTAACGACGATATTAACGACGATAATAACGACGATATTAACGACGATAATAAAGACCATAAAAAGAAGATAATGACAATAATAACGACGATATTATCGATGATATTTATGACGATAACAACGTAGATAATGACGATAATAACGACGACATTAACGACGATAATTATGACAAAATAACGACGATATTAACGACGATAATTATGAGGATGATAAGGACGATAACAACGATGATAATGACGATATTAACGACGATATTAACGACGATAATAACGACGATATTAACGACGATAATAAAGACAATAAAAAGAAGATAATGACAATAATAACGACGATATTATCGATGATATTTATGTCGATAACAACGATGATAATGACGATAATAACGACGACATTAACGACGATGTTTATGACAAAATAACGACGATATTAACGACGATAATTATGAGGATAATAAGGACGATAACAACGATTATAATGACGATATTAACGACGATATTAACGACGATAATAACGACGTTAAAAACGACGATAAAAAGAAGATAATGACAATAATAACGACGATATTATCGATGATATTTATGACGATAACAACGTAGATAATGACGATAATAACGACGACATTAACGACGATGATTATGACAAAATAACGACGATATTAACGACGATAATTATGAGGATGATAAGGACGATAACAACGATGATAATGACGATATTAACGACGATATTAACGACGATAATAACGACGATATTAACGACGATAATAAAGACAATAAAAAGAAGATAATGACAATAATAACGACGATATTATCGATGATATTTATGACGATAACAACGTAGATAATGACGATAATAACGACGACATTAACGACGATAATTATGACAAAATAACGACGATATTAACGACGATAATTATGAGGATGATAAGGACGATAACAACGATGATAATGACGATATTAACGACGATATTAACGACGATAATAACGACGATATTAACGACGATAATAAAGACAATAAAAAGAAGATAATGACAATAATAACGACGATATTAAAGATAATATTTATGTCGATAACAACGATGATAATGACGATAATAACGACGACATTAACGACGATGTTTATGACAAAATAACGACGATATTAACGACGATAATTATGAGGATAATAAGGACGATAACAACGATTATAATGACGATATTAACGACGATATTAACGACGATAATAACGACGTTAAAAACGACGATAAAAAGAAGATAATGACAATAATAACGACGATATTATCGATGATATTTATGACGATAACAACGTAGATAATGACGATAATAACGACGACATTAACGACGATGATTATGACAAAATAACGACGATATTAACGACGATAATTATGAGGATGATAAGGACGATAACAACGATGATAATGACGATATTAACGACGATATTAACGACGATAATAACGACGATATTAACGACGATAATAAAGACAATAAAAAGAAGATAATGACAATAATAACGACGATATTATCGATGATATTTATGACGATAACAACGTAGATAATGACGATAATAACGACGACATTAACGACGATGTTTATGACAAAATAACGACGATATTAACGACGATAATTATGAGGATAATAAGGACGATAACAACGATTATAATGACGATATTAACGACGATATTAACGACGATAATAACGACGTTAAAAACGACGATAAAAAGAAGATAATGACAATAATAACGACGATATTATCGATGATATTTATGACGATAACAACGTAGATAATGACGATAATAACGACGACATTAACGACGATGATTATGACAAAATAACGACGATATTAACGACGATAATTATGAGGATGATAAGGACGATAACAACGATGATAATGACGATATTAACGACGATATTAACGACGATAATAACGACGATATTAACGACGATAATAAAGACAATAAAAAGAAGATAATGACAATAATAACGACGATATTATCGATGATATTTATGACGATAACAACGTAGATAATGACGATAATAACGACGACATTAACGACGATAATTATGACAAAATAACGACGATATTAACGACGATAATTATGAGGATGATAAGGACGATAACAACGATGATAATGACGATATTAACGACGATATTAACGACGATAATAACGACGATATTAACGACGATAATAAAGACAATAAAAAGAAGATAATGACAATAATAACGACGATATTAAAGATAATATTTATGTCGATAACAACGATGATAATGACGATAATAACGACGACATTAACGACGATGTTTATGACAAAATAACGACGATATTAACGACGATAATTATGAGGATAATAAGGACGATAACAACGATTATAATGACGATATTAACGACGATATTAACGACGATAATAACGACGTTAAAAACGACGATAAAAAGAAGATAATGACAATAATAACGACGTTATTATCGATGATATTTATGACGATAACAACGTAGATAATGACGATAATAACGACGACATTAACGACGATGATTATGACAAAATAACGACGATATTAACGACGATAATTATGAGGATGATAAGGACGATAACAACGATGATAATGACGATATTAACGACGATATTAACGACGATAATAACGACGATATTAACGACGATAATAAAGACAATAAAAAGAAGATAATGACAATAATAACGACGATATTATCGATGATATTTATGACGATAACAACGTAGATAATGACGATAATAACGACGACATTAACGACGATAATTATGACAAAATAACGACGATATTAACGACGATAATTATGAGGATGATAAGGACGATAACAACGATGATAATGACGATATTAACGACGATATTAACGACGATAATAACGACGATATTAACGACGATAATAAAGACAATAAAAAGAAGATAATGACAATAATAACGACGATATTAAAGATAATATTTATGTCGATAACAACGATGATAATGACGATAATAACGACGACATTAACGGCGATGTTTATGACAAAATAACGACGATATTAACGACGATAATTATGAGGATAATAAGGACGATAACAACGATTATAATGACGATATTAACGACGATAATAACGACGATATTAACGACGATAATAAAGACAATAAAAAGAAGATAATGACAATAATAACGACGATATTATCGATGATATTTATGACGATAACAACGTAGATAATGACGATAATAACGACGACATTAACGACGATGATTATGACAAAATAACGACGATATTAACGACGATAATTATGAGGATGATAAGGACGATAACAACGATGATAATGACGATATTAACGACGATATTAACGACGATAATAACGACGATATTAACGACGATAATAAAGACCATAAAAAGAAGATAATGACAATAATAACGACGATATTATCGATGATATTTATGACGATAACAACGTAGATAATGACGATAATAACGACGACATTAACGACGATAATTATGACAAAATAACGACGATATTAACGACGATAATTATGAGGATGATAAGGACGATAACAACGATGATAATGACGATATTAACGACGATATTAACGACGATAATAACGACGATATTAACGACGATAATAAAGACAATAAAAAGAAGATAATGACAATAATAACGACGATATTATCGATGATATTTATGTCGATAACAACGATGATAATGACGATAATAACGACGACATTAACGACGATGTTTATGACAAAATAACGACGATATTAACGACGATAATTATGAGGATAATAAGGACGATAACAACGATTATAATGACGATATTAACGACGATATTAACGACGATAATAACGACGTTAAAAACGACGATAAAAAGAAGATAATGACAATAATAACGACGATATTATCGATGATATTTATGACGATAACAACGTAGATAATGACGATAATAACGACGACATTAACGACGATGATTATGACAAAATAACGACGATATTAACGACGATAATTATGAGGATGATAAGGACGATAACAACGATGATAATGACGATATTAACGACGATATTAACGACGATAATAACGACGATATTAACGACGATAATAAAGACAATAAAAAGAAGATAATGACAATAATAACGACGATATTATCGATGATATTTATGACGATAACAACGTAGATAATGACGATAATAACGACGACATTAACGACGATAATTATGACAAAATAACGACGATATTAACGACGATAATTATGAGGATGATAAGGACGATAACAACGATGATAATGACGATATTAACGACGATATTAACGACGATAATAACGACGATATTAACGACGATAATAAAGACAATAAAAAGAAGATAATGACAATAATAACGACGATATTAAAGATAATATTTATGTCGATAACAACGATGATAATGACGATAATAACGACGACATTAACGACGATGTTTATGACAAAATAACGACGATATTAACGACGATAATTATGAGGATAATAAGGACGATAACAACGATTATAATGACGATATTAACGACGATATTAACGACGATAATAACGACGTTAAAAACGACGATAAAAAGAAGATAATGACAATAATAACGACGATATTATCGATGATATTTATGACGATAACAACGTAGATAATGACGATAATAACGACGACATTAACGACGATGATTATGACAAAATAACGACGATATTAACGACGATAATTATGAGGATGATAAGGACGATAACAACGATGATAATGACGATATTAACGACGATATTAACGACGATAATAACGACGATATTAACGACGATAATAAAGACAATAAAAAGAAGATAATGACAATAATAACGACGATATTATCGATGATATTTATGACGATAACAACGTAGATAATGACGATAATAACGACGACATTAACGACGATAATTATGACAAAATAACGACGATATTAACGACGATAATTATGAGGATGATAAGGACGATAACAACGATGATAATGACGATATTAACGACGATATTAACGACGATAATAACGACGATATTAACGACGATAATAAAGACAATAAAAAGAAGATAATGACAATAATAACGACGATATTAAAGATAATATTTATGTCGATAACAACGATGATAATGACGATAATAACGACGACATTAACGACGATGTTTATGACAAAATAACGACGATATTAACGACGATAATTATGAGGATAATAAGGACGATAACAACGATTATAATGACGATATTAACGACGATATTAACGACGATAATACCGACGTTAAAAACGACGATAAAAAGAAGATAATGACAATAATAACGACGATATTATCGATGATATTTATGACGATAACAACGTAGATAATGACGATAATAACGACGACATTAACGACGATGATTATGACAAAATAACGACGATATTAACGACGATAATTATGAGGATGATAAGGACGATAACAACGATTATAATGACGATATTAACGACGATATTAACGACGATAATAACGACGTTAAAAACGACGATAAAAAGAAGATAATGACAATAATAACGACGATATTATCGATGATATTTATGACGATAACAACGTAGATAATGACGATAATAACGACGACATTAACGACGATGATTATGACAAAATAACGACGATATTAACGACGATAATTATGAGGATGATAAGGACGATAACAACGATGATAATGACGATATTAACGACGATATTAACGACGATAATAACGACGATATTAACGACGATAATAAAGACAATAAAAAGAAGATAATGACAATAATAACGACGATATTATCGATGATATTTATGACGATAACAACGTAGATAATGACGATAATAACGACGACATTAACGACGATAATTATGACAAAATAACGACGATATTAACGACGATAATTATGAGGATGATAAGGACGATAACAACGATGATAATGACGATATTAACGACGATATTAACGACGATAATAACGACGATATTAACGACGATAATAAAGACAATAAAAAGAAGATAATGACAATAATAACGACGATATTAAAGATAATATTTATGTCGATAACAACGTAGATAATGACGATAATAACGACGACATTAACGACGATAATTATGACAAAATAACGACGATATTAACGACGATAATTATGAGGATGATAAGGACGATAACAACGATGATAATGACGATATTAACGACGATATTAACGACGATAATAACGACGATATTAACGACGATAATAAAGACAATAAAAAGAAGATAATGACAATAATAACGACGATATTAAAGATAATATTTATGTCGATAACAACGATGATAATGACGATAATAACGACGACATTAACGACGATGTTTATGACAAAATAACGACGATATTAACGACGATAATTATGAGGATAATAAGGACGATAACAACGATTATAATGACGATATTAACGACGATATTAACGACGATAATAACGACGTTAAAAACGACGATAAAAAGAAGATAATGACAATAATAACGACGATATTATCGATGATATTTATGACGATAACAACGTAGATAATGACGATAATAACGACGACATTAACGACGATGATTATGACAAAATAACTACGATATTAACGACGATAATTATGAGGATGATAAGGACGATAACAACGATGATAATGACGATATTAACGACGATATTAACGACGATAATAACGACGATATTAACGACGATAATAAAGACAATAAAAAGAAGATAATGACAATAATAACGACGATATTATCGATGATATTTATGACGATAACAACGTAGATAATGACGATAATAACGACGACATTAACGACGATAATTATGACAAAATAACGACGATATTAACGACGATAATTATGAGGATGATAAGGACGATAACAACGATGATAATGACGATATTAACGACGATATTAACGACGATAATAACGACGATATTAACGACGATAATAAAGACAATAAAAAGAAGATAATGACAATAATAACGACGATATTAAAGATAATATTTATGTCGATAACAACGATGATAATGACGATAATAACGACGACATTAACGACGATGTTTATGACAAAATAACGACGATATTAACGACGATAATTATGAGGATAATAAGGACGATAACAACGATTATAATGACGATATTAACGACGATATTAACGACGATAATACCGACGTTAAAAACGACGATAAAAAGAAGATAATGACAATAATAACGACGATATTATCGATGATATTTATGACGATAACAACGTAGATAATGACGATAATAACGACGACATTAACGACGATGATTATGACAAAATAACGACGATATTAACGACGATAATTATGAGGATGATAAGGACGATAACAACGATTATAATGACGATATTAACGACGATATTAACGACGATAATAACGACGTTAAAAACGACGATAAAAAGAAGATAATGACAATAATAACGACGATATTATCGATGATATTTATGACGATAACAACGTAGATAATGACGATAATAACGACGACATTAACGACGATGATTATGACAAAATAACGACGATATTAACGACGATAATTATGAGGATGATAAGGACGATAACAACGATGATAATGACGATATTAACGACGATATTAACGACGATAATAACGACGATATTAACGACGATAATAAAGACAATAAAAAGAAGATAATGACAATAATAACGACGATATTATCGATGATATTTATGACGATAACAACGTAGATAATGACGATAATAACGACGACATTAACGACGATAATTATGACAAAATAACGACGATATTAACGACGATAATTATGAGGATGATAAGGACGATAACAACGATGATAATGACGATATTAACGACGATATTAACGACGATAATAACGACGATATTAACGACGATAATAAAGACAATAAAAAGAAGATAATGACAATAATAACGACGATATTATCGATGATATTTATGACGATAACAACGTAGATAATGACGATAATAACGACGACATTAACGACGATAATTATGACAAAATAACGACGATATTAACGACGATAATTATGAGGATGATAAGGACGATAACAACGATGATAATGACGATATTAACGACGATATTAACGACGATAATAACGACGATATTAACGACGATAATAAAGACAATAAAAAGAAGATAATGACAATAATAACGACGATATTAAAGATAATATTTATGTCGATAACAACGATGATAATGACGATAATAACGACGACATTAACGAAGATGTTTATGACAAAATAACGACGATATTAACGACGATAATTATGAGGATAATAAGGACGATAACAACGATTATAATGACGATATTAACGACGATATTAACGACGATAATAACGACGTTAAAAACGACGATAAAAAGAAGATAATGACAATAATAACGACGATATTATCGATGATATTTATGACGATAACAACGTAGATAATGACGATAATAACGACGACATTAACGACGATGATTATGACAAAATAACGACGATATTAACGACGATAATTATGAGGATGATAAGGACGATAACAACGATGATAATGACGATATTAACGACGATATTAACGACGATAATAACGACGTTAAAAACGACGATAAAAAGAAGATAATGACAATAATAACGACGATATTATCGATGATATTTATGACGATAACAACGTAGATAATGACGATAATAACGACGACATTAACGACGATAATTATGACAAAATAACGACGATATTAACGACGATAATTATGAGGATGATAAGGACGATAACAACGATGATAATGACGATATTAACGACGATATTAACGACGATAATAACGACGATATTAACGACGATAATAAAGACAATAAAAAGAAGATAATGACAATAATAACGACGATATTAAAGATAATATTTATGTCGATAACAACGATGATAATGACGATAATAACGACGATAATAAAGACAATAAAAAGAAGATAATGACAATAATAACGACGATATTATCGATGATATTTATGACGATAACAACGTAGATAATGACGATAATAACGACGACATTAACGACGATAATTATGACAAAATAACGACGATATTAACGACGATAATTATGAGGATGATAAGGACGATAACAACGATGATAATGACGATATTAACGACGATATTAACGACGATAATAACGACGATATTAACGACGATAATAAAGACAATAAAAAGAAGATAATGACAATAATAACGACGATATTATCGATGATATTTATGACGATAACAACGTAGATAATGACGATAATAACGACGACATTAACGACGATAATTATGACAAAATAACGACGATATTAACGACGATAATTATGAGGATGATAAGGACGATAACAACGATGATAATGACGATATTAACGACGATATTAACGACGATAATAACGACGATATTAACGACGATAATAAAGACAATAAAAAGAAGATTATGACAATAATAACGACGATATTAAAGATAATATTTATGTCGATAACAACGATGATAATGACGATAATAACGACGACATTAACGAAGATGTTTATGACAAAATAACGACGATATTAACGACGATAATTATGAGGATAATAAGGACGATAACAACGATTATAATGACGATATTAACGACGATATTAACGACGATAATAACGACGTTAAAAACGACGATAAAAAGAAGATAATGACAATAATAACGACGATATTATCGATGATATTTATGACGATAACAACGTAGATAATGACGATAATAACGACGACATTAACGACGATGATTATGACAAAATAACGACGATATTAACGACGATAATTATGAGGATGATAAGGACGATAACAACGATGATAATGACGATATTAACGACGATATTAACGACGATAATAACGACGTTAAAAACGACGATAAAAAGAAGATAATGACAATAATAACGACGATATTATCGATGATATTTATGACGATAACAACGTAGATAATGACGATAATAACGACGACATTAACGACGATAATTATGACAAAATAACGACGATATTAACGACGATAATTATGAGGATGATAAGGACGATAACAACGATGATAATGACGATATTAACGACGATATTAACGACGATAATAACGACGATATTAACGACGATAATAAAGACAATAAAAAGAAGATAATGACAATAATAACGACGATATTAAAGATAATATTTATGTCGATAACAACGATGATAATGACGATAATAACGACGACATTAACGACGATGTTTATGACAAAATAACGACGATATTAACGACGATAATTATGAGGATAATAAGGACGATAACAACGATTATAATGACGATATTAACGACGATATTAACGACGATAATACCGACGTTAAAAACGACGATAAAAAGAAGATAATGACAATAATAACGACGATATTATCGATGATATTTATGACGATAACAACGTAGATAATGACGATAATAACGACGACATTAACGACGATGATTATGACAAAATAACGACGATATTAACGACGATAATTATGAGGATGATAAGGACGATAACAACGATTATAATGACGATATTAACGACGATATTAACGACGATAATAACGACGTTAAAAACGACGATAAAAAGAAGATAATGACAATAATAACGACGATATTATCGATGATATTTATGACGATAACAACGTAGATAATGACGATAATAACGACGACATTAACGACGATGATTATGACAAAATAACGACGATATTAACGACGATAATTATGAGGATGATAAGGACGATAACAACGATGATAATGACGATATTAACGACGATATTAACGACGATAATAACGACGATATTAACGACGATAATAAAGACAATAAAAAGAAGATAATGACAATAATAACGACGATATTAAAGATAATATTTATGTCGATAACAACGATGATAATGACGATAATAACGACGACATTAACGACGATAATTATGACAAAATAACGACGATATTAACGACGATAATTATGAGGATGATAAGGACGATAACAACGATGATAATGACGATATTAACGACGATATTAACGACGATAATAACGACGATATTAACGACGATAATAAAGACAATAAAAAGAAGATAATGACAATAATAACGACGATATTATCGATGATATTTATGACGATAACAACGTAGATAATGACGATAATAACGACGACATTAACGACGATAATTATGACAAAATAACGACGATATTAACGACGATAATTATGAGGATGATAAGGACGATAACAACGATGATAATGACGATATTAACGACGATATTAACGACGATAATAACGACGATATTAACGACGATAATAAAGACAATAAAAAGAAGATAATGACAATAATAACGACGATATTAAAGATAATATTTATGTCGATAACAACGATGATAATGACGATAATAACGACGACATTAACGACGATGTTTATGACAAAATAACGACGATATTAACGACGATAATTATGAGGATAATAAGGACGATAACAACGATTATAATGACGATATTAACGACGATATTAACGACGATAATAACGACGTTAAAAACGACGATAAAAAGAAGATAATGACAATAATAACGACGATATTATCGATGATATTTATGACGATAACAACGTAGATAATGACGATAATAACGACGACATTAACGACGACGATTATGACAAAATAACGACGATATTAACGACGATAATTATGAGGATAATAAGGACGATAACAACGATGATAATGACGATATTAACGACGATATTAACGACGATAATAACGACGATATTAACGACGATAATAAAGACAATAAAAAGAAGATAATGACAATAATAACGACGATATTAAAGATAATATTTATGACGATAACAACGTAGATAATGACGATAATAACGACGACATTAACGACGATGATTATGACAAAATAACGACGATATTAACGACGATAATTATGAGGATGATAAGGACGATAACAACGATGATAATGACGATAATAACGACGACATTAGCGACGATGTTTATGACAAAATAACGACGATATTAACGACGATAATTATGAGGATAATAAGGACGATAACAACGATTATAATGACGATATTAACGACGATAATAACGACGTTAAAAACGACGATAAAAAGAAGATAATGACAATAATAACGACGATATTATCGATGATATTTATGACGATAACAACGTAGATAATGACGATAATAACGACGACATTAACGACGATAATTATGACAAAATAACGACGATATTAACGACGATAATTATGAGGATGATAAGGACGATAACAACGATGATAATGACGATATTAACGACGATATTAACGACGATAATAACGACGATATTAACGACGATAATAAAGACAATAAAAAGAAGATAATGACAATAATAACGACGATATTAAAGATAATATTTATGTCGATAACAACGATGATAATGACGATAATAACGACGACATTAACGACGATGTTTATGACAAAATAACGACGATATTAACGACGATAATTATGAGGATAATAAGGACGATAACAACGATTATAATGACGATATTAACGACGATATTAACGACGATAATAACGACGTTAATAACGACGATAAAAAGAAGATAATGACAATAATAACGCCGATATTATCGATGTTATTTATGACGATAACAACGTAGATAATGACGATAATAACGACGACATTAACGACGATGATTATGACAAAATAACGACGATATTAACGACGATAATTATGAGGATGATAAGGACGATAACAACGATGATAATGACGATATTAACGACGATATTAACGACGATAATAACGACGATATTAACGACGATAATAAAGACAATAAAAAGAAGATAATGACAATAATAACGACGATATTAAAGATAATATTTATGTCGATAACAACGATGATAATGACGATAATAACGACGACATTAACGACGATGTTTATGACAAAATAACGACGATATTAACGACGATAATTATGAGGATAATAAGGACGATAACAACGATTATAATGACGATATTAACGACGATATTAACGACGATAATAACGACGTTAAAAACGACGATAAAAAGAAGATAATGACAATAATAACGACGATATTATCGATGATATTTATGACGATAACAACGTAGATAATGACGATAATAACGACGACATTAACGACGATGTTTATGACAAAATAACGACGATATTAACGACGATAATTATGAGGATAATAAGGACGATAACAACGATTATAATGACGATATTAACGACGATATTAACGACGATAATAACGACGTTAAAAACGACGATAAAAAGAAGATAATGACAATAATAACGACGATATTATCGATGATATTTATGACGATAACAACGTAGATAATGACGATAATAACGACGACATTAACGACGATGATTATGACAAAATAACGACGATATTAACGACGATAATTATGAGGATGATAAGGACGATAACAACGATGATAATGACGATATTAACGACGATATTAACGACGATAATAACGACGATATTAACGACGATAATAAAGACAATAAAAAGAAGATAATGACAATAATAACGACGATATTATCGATGATATTTATGACGATAACAACGTAGATAATGACGATAATAACGACGACATTAACGACGATAATTATGACAAAATAACGACGATATTAACGACGATAATTATGAGGATGATAAGGACGATAACAACGATGATAATGACGATATTATCGACGATATTAACGACGATAATAACGACGTTAATTACGACGATAAAAAGAAGATAATGACAATAATAACGACGATATTATCGATGATATTTATGACGATAACAACGTAGATAATGACGATAATAACGACGACATTAACGACGATGATTATGACAAAATAACGACGATATTAACGATGATAATTATGAGGATAATAAGGACGATAACAACGATGATAATGACGATATTAACGACGATATTAACGACGATAATAACGACGATATTAACGACGATAATAAAGACAATAAAAAGAAGATAATGACAATAATAACGACGATATTAAAGATAATATTTATGTCGATAACAACGTAGATAATGACGATAATAACGACGACATTAACGACGATGATTATGACAAAATAACGACGATATTAACGACGATAATTATGAGGATGATAAGGACGATAACAACGATGATAATGACGATATTAACGACGATATTAACGACGATAATAACGACGTTAATAACGACGATAAAAAGAAGATAATGACAATAATAACGCCGATATTATCGATGATATTTATGACGATAACAACGTAGATAATGACGATAATAACGACGACATTAACGACGATGATTATGACAAAATAACGACGATATTAACGACGATAATTATGAGGATGATAAGGACGATAACAACGATTATAATGACGATATTAACGACGATATTAACGACGATAATAACGACGTTAAAAACGACGATAAAAAGAAGATAATGACAATAATAACGACGATATTATCGATGATATTTATGACGATAACAACGTAGATAATGACGATAATAACGACGACATTAACGACGATGATTATGACAAAATAACGACGATATTAACGACGATAATTATGAGGATGATAAGGACGATAACAACGATGATAATGACGATATTAACGACGATATTAACGACGATAATAACGACGATATTAACGACGATAATAAGGACAATAAAAAGAAGATAATGACAATAATAACGACGATATTATCGATGATATTTATGACGATAACAACGTAGATAATGACGATAATAACGACGACATTAACGACGATAATTATGACAAAATAACGACGATATTAACGACGATAATTATGAGGATGATAAGGACGATAACAACGATGATAATGACGATATTAACGACGATATTAACGACGATAATAACGACGATATTAACGACGATAATAAAGACAATAAAAAGAAGATAATGACAATAATAACGACGATATTATCGATGATATTTATGACGATAACAACGTAGATAATGACGATAATAACGACGACATTAACGACGATAATTATGACAAAATAACGACGATATTAACGACGATAATTATGAGGATGATAAGGACGATAACAACGATGATAATGACGATATTAACGACGATATTAACGACGATAATAACGACGTTAATAACGACGATAAAAAGAAGATAATGACAATAATAACGCCGATATTATCGATGTTATTTATGACGATAACAACGTAGATAATGACGATAATAACGACGACATTAACGACGACGATTATGACAAAATAACGACGATATTAACGACGATAATTATGAGGATAATAAGGACGATAACAACGATGATAATGACGATATTAACGACGATATTAACGACGATAATAACGACGTTAATAACGACGATAAAAAGAAGATAATGACAATAATAACGCCGATATTATCGATGTTATTTATGACGATAACAACGTAGATAATGACGATAATAACGACGACATTAACGACGACGATTATGACAAAATAACGACGATATTAACGACGATAATTATGAGGATAATAAGGACGATAACAACGATTATAATGACGATATTAACGACGATAATAACGACGTTAAAAACGACGATAAAAAGAAGATAATGACAATAATAACGACGATATTATCGATGATATTTATGACGATAACAACGTAGATAATGACGATAATAACGACGACATTAACGACGATAATTATGACAAAATAACGACGATATTAACGACGATAATTATGAGGATGATAAGGACGATAACAACGATGATAATGACGATATTAACGACGATATTAACGACGATAATAACGACGATATTAACGACGATAATAAAGACAATAAAAAGAAGATAATGACAATAATAACGACGATATTAAAGATAATATTTATGTCGATAACAACGATGATAATGACGATAATAACGACGACATTAACGACGATGTTTATGACAAAATAACGACGATATTAACGACGATAATTATGAGGATAATAAGGACGATAACAACGATTATAATGACGATATTAACGACGATATTAACGACGATAATAACGACGTTAAAAACGACGATAAAAAGAAGATAATGACAATAATAACGACGATATTATCGATGATATTTATGACGATAACAACGTAGATAATGACGATAATAACGACGACATTAACGACGATGATTATGACAAAATAACGACGATATTAACGACGATAATTATGAGGATGATAAGGACGATAACAACGATGATAATGACGATATTAACGACGATATTAACGACGATAATAACGACGATATTAACGACGATAATAAAGACAATAAAAAGAAGATAATGACAATAATAACGACGATATTAAAGATAATATTTATGTCGATAACAACGATGATAATGACGATAATAACGACGACATTAACGACGATGTTTATGACAAAATAACGACGATATTAACGACGATAATTATGAGGATAATAAGGACGATAACAACGATTATAATGACGATATTAACGACGATATTAACGACGATAATAACGACGTTAAAAACGACGATAAAAAGAAGATAATGACAATAATAACGACGATATTATCGATGATATTTATGACGATAACAACGTAGATAATGACGATAATAACGACGACATTAACGACGATGATTATGACAAAATAACGACGATATTAACGACGATAATTATGAGGATGATAAGGACGATAACAACGATGATAATGACGATATTAACGACGATATTAACGACGATAATAACGACGATATTAACGACGATAATAAAGACAATAAAAAGAAGATAATGACAATAATAACGACGATATTATCGATGATATTTATGACGATAACAACGTAGATAATGACGATAATAACGACGACATTAACGACGATAATTATGACAAAATAACGACGATATTAACGACGATAATTATGAGGATGATAAGGACGATAACAACGATGATAATGACGATATTATCGACGATATTAACGACGATAATAACGACGTTAATTACGACGATAAAAAGAAGATAATGACAATAATAACGACGATATTATCGATGATATTTATGACGATAACAACGTAGATAATGACGATAATAACGACGACATTAACGACGATGATTATGACAAAATAACGACGATATTAACGACGATAATTATGAGGATAATAAGGACGATAACAACGATGATAATGACGATATTAACGACGATATTAACGACGATAATAACGACGATATTAACGACGATAATAAAGACAATAAAAAGAAGATAATGACAATAATAACGACGATATTAAAGATAATATTTATGTCGATAACAACGTAGATAATGACGATAATAACGACGACATTAACGACGATGATTATGACAAAATAACGACGATATTAACGACGATAATTATGAGGATGATAAGGACGATAACAACGATGATAATGACGATAATAACGACGACATTAGCGACGATGTTTATGACAAAATAACGACGATATTAACGACGATAATTATGAGGATAATAAGGACGATAACAACGATTATAATGACGATATTAACGACGATAATAACGACGTTAAAAACGACGATAAAAAGAAGATAATGACAATAATAACGACGATATTATCGATGATATTTATGACGATAACAACGTAGATAATGACGATAATAACGACGACATTAACGACGATAATTATGACAAAATAACGACGATATTAACGACGATAATTATGAGGATGATAAGGACGATAACAACGATGATAATGACGATATTAACGACGATATTAACGACGATAATAACGACGATATTAACGACGATAATAAAGACAATAAAAAGAAGATAATGACAATAATAACGACGATATTAAAGATAATATTTATGTCGATAACAACGATGATAATGACGATAATAACGACGACATTAACGACGATGTTTATGACAAAATAACGACGATATTAACGACGATAATTATGAGGATAATAAGGACGATAACAACGATTATAATGACGATATTAACGACGATATTAACGACGATAATAACGACGTTAAAAACGACGATAAAAAGAAGATAATGACAATAATAACGACGATATTATCGATGATATTTATGACGATAACAACGTAGATAATGACGATAATAACGACGACATTAACGACGATGATTATGACAAAATAACGACGATATTAACGACGATAATTATGAGGATGATAAGGACGATAACAACGATGATAATGACGATATTAACGACGATATTAACGACGATAATAACGACGATATTAACGACGATAATAAAGACAATAAAAAGAAGATAATGACAATAATAACGACGATATTAAAGATAATATTTATGTCGATAACAACGATGATAATGACGATAATAACGACGACATTAACGACGATGTTTATGACAAAATAACGACGATATTAACGACGATAATTATGAGGATAATAAGGACGATAACAACGATTATAATGACGATATTAACGACGATATTAACGACGATAATAACGACGTTAAAAACGACGATAAAAAGAAGATAATGACAATAATAACGACGATATTATCGATGATATTTATGACGATAACAACGTAGATAATGACGATAATAACGACGACATTAACGACGATGATTATGACAAAATAACGACGATATTAACGACGATAATTATGAGGATGATAAGGACGATAACAACGATGATAATGACGATATTAACGACGATATTAACGACGATAATAACGACGATATTAACGACGATAATAAAGACAATAAAAAGAAGATAATGACAATAATAACGACGATATTATCGATGATATTTATGACGATAACAACGTAGATAATGACGATAATAACGACGACATTAACGACGATAATTATGACAAAATAACGACGATATTAACGACGATAATTATGAGGATGATAAGGACGATAACAACGATGATAATGACGATATTATCGACGATATTAACGACGATAATAACGACGTTAATTACGACGATAAAAAGAAGATAATGACAATAATAACGACGATATTATCGATGATATTTATGACGATAACAACGTAGATAATGACGATAATAACGACGACATTAACGACGATGATTATGACAAAATAACGACGATATTAACGACGATAATTATGAGGATAATAAGGACGATAACAACGATGATAATGACGATATTAACGACGATATTAACGACGATAATAACGACGATATTAACGACGATAATAAAGACAATAAAAAGAAGATAATGACAATAATAACGACGATATTAAAGATAATATTTATGTCGATAACAACGTAGATAATGACGATAATAACGACGACATTAACGACGATGATTATGACAAAATAACGACGATATTAACGACGATAATTATGAGGATGATAAGGACGATAACAACGATGATAATGACGATATTAACGACGATATTAACGACGATAATAACGACGTTAATAACGACGATAAAAAGAAGATAATGACAATAATAACGCCGATATTATCGATGTTATTTATGACGATAACAACGTAGATAATGACGATAATAACGACGACATTAACGACGACGATTATGACAAAATAACGACGATATTAACGACGATAATTATGAGGATAATAAGGACGATAACAACGATGATAATGACGATATTAACGACGATATTAACGACGATAATAACGACGATATTAACGACGATAATAAAGACAATAAAAAGAAGATAATGACAATAATAACGACGATATTAAAGATAATATTTATGACGATAACAACGTAGATAATGACGATAATAACGACGACATTAACGACGATGATTATGACAAAATAACGACGATATTAACGACGATAATTATGAGGATGATAAGGACGATAACAACGATGATAATGACGATAATAACGACGACATTAGCGACGATGTTTATGACAAAATAACGACGATATTAACGACGATAATTATGAGGATAATAAGGACGATAACAACGATTATAATGACGATATTAACGACGATAATAACGACGTTAAAAACGACGATAAAAAGAAGATAATGACAATAATAACGACGATATTATCGATGATATTTATGACGATAACAACGTAGATAATGACGATAATAACGACGACATTAACGACGATAATTATGACAAAATAACGACGATATTAACGACGATAATTATGAGGATGATAAGGACGATAACAACGATGATAATGACGATATTAACGACGATATTAACGACGATAATAACGACGATAATAACGACGATATTAACGACGATAATAAAGACAATAAAAAGAAGATAATGACAATAATAACGACGATATTAAAGATAATATTTATGACGATAACAACGTAGATAATGACGATAATAACGACGACATTAACGACGATGATTATGACAAAATAACGACGATATTAACGACGATAATTATGAGGATGATAAGGACGATAACAACGATGATAATGACGATAATAACGACGACATTAGCGACGATGTTTATGACAAAATAACGACGATATTAACGACGATAATTATGAGGATAATAAGGACGATAACAACGATTATAATGACGATATTAACGACGATAATAACGACGTTAAAAACGACGATAAAAAGAAGATAATGACAATAATAACGACGATATTATCGATGATATTTATGACGATAACAACGTAGATAATGACGATAATAACGACGACATTAACGACGATAATTATGACAAAATAACGACGATATTAACGACGATAATTATGAGGATGATAAGGACGATAACAACGATGATAATGACGATATTAACGACGATATTAACGACGATAATAACGACGATATTAACGACGATAATAAAGACAATAAAAAGAAGATAATGACAATAATAACGACGATATTAAAGATAATATTTATGTCGATAACAACGATGATAATGACGATAATAACGACGACATTAACGACGATGTTTATGACAAAATAACGACGATATTAACGACGATAATTATGAGGATAATAAGGACGATAACAACGATTATAATGACGATATTAACGACGATATTAACGACGATAATAACGACGTTAAAAACGACGATAAAAAGAAGATAATGACAATAATAACGACGATATTATCGATGTTATTTATGACGATAACAACGTAGATAATGACGATAATAACGACGACATTAAAGACGACGATTATGACAAAATAACGACGATATTAACGACGATAATTATGAGGATAATAAGGACGATAACAACGATGATAATGACGATATTAACGACGATATTAACGACGATAATAACGACGATATTAACGACGATAATAAAGACAATAAAAAGAAGATAATGACAACAATAACGACGATATTAAAGATAATATTTATGACGATAACAACGTAGATAATGACGATAATAACGACGACATTAACGACGATGATTATGACAAAATAACGACGATATTAACGACGATAATTATGAGGATGATAAGGACGATAACAACGATGATAATGACGATAATAACGACGACATTAGCGACGATGTTTATGACAAAATAACGACGATATTAACGACGATAATTATGAGGATAATAAGGACGATAACAACGATTATAATGACGATATTAACGACGATAATAACGACGTTAAAAACGACGATAAAAAGAAGATAATGACAATAATAACGACGATATTATCGATGATATTTATGACGATAACAACGTAGATAATGACGATAATAACGACGACATTAACGACGATAATTATGACAAAATAACGACGATATTAACGACGATAATTATGAGGATGATAAGGACGATAACAACGATGATAATGACGATATTAACGACGATATTAACGACGATAATAACGACGATATTAACGACGATAATAAAGACAATAAAAAGAAGATAATGACAATAATAACGACGATATTAAAGATAATATTTATGTCGATAACAACGATGATAATGACGATAATAACGACGACATTAACGACGATGTTTATGACAAAATAACGACGATATTAACGACGATAATTATGAGGATAATAAGGACGATAACAACGATTATAATGACGATATTAACGACGATATTAACGACGATAATAACGACGTTAAAAACGACGATAAAAAGAAGATAATGACAATAATAACGACGATATTATCGATGATATTTATGACGATAACAACGTAGATAATGACGATAATAACGACGACATTAACGACGATGATTATGACAAAATAACGACGATATTAACGACGATAATTATGAGGATGATAAGGACGATAACAACGATGATAATGACGATATTAACGACGATATTAACGACGATAATAACGACGATATTAACGACGATAATAAAGACAATAAAAAGAAGATAATGACAATAATAACGACGATATTAAAGATAATATTTATGTCGATAACAACGATGATAATGACGATAATAACGACGACATTAACGACGATGTTTATGACAAAATAACGACGATATTAACGACGATAATTATGAGGATGATAAGGACGATAACAACGATGATAATGACGATATTATCGACGATATTAACGACGATAATAACGACGTTAATTACGACGATAAAAAGAAGATAATGACAATAATAACGACGATATTATCGATGATATTTATGACGATAACAACGTAGATAATGACGATAATAACGACGACATTAACGACGATGATTATGACAAAATAACGACGATATTAACGACGATAATTATGAGGATAATAAGGACGATAACAACGATGATAATGACGATATTAACGACGATATTAACGACGATAATAACGACGATATTAACGACGATAATAAAGACAATAAAAAGAAGATAATGACAATAATAACGACGATATTAAAGATAATATTTATGTCGATAACAACGTAGATAATGACGATAATAACGACGACATTAACGACGATGATTATGACAAAATAACGACGATATTAACGACGATAATTATGAGGATGATAAGGACGATAACAACGATGATAATGACGATATTAACGACGATATTAACGACGATAATAACGACGTTAATAACGACGATAAAAAGAAGATAATGACAATAATAACGCCGATATTATCGATGTTATTTATGACGATAACAACGTAGATAATGACGATAATAACGACGACATTAACGACGACGATTATGACAAAATAACGACGATATTAACGACGATAATTATGAGGATAATAAGGACGATAACAACGATGATAATGACGATATTAACGACGATATTAACGACGATAATAACGACGATATTAACGACGATAATAAAGACAATAAAAAGAAGATAATGACAATAATAACGACGATATTAAAGATAATATTTATGACGATAACAACGTAGATAATGACGATAATAACGACGACATTAACGACGATGATTATGACAAAATAACGACGATATTAACGACGATAATTATGAGGATGATAAGGACGATAACAACGATGATAATGACGATAATAACGACGACATTAGCGACGATGTTTATGACAAAATAACGACGATATTAACGACGATAATTATGAGGATAATAAGGACGATAACAACGATTATAATGACGATATTAACGACGATAATAACGACGTTAAAAACGACGATAAAAAGAAGATAATGACAATAATAACGACGATATTATCGATGATATTTATGACGATAACAACGTAGATAATGACGATAATAACGACGACATTAACGACGATAATTATGACAAAATAACGACGATATTAACGACGATAATTATGAGGATGATAAGGACGATAACAACGATGATAATGACGATATTAACGACGATATTAACGACGATAATAACGACGATATTAACGACGATAATAAAGACAAAAAAAAGAAGATAATGACAATAATAACGACGATATTAAAGATAATATTTATGAAGATAACAACGTAGATAATGACGATAATAACGACGACATTAACGACGATGATTATGACAAAATAACGACGATATTAACGACGATAATTATGAGGATGATAAGGACGATAACAACGATGATAATGACGATAATAACGACGACATTAACGACGATGTTTATGACAAAATAACGACGATATTAACGACGATAATTATGAGGATAATAAGGACGATAACAACGATTATAATGACGATATTAACGACGATATTAACGACGATAATAACGACGTTAAAAACGACGATAAAAAGAAGATAATGACAATAATAACGACGATATTATCGATGATATTTATGACGATAACAACGTAGATAATGACGATAATAACGACGACATTAACGACGATGATTATGACAAAATAACGACGATATTAACGACGATAATTATGAGGATGATAAGGACGATAACAACGATGATAATGACGATATTAACGACGATATTAACGACGATAATAACGACGATATTAACGACGATAATAAAGACAATAAAAAGAAGATAATGACAATAATAACGACGATATTATCGATGATATTTATGACGATAACAACGTAGATAATGACGATAATAACGACGACATTAACGACGATAATTATGACAAAATAACGACGATATTAACGACGATAATTATGAGGATGATAAGGACGATAACAACGATGATAATGACGATATTATCGACGATATTAACGACGATAATAACGACGTTAATTACGACGATAAAAAGAAGATAATGACAATAATAACGACGATATTATCGATGATATTTATGACGATAACAACGTAGATAATGACGATATTAACGACGACATTAACGACGATGATTATGACAAAATAACGACGATATTAACGACGATAATTATGAGGATAATAAGGACGATAACAACGATGATAATGACGATATTAACGACGATATTAACGACGATAATAACGACGATATTAACGACGATAATAAAGACAATAAAAAGAAGATAATGACAATAATAACGACGATATTAAAGATAATATTTATGTCGATAACAACGTAGATAATGACGATAATAACGACGACATTAACGACGATGATTATGACAAAATAACGACGATATTAACGACGATAATTATGAGGATGATAAGGACGATAACAACGATGATAATGACGATATTAACGACGATATTAACGACGATAATAACGACGTTAATAACGACGATAAAAAGAAGATAATGACAATAATAACGCCGATATTATCGATGTTATTTATGACGATAACAACGTAGATAATGACGATAATAACGACGACATTAACGACGACGATTATGACAAAATAACGACGATATTAACGACGATAATTATGAGGATAATAAGGACGATAACAACGATGATAATGACGATATTAACGACGATATTAACGACGATAATAACGACGATATTAACGACGATAATAAAGACAATAAAAAGAAGATAATGACAATAATAACGACGATATTAAAGATAATATTTATGACGATAACAACGTAGATAATGACGATAATAACGACGACATTAACGACGATGATTATGACAAAATAACGACGATATTAACGACGATAATTATGAGGATGATAAGGACGATAACAACGATGATAATGACGATAATAACGACGACATTAGCGACGATGTTTATGACAAAATAACGACGATATTAACGACGATAATTATGAGGATAATAAGGACGATAACAACGATTATAATGACGATATTAACGACGATAATAACGACGTTAAAAACGACGATAAAAAGAAGATAATGACAATAATAACGACGATATTATCGATGATATTTATGACGATAACAACGTAGATAATGACGATAATAACGACGACATTAACGACGATAATTATGACAAAATAACGACGATATTAACGACGATAATTATGAGGATGATAAGGACGATAACAACGATGATAATGACGATATTAACGACGATATTAACGACGATAATAACGACGATATTAACGACGATAATAAAGACAATAAAAAGAAGATAATGACAATAATAACGACGATATTAAAGATAATATTTATGAAGATAACAACGTAGATAATGACGATAATAACGACGACATTAACGACGATGATTATGACAAAATAACGACGATATTAACGACGATAATTATGAGGATGATAAGGACGATAACAACGATGATAATGACGATAATAACGACGACATTAACGACGATGTTTATGACAAAATAACGACGATATTAACGACGATAATTATGAGGATAATAAGGACGATAACAACGATTATAATGACGATATTAACGACGATATTAACGACGATAATAACGACGTTAAAAACGACGATAAAAAGAAGATAATGACAATAATAACGACGATATTATCGATGATATTTATGACGATAACAACGTAGATAATGACGATAATAACGACGACATTAACGACGATGATTATGACAAAATAACGACGATATTAACGACGATAATTATGAGGATGATAAGGACGATAACAACGATGATAATGACGATATTAACGACGATATTAACGACGATAATAACGACGATATTAACGACGATAATAAAGACAATAAAAAGAAGATAATGACAATAATAACGACGATATTATCGATGATATTTATGACGATAACAACGTAGATAATGACGATAATAACGACGACATTAACGACGATAATTATGACAAAATAACGACGATATTAACGACGATAATTATGAGGATGATAAGGACGATAACAACGATGATAATGACGATATTATCGACGATATTAACGACGATAATAACGACGTTAATTACGACGATAAAAAGAAGATAATGACAATAATAACGACGATATTATCGATGATATTTATGACGATAACAACGTAGATAATGACGATATTAACGACGACATTAACGACGATGATTATGACAAAATAACGACGATATTAACGACGATAATTATGAGGATAATAAGGACGATAACAACGATGATAATGACGATATTAACGACGATATTAACGACGATAATAACGACGATATTAACGACGATAATAAAGACAATAAAAAGAAGATAATGACAATAATAACGACGATATTAAAGATAATATTTATGTCGATAACAACGTAGATAATGACGATAATAACGACGACATTAACGACGATGATTATGACAAAATAACGACGATATTAACGACGATAATTATGAGGATGATAAGGACGATAACAACGATGATAATGACGATATTAACGACGATATTAACGACGATAATAACGACGTTAATAACGACGATAAAAAGAAGATAATGACAATAATAACGCCGATATTATCGATGTTATTTATGACGATAACAACGTAGATAATGACGATAATAACGACGACATTAACGACGACGATTATGACAAAATAACGACGATATTAACGACGATAATTATGAGGATAATAAGGACGATAACAACGATGATAATGACGATATTAACGACGATATTAACGACGATAATAACGACGATATTAACGACGATAATAAAGACAATAAAAAGAAGATAATGACAATAATATCGTCGTTATTAAAGATAATATTTATGACGATAACAACGTAGATAATGACGATAATAACGACGACATTAACGACGATGATTATGACAAAATAACGACGATATTAACGACGATAATTATGAGGATGATAAGGACGATAACAACGATGATAATGACGATAATAACGACGACATTAGCGACGATGTTTATGACAAAATAACGACGATATTAACGACGATAATTATGAGGATAATAAGGACGATAACAACGATTATAATGACGATATTAACGACGACAATAACGACGTTAAAAACGACGATAAAAAGAAGATAATGACAATAATAACGACGATATTATCGATGATATTTATGACGATAACAACGTAGATAATGACGATAATAACGACGACATTAACGACGATAATTATGACAAAATAACGACGATATTAACGACGATAATTATGAGGATGATAAGGACGATAACAACGATGATAATGACGATATTAACGACGATATTAACGACGAAAATAACGACGATATTAACGACGATAATAAAGACAATAAAAAGAAGATAATGACAATAATAACGACGATATTAAAGATAATATTTATGTCGATAACAACGATGATAATGACGATAATAACGACGACATTAACGACGATGTTTATGACAAAATAACGACGATATTAACGACGATAATTATGAGGATAATAAGGACGATAACAACGATTATAATGACGATAATAACGACGATATTAACGACGATAATAACGACGTTAAAAACGACGATAAAAAGAAGATAATGACAATAATAACGACGATATTATCGATGATATTTATGACGATAACAACGTAGATAATGACGATAATAACGACGACATTAACGACGATGATTATGACAAAATAACGACGATATTAACGACGATAATTATGAGGATGATAAGGACGATAACAACGATGATAATGACGATATTAACGACGATATTAACGACGATAATAACGACGATATTAACGACGATAATAAAGACAATAAAAAGAAGATAATGACAATAATAACGACGATATTAAAGATAATATTTATGTCGATAACAACGATGATAATGACGATAATAACGATGACATTAACGACGATGTTTATGACAAAATAACGACGATATTAACGACGATAATTATGAGGATGATAAGGACGATAACAACGATGATAATGACGATATTATCGACGATATTAACGACGATAATAACGACGTTAATTACGACGATAAAAAGAAGATAATGACAATAATAACGACGATATTATCGATGATATTTATGACGATAACAACGTAGATAATGACGATAATAACGACGACATTAACGACGATGATTATGACAAAATAACGACGATATTAACGACGATAATTATGAGGATAATAAGGACGATAACAACGATGATAATGACGATATTAACGACGATATTAACGACGATAATAACGACGATATTAACGACGATAATAAAGACAATAAAAAGAAGATAATGACAATAATAACGACGATATTAAAGATAATATTTATGTCGATAACAACGTAGATAATGACGATAATAACGACGACATTAACGACGATGATTATGACAAAATAACGACGATATTAACGACGATAATTATGAGGATGATAAGGACGATAACAACGATGATAATGACGATATTAACGACGATATTAACGACGATAATAACGACGTTAATAACGACGATAAAAAGAAGATAATGACAATAATAACGCCGATATTATCGATGTTATTTATGACGATAACAACGTAGATAATGACGATAATAACGACGACATTAACGACGATGATTATGACAAAATAACGACGATATTAACGACGATAATTATGAGGATAATAAGGACGATAACAACGATGATAATGACGATATTAACGACGATATTAACGACGATAATAACGACGATATTAACGACGATAATAAAGACAATAAAAAGAAGATAATGACAATAATAACGACGATATTAAAGATAATATTTATGTCGATAACAACGTAGATAATGACGATAATAACGACGACATTAAAGACGATGATTATGACAAAATAACGACGATATTAACGACGATAATTATGAGGATGATAAGGACGATAACAACGATGATAATGACGATATTAACGACGATATTAACGACGATAATAACGACGATATTAACGACGATAATAAATACAATAAAAAGAAGATAATGACAATAATAACGACGATATTAAAGATAATATTTATGTCGATAACAACGTAGATAATGACGATAATAACGACGACATTAACGACGATAATTATGACAAAATAACGACGATATTAACGACGATAATTATGAGGATGATAAGGACGATAACAACGATTATAATGACGATATTAACGACGATATTAACGACGATAATAACGACGTTAAAAACGACGATAAAAAGAAGATAATGACAATAATAACGACGATATTATCGATGATATTTATGACGATAACAACGTAGATAATGACGATAATAACGACGACATTAACGACGATGATTATGACAAAATAACGACGATATTAACGACGATAATTATGAGGATGATAAGGACGATAACAACGATGATAATGATGATATTAACGACGATATTAACGACGATAATAACGACGATATTAACGACGATAATAAAGACAATAAAAAGAAGATAATGACAATAATAACGACGATATTATCGATGATATTTATGACGATAACAAAGTAGATAATGACGATAATAACGACGACATTAACGACGATAATTATGACAAAATAACGACGATATTAACGACGATAATTATGAGGATGATAAGGACGATAACAACGATGATAATGACGATATTAACGACGATATTAACGACGATAATAACGACGATATTAACGACGATAATAAAGACAATAAAAAGAAGATAATGACAATAATAACGACGATATTATCGATGATATTTATGACGATAACAACGTAGATAATGACGATAATAACGACGACATTAACGACGATAATTATGACAAAATAACGACGATATTAACGACGATAATTATGAGGATAATAAGGACGATAACAACGATTATAATGACGATATTAACGACGATATTAACGACGATAATAACGACGTTAAAAACGACGATAAAAAGAAGATAATGACAATAATAACGACGATATTATCGATGATATTTATGACGATAACAACGTAGATAATGACGATAATAACGACGACATTAACGACGATGATTATGACAAAATAACGACGATATTAACGACGATAATTATGAGGATGATAAGGACGATAACAACGATGATAATGATGATATTAACGACGATATTAACGACGATAATAACGACGATATTAACGACGATAATAAAGACAATAAAAAGAAGATAATGACAATAATAACGACGATATTATCGATGATATTTATGACGATAACAACGTAGATAATGACGATAATAACGACGACATTAACGACGATGATTATGACAAAATAACGACGATATTAACGACGATAATTATGAGGATGATAAGGACGATAACAACGATGATAATGACGATATTAACGACGATATTAACGACGATAATAACGACGATATTAACGACGATAATAAAGACAATAAAAAGAAGATAATGACAATAATAACGACGATATTATCGATGATATTTATGACGATAACAACGTAGATAATGACGATAATAACGACGACATTAACGACGATAATTATGACAAAATAACGACGATATTAACGACGATAATTATGAGGATGATAAGGACGATAACAACGATGATAATGACGATATTAACGACGATATTAACGACGATAATAACGACGATATTAACGACGATAAAAAGAAGATAATGACAATAATAACGACGATATTATCGATGATATTTATGACGATAACAACGTAGATAATGACGATAATAACGACGACATTAACGACGATGATTATGACAAAATAACGACGATATTAACTACGATAATTATGAGGATAATAAGGACGATAACAACGATGATAATGACGATATTAACGACGATATTAACGACGATAATAACGACGATATTAACGACGATAATAAAGACAATAAAAAGAAGATAATGACAATAATAACGACGATATTAAAGATAATATTTATGACGATAACAACGTAGATAATGACGATAATAACGACGACATTAACGACGATGATTATGACAAAATAACGACGATATTAACGACGATAATTATGAGGATGATAAGGACGATAACAACGATGATAATGACGATATTAACGACGATATTAACGACGATAATAACGACGATATTAACGACGATAATAAAGACAATAAAAAGAAGATAATGACAATAATAACGACGATATTATCGATGATATTTATGACGATAACAACGTAGATAATGACGATAATAACGACGACATTAACGACGATAATTATGACAAAATAACGACGATATTAACGACGATAATTATGAGGATGATAAGGACGATAACAACGATGATAATGACGATATTATCGACGATATTAACGACGATAATAACGACGTTAATTACGACGATAAAAAGAAGATAATGACAATAATAACGACGATATTATCGATGATATTTATGACGATAACAACGTAGATAATGACGATATTAACGACGACATTAACGACGATGATTATGACAAAATAACGACGATATTAACGACGATAATTATGAGGATAATAAGGACGATAACAACGATGATAATGACGATATTAACGACGATATTAACGACGATAATAACGACGATATTAACGACGATAATAAAGACAATAAAAAGAAGATAATGACAATAATAACGACGATATTAAAGATAATATTTATGTCGATAACAACGTAGATAATGACGATAATAACGACGACATTAACGACGATGATTATGACAAAATAACGACGATATTAACGACGATAATTATGAGGATGATAAGGACGATAACAACGATGATAATGACGATATTAACGACGATATTAACGACGATAATAACGACGTTAATAACGACGATAAAAAGAAGATAATGACAATAATAACGCCGATATTATCGATGTTATTTATGACGATAACAACGTAGATAATGACGATAATAACGACGACATTAACGACGACGATTATGACAAAATAACGACGATATTAACGACGATAATTATGAGGATAATAAGGACGATAACAACGATGATAATGACGATATTAACGACGATATTAACGACGATAATAACGACGATATTAACGACGATAATAAAGACAATAAAAAGAAGATAATGACAATAATAACGACGATATTAAAGATAATATTTATGACGATAACAACGTAGATAATGACGATAATAACGACGACATTAACGACGATGATTATGACAAAATAACGACGATATTAACGACGATAATTATGAGGATGATAAGGACGATAACAACGATGATAATGACGATAATAACGACGACATTAGCGACGATGTTTATGACAAAATAACGACGATATTAACGACGATAATTATGAGGATAATAAGGACGATAACAACGATTATAATGACGATATTAACGACGATAATAACGACGTTAAAAACGACGATAAAAAGAAGATAATGACAATAATAACGACGATATTATCGATGATATTTATGACGATAACAACGTAGATAATGACGATAATAACGACGACATTAACGACGATAATTATGACAAAATAACGACGATATTAACGACGATAATTATGAGGATGATAAGGACGATAACAACGATGATAATGACGATATTAACGACGATATTAACGACGATAATAACGACGATATTAACGACGATAATAAAGACAATAAAAAGAAGATAATGACAATAATAACGACGATATTAAAGATAATATTTATGAAGATAACAACGTAGATAATGACGATAATAACGACGACATTAACGACGATGATTATGACAAAATAACGACGATATTAACGACGATAATTATGAGGATGATAAGGACGATAACAACGATGATAATGACGATAATAACGACGACATTAACGACGATGTTTATGACAAAATAACGACGATATTAACGACGATAATTATGAGGATAATAAGGACGATAACAACGATTATAATGACGATATTAACGACGATATTAACGACGATAATAACGACGTTAAAAACGACGATAAAAAGAAGATAATGACAATAATAACGACGATATTATCGATGATATTTATGACGATAACAACGTAGATAATGACGATAATAACGACGACATTAACGACGATGATTATGACAAAATAACGACGATATTAACGACGATAATTATGAGGATGATAAGGACGATAACAACGATGATAATGACGATATTAACGACGATATTAACGACGATAATAACGACGATATTAACGACGATAATAAAGACAATAAAAAGAAGATAATGACAATAATAACGACGATATTATCGATGATATTTATGACGATAACAACGTAGATAATGACGATAATAACGACGACATTAACGACGATAATTATGACAAAATAACGACGATATTAACGACGATAATTATGAGGATGATAAGGACGATAACAACGATGATAATGACGATATTATCGACGATATTAACGACGATAATAACGACGTTAATTACGACGATAAAAAGAAGATAATGACAATAATAACGACGATATTATCGATGATATTTATGACGATAACAACGTAGATAATGACGATATTAACGACGACATTAACGACGATGATTATGACAAAATAACGACGATATTAACGACGATAATTATGAGGATAATAAGGACGATAACAACGATGATAATGACGATATTAACGACGATATTAACGACGATAATAACGACGATATTAACGACGATAATAAAGACAATAAAAAGAAGATAATGACAATAATAACGACGATATTAAAGATAATATTTATGTCGATAACAACGTAGATAATGACGATAATAACGACGACATTAACGACGATGATTATGACAAAATAACGACGATATTAACGACGATAATTATGAGGATGATAAGGACGATAACAACGATGATAATGACGATATTAACGACGATATTAACGACGATAATAACGACGTTAATAACGACGATAAAAAGAAGATAATGACAATAATAACGCCGATATTATCGATGTTATTTATGACGATAACAACGTAGATAATGACGATAATAACGACGACATTAACGACGACGATTATGACAAAATAACGACGATATTAACGACGATAATTATGAGGATAATAAGGACGATAACAACGATGATAATGACGATATTAACGACGATATTAACGACGATAATAACGACGATATTAACGACGATAATAAAGACAATAAAAAGAAGATAATGACAATAATAACGTCGTTATTAAAGATAATATTTATGACGATAACAACGTAGATAATGACGATAATAACGACGACATTAACGACGATGATTATGACAAAATAACGACGATATTAACGACGATAATTATGAGGATGATAAGGACGATAACAACGATGATAATGACGATAATAACGACGACATTAGCGACGATGTTTATGACAAAATAACGACGATATTAACGACGATAATTATGAGGATAATAAGGACGATAACAACGATTATAATGACGATATTAACGACGACAATAACGACGTTAAAAACGACGATAAAAAGAAGATAATGACAATAATAACGACGATATTATCGATGATATTTATGACGATAACAACGTAGATAATGACGATAATAACGACGACATTAACGACGATAATTATGACAAAATAACGACGATATTAACGACGATAATTATGAGGATGATAAGGACGATAACAACGATGATAATGACGATATTAACGACGATATTAACGACGAAAATAACGACGATATTAACGACGATAATAAAGACAATAAAAAGAAGATAATGACAATAATAACGACGATATTAAAGATAATATTTATGTCGATAACAACGATGATAATGACGATAATAACGACGACATTAACGACGATGTTTATGACAAAATAACGACGATATTAACGACGATAATTATGAGGATAATAAGGACGATAACAACGATTATAATGACGATAATAACGACGATATTAACGACGATAATAACGACGTTAAAAACGACGATAAAAAGAAGATAATGACAATAATAACGACGATATTATCGATGATATTTATGACGATAACAACGTAGATAATGACGATAATAACGACGACATTAACGACGATGATTATGACAAAATAACGACGATATTAACGACGATAATTATGAGGATGATAAGGACGATAACAACGATGATAATGACGATATTAACGACGATATTAACGACGATAATAACGACGATATTAACGACGATAATAAAGACAATAAAAAGAAGATAATGACAATAATAACGACGATATTAAAGATAATATTTATGTCGATAACAACGATGATAATGACGATAATAACGATGACATTAACGACGATGTTTATGACAAAATAACGACGATATTAACGACGATAATTATGAGGATGATAAGGACGATAACAACGATGATAATGACGATATTATCGACGATATTAACGACGATAATAACGACGTTAATTACGACGATAAAAAGAAGATAATGACAATAATAACGACGATATTATCGATGATATTTATGACGATAACAACGTAGATAATGACGATAATAACGACGACATTAACGACGATGATTATGACAAAATAACGACGATATTAACGACGATAATTATGAGGATAATAAGGACGATAACAACGATGATAATGACGATATTAACGACGATATTAACGACGATAATAACGACGATATTAACGACGATAATAAAGACAATAAAAAGAAGATAATGACAATAATAACGACGATATTAAAGATAATATTTATGTCGATAACAACGTAGATAATGACGATAATAACGACGACATTAACGACGATGATTATGACAAAATAACGACGATATTAACGACGATAATTATGAGGATGATAAGGACGATAACAACGATGATAATGACGATATTAACGACGATATTAACGACGATAATAACGACGTTAATAACGACGATAAAAAGAAGATAATGACAATAATAACGCCGATATTATCGATGTTATTTATGACGATAACAACGTAGATAATGACGATAATAACGACGACATTAACGACGATGATTATGACAAAATAACGACGATATTAACGACGATAATTATGAGGATAATAAGGACGATAACAACGATGATAATGACGATATTACGACGATATTAACGACGATAATAACGACGATATTAACGACGATAATAAAGACAATAAAAAGAAGATAATGACAATAATAACGACGATATTAAAGATAATATTTATGTCGATAACAACGTAGATAATGACGATAATAACGACGACATTAAAGACGATGATTATGACAAAATAACGACGATATTAACGACGATAATTATGAGGATGATAAGGACGATAACAACGATGATAATGACGATATTAACGACGATATTAACGACGATAATAACGACGATATTAACGACGATAATAAATACAATAAAAAGAAGATAATGACAATAATAACGACGATATTAAAGATAATATTTATGTCGATAACAACGTAGATAATGACGATAATAACGACGACATTAACGACGATAATTATGACAAAATAACGACGATATTAACGACGATAATTATGAGGATGATAAGGACGATAACAACGATTATAATGACGATATTAACGACGATATTAACGACGATAATAACGACGTTAAAAACGACGATAAAAGAAGATAATGACAATAATAACGACGATATTATCGATGATATTTATGACGATAACAACGTAGATAATGACGATAATAACGACGACATTAACGACGATGATTATGACAAAATAACGACGATATTAACGACGATAATTATGAGGATGATAAGGACGATAACAACGATGATAATGATGATATTAACGACGATATTAACGACGATAATAACGACGATATTAACGACGATAATAAAGACAATAAAAAGAGATAATGACAATAATAACGACGATATTATCGATGATATTTATGACGATAACAACGTAGATAATGACGATAATAACGACGACATTAACGACGATAATTATGACAAAATAACGACGATATTAACGACGATAATTATGAGGATGATAAGGACGATAACAACGATGATAATGACGATATTAACGACGATATTAACGACGATAATAACGACGATATTAACGACGATAATAAAGACAATAAAAAGAAGATAATGACAATAATAACGACGATATTATCGATGATATTTATGACGATAACAACGTAGATAATGACGATAATAACGACGACATTAACGACGATAATTATGACAAAATAACGACGATATTAACGACGATAATTATGAGGATAATAAGGACGATAACAACGATTATAATGACGATATTAACGACGATATTAACGACGATAATAACGACGTTAAAAACGACGATAAAAAGAAGATAATGACAATAATAACGACGATATTATCGATGATATTTATGACGATAACAACGTAGATAATGACGATAATAACGACGACATTAACGACGATGATTATGACAAAATAACGACGATATTAACGACGATAATTATGAGGATGATAAGGACGATAACAACGATGATAATGATGATATTAACGACGATATTAACGACGATAATAACGACGATATTAACGACGATAATAAAGACAATAAAAAGAAGATAATGACAATAATAACGACGATATTATCGATGATATTTATGACGATAACAACGTAGATAATGACGATAATAACGACGACATTAACGACGATGATTATGACAAAATAACGACGATATTAACGACGATAATTATGAGGATGATAAGGACGATAACAACGATGATAATGACGATATTAACGACGATATTAACGACGATAATAACGACGATATTAACGACGATAATAAAGACAATAAAAAGAAGATAATGACAATAATAACGACGATATTATCGATGATATTTATGACGATAACAACGTAGATAATGACGATAATAACGACGACATTAACGACGATAATTATGACAAAATAACGACGATATTAACGACGATAATTATGAGGATGATAAGGACGATAACAACGATGATAATGACGATATTAACGACGATATTAACGACGATAATAACGACGATATTAACGACGATAAAAAGAAGATAATGACAATAATAACGACGATATTATCGATGATATTTATGACGATAACAACGTAGATAATGACGATAATAACGACGACATTAACGACGATGATTATGACAAAATAACGACGATATTAACTACGATAATTATGAGGATAATAAGGACGATAACAACGATGATAATGACGATATTAACGACGATATTAACGACGATAATAACGACGATATTAACGACGATAATAAAGACAATAAAAAGAAGATAATGACAATAATAACGACGATATTAAAGATAATATTTATGTCGATAACAACGTAGATAATGACGATAATAACGACGACATTAAAGACGATGATTATGACAAAATAACGACGATATTAACGACGATAATTATGAGGATGATAAGGACGATAACAACGATGATAATGACGATATTAACGACGATATTAACGACGATAATAACGACGATATTAACGACGATAATAAATACAATAAAAAGAAGATAATGACAATAATAACGACGATATTAAAGATAATATTTATGTCGATAACAACGTAGATAATGACGATAATAACGACGACATTAACGACGATAATTATGACAAAATAACGACGATATTAACGACGATAATTATGAGGATGATAAGGACGATAACAACGATTATAATGACGATATTAACGACGATATTAACGACGATAATAACGACGTTAAAAACGACGATAAAAAGAAGATAATGACAATAATAACGACGATATTATCGATGATATTTATGACGATAACAACGTAGATAATGACGATAATAACGACGACATTAACGACGATAATTATGACAAAATAACGACGATATTAACGACGATAATTATGAGGATAATAAGGACGATAACAACGATTATAATGACGATATTAACGACGATATTAACGACGATAATAACGACGTTAAAAACGACGATAAAAAGAAGATAATGACAATAATAACGACGATATTATCGATGATATTTATGACGATAACAACGTAGATAATGACGATAATAACGACGACATTAACGACGATGATTATGACAAAATAACGACGATATTAACGACGATAATTATGAGGATGATAAGGACGATAACAACGATGATAATGATGATATTAACGACGATATTAACGACGATAATAACGACGATATTAACGACGATAATAAAGACAATAAAAAGAAGATAATGACAATAATAACGACGATATTATCGATGATATTTATGACGATAACAACGTAGATAATGACGATAATAACGACGACATTAACGACGATAATTATGACAAAATAACGACGATATTAACGACGATAATTATGAGGATGATAAGGACGATAACAACGATGATAATGACGATATTAACGACGATATTAACGACGATAATAACGACGATATTAACGACGATAATAAAGACAATAAAAAGAAGATAATGACAATAATAACGACGATATTAAAGATAATATTTATGTCGATAACAACGATGATAATGACGATAATAACGACGACATTAACGACGATGTTTATGACAAAATAACGACGATATTAACGACGATAATTATGAGGATAATAAGGACGATAACAACGATTATAATGACGATATTAACGACGATATTAACGACGATAATAACGACGTTAAAAACGACGATAAAAAGAAGATAATGACAATAATAACGACGATATTATCGATGATATTTATGACAATAACAACGTAGATAATGACGATAATAACGACGACATTAACGACGATGATTATGACAAAATAACGACGATATTAACGACGATAATTATGAGGATGATAAGGACGATAACAACGATGATAATGACGATATTAACGACGATATTAACGACGATAATAACGACGATATTAACGACGATAATAAAGACAATAAAAAGAAGATAATGACAATAATAACGACGATATTATCGATGATATTTATGACGATAACAACGTAGATAATGACGATAATAACGACGACATTAACGACGATAATTATGACAAAATAACGACGATATTAACGACGATAATTATGAGGATGATAAGGACGATAACAACGATGATAATGACGATATTAACGACGATATTAACGACGATAATAACGACGATATTAACGACGATAATAAAGACAATAAAAAGAAGATAATGACAATAATAACGACGATATTATCGATGATATTTATGACGATAACAACGTAGATAATGACGATAATAACGACGACATTAACGACGATAATTATGACAAAATAACGACGATATTAACGACGATAATTATGAGGATAATAAGGACGATAACAACGATTATAATGACGATATTAACGACGATATTAACGACGATAATAACGACGTTAAAAACGACGATAAAAAGAAGATAATGACAATAATAACGACGATATTATCGATGATATTTATGACGATAACAACGTAGATAATGACGATAATAACGACGACATTAACGACGATGATTATGACAAAATAACGACGATATTAACGACGATAATTATGAGGATGATAAGGACGATAACAACGATGATAATGATGATATTAACGACGATATTAACGACGATAATAACGACGATATTAACGACGATAATAAAGACAATAAAAAGAAGATAATGACAATAATAACGACGATATTATCGATGATATTTATGACGATAACAACGTAGATAATGACGATAATAACGACGACATTAACGACGATAATTATGACAAAATAACGACGATATTAACGACGATAATTATGAGGATGATAAGGACGATAACAACGATGATAATGACGATATTAACGACGATATTAACGACGATAATAAAGACAATAAAAAGAAGATAATGACAATAATAACGACGATATTAAAGATAATATTTATGTCGATAACAACGATGATAATGACGATAATAACGACGACATTAACGACGATGATTATGACAAAATAACGACGATATTAACGACGATAATTATGAGGATAATAAGGACGATAACAACGATTATAATGACGATATTAACGACGATATTAACGACGATAATAACGACGTTAAAAACGACGATAAAAAGAAGATAATGACAATAATAACGACGATATTATCGATGATATTTATGACGATAACAACGTAGATAATGACGATAATAACGACGACATTAACGACGATGATTATGACAAAATAACGACGATATTAACGACGATAATTATGAGGATGATAAGGACGATAACAACGATGATAATGACGATATTAACGACGATATTAACGACGATAATAACGACGATATTAACGACGATAATAAAGACAATAAAAAGAAGATAATGACAATAATAACGACGATATTATCGATGATATTTATGACGATAACAACGTAGATAATGACGATAATAACGACGACATTAACGACGATAATTATGACAAAATAACGACGATATTAACGACGATAATTATGAGGATGATAAGGACGATAACAACGATGATAATGACGATATTAACGACGATATTAACGACGATAATAACGACGATATTAACGACGATAATAAAGACAATAAAAAGAAGATAATGACAATAATAACGACGATATTAAAGATAATATTTATGTCGATAACAACGATGATAATGACGATAATAACGACGACATTAACGACGATGTTTATGACAAAATAACGACGATATTAACGACGATAATTATGAGGATAATAAGGACGATAACAACGATTATAATGACGATATTAACGACGATATTAACGACGATAATAACGACGTTAAAAACGACGATAAAAAGAAGATAATGACAATAATAACGACGATATTATCGATGATATTTATGACGATAACAACGTAGATAATGACGATAATAACGACGACATTAACGACGATGATTATGACAAAATAACGACGATATTAACGACGATAATTATGAGGATGATAAGGACGATAACAACGATGATAATGACGATATTAACGACGATATTAACGACGATAATAACGACGATATTAACGACGATAATAAAGACAATAAAAAGAAGATAATGACAATAATAACGACGATATTATCGATGATATTTATGACGATAACAACGTAGATAATGACGATAATAACGACGACATTAACGACGATAATTATGACAAAATAACGACGATATTAACGACGATAATTATGAGGATGATAAGGACGATAACAACGATGATAATGACGATATTAACGACGATATTAACGACGATAATAACGACGATATTAACGACGATAATAAAGACAATAAAAAGAAGATAATGACAATAATAACGACGATATTAAAGATAATATTTATGTCGATAACAACGATGATAATGACGATAATAACGACGACATTAACGACGATGTTTATGACAAAATAACGACGATATTAACGACGATAATTATGAGGATAATAAGGACGATAACAACGATTATAATGACGATATTAACGACGATATTAACGACGATAATAACGACGTTAAAAACGACGATAAAAAGAAGATAATGACAATAATAACGACGATATTATCGATGATATTTATGACGATAACAACGTAGATAATGACGATAATAACGACGACATTAACGACGATGATTATGACAAAATAACGACGATATTAACGACGATAATTATGAGGATGATAAGGACGATAACAACGATGATAATGACGATATTAACGACGATATTAACGACGATAATAACGACGATATTAACGACGATAATAAAGACAATAAAAAGAAGATAATGACAATAATAACGACGATATTATCGATGATATTTATGACGATAACAACGTAGATAATGACGATAATAACGACGACATTAACGACGATAATTATGACAAAATAACGACGATATTAACGACGATAATTATGAGGATGATAAGGACGATAACAACGATGATAATGACGATATTATCGACGATATTAACGACGATAATAACGACGTTAATTACGACGATAAAAAGAAGATAATGACAATAATAACGACGATATTATCGATGATATTTATGACGATAACAACGTAGATAATGACGATAATAACGACGACATTAACGACGATGATTATGACAAAATAACGACGATATTAACGACGATAATTATGAGGATAATAAGGACGATAACAACGATGATAATGACGATATTATCGACGATATTAACGACGATAATAACGACGTTAATTACGACGATAAAAAGAAGATAATGACAATAATAACGACGATATTATCGATGATATTTATGACGATAACAACGTAGATAATGACGATAATAACGACGACATTAACGACGATGATTATGACAAAATAACGACGATATTAACGACGATAATTATGAGGATGATAAGGACGATAACAACGATGATAATGACGATATTAACGACGATATTAACGACGATAATAACGACGTTAATAACGACGATAAAAAGAAGATAATGACAATAATAACGCCGATATTATCGATGTTATTTATGACGATAACAACGTAGATAATGACGATAATAACGACGACATTAACGACGACGATTATGACAAAATAACGACGATATTAACGACGATAATTATGAGGATAATAAGGACGATAACAACGATGATAATGACGATATTAACGACGATAATAACGACGATATTAACGACGATAATAAAGACAATAAAAAGAAGATAATGACAATAATAACGACGATATTAAAGATAATATTTATGTCGATAACAACGTAGATAATGACGATAATAACGACGACATTAAAGACGATGATTATGACAAAATAACGACGATATTAACGACGATAATTATGAGGATGATAAGGACGATAACAACGATGATAATGACGATATTAACGACGATATTAACGACGATAATAACGACGATATTAACGACGATAATAAATACAATAAAAAGAAGATAATGACAATAATAACGACGATATTAAAGATAATATTTATGTCGATAACAACGTAGATAATGACGATAATAACGACGACATTAACGACGATAATTATGACAAAATAACGACGATATTAACGACGATAATTATGAGGATGATAAGGACGATAACAACGATTATAATGACGATATTAACGACGATATTAACGACGATAATAACGACGTTAAAAACGACGATAAAAAGAAGATAATGACAATAATAACGACGATATTATCGATGATATTTATGACGATAACAACGTAGATAATGACGATAATAACGACGACATTAACGACGATGATTATGACAAAATAACGACGATATTAACGACGATAATTATGAGGATGATAAGGACGATAACAACGATGATAATGATGATATTAACGACTATATTAACGACGATAATAACGACGATATTAACGACGATAATAAAGACAATAAAAAGAAGATAATGACAATAATAACGACGATATTATCGATGATATTTATGACGATAACAACGTAGATAATGACGATAATAACGACGACATTAACGACGATAATTATGACAAAATAACGACGATATTAACGTCGATAATTATGAGGATGATAAGGACGATAACAACGATGATAATGACGATATTAACGACGATATTAACGACGATAATAACGACGATATTAACGACGATAATAAAGACAATAAAAAGAAGATAATGACAATAATAACGACGATATTATCGATGATATTTATGACGATAACAACGTAGATAATGACGATAATAACGACGACATTAACGACGATAATTATGACAAAATAACGACGATATTAACGACGATAATTATGAGGATAATAAGGACGATAACAACGATTATAATGACGATATTAACGACGATATTAACGACGATAATAACGACGTTAAAAACGACGATAAAAAGAAGATAATGACAATAATAACGACGATATTATCGATGATATTTATGACGATAACAACGTAGATAATGACGATAATAACGACGACATTAACGACGATGATTATGACAAAATAACGACGATATTAACGACGATAATTATGAGGATGATAAGGACGATAACAACGATGATAATGATGATATTAACGACGATATTAACGACGATAATAACGACGATATTAACGACGATAATAAAGACAATAAAAAGAAGATAATGACAATAATAACGACGATATTATCGATGATATTTATGACGATAACAACGTAGATAATGACGATAATAACGACGACATTAACGACGATAATTATGACAAAATAACGACGATATTAACGACGATAATTATGAGGATGATAAGGACGATAACAACGATGATAATGACGATATTAACGACGATATTAACGACGATAATAACGACGATATTAACGACGATAATAAAGACAATAAAAAGAAGATAATGACAATAATAACGACGATATTAAAGATAATATTTATGTCGATAACAACGATGATAATGACGATAATAACGACGACATTAACGACGATGTTTATGACAAAATAACGACGATATTAACGACGATAATTATGAGGATAATAAGGACGATAACAACGATTATAATGACGATATTAACGACGATATTAACGACGATAATAACGACGTTAAAAACGACGATAAAAAGAAGATAATGACAATAATAACGACGATATTATCGATGATATTTATGACGATAACAACGTAGATAATGACGATAATAACAACGACATTAACGACGATGATTATGACAAAATAACGACGATATTAACGACGATAATTATGAGGATGATAAGGACGATAACAACGATGATAATGACGATATTAACGACGATATTAACGACGATAATAACGACGATATTAACGACGATAATAAAGACAATAAAAAGAAGATAATGACAATAATAACGACGATATTATCGATGATATTTATGACGATAACAACGTAGATAATGACGATAATAACGACGACATTAACGACGATAATTATGACAAAATAACGACGATATTAACGACGATAATTATGAGGATGATAAGGACGATAACAACGATGATAATGACGATATTAACGACGATATTAACGACGATAATAACGACGATATTAACGACGATAATAAAGACAATAAAAAGAAGATAATGACAATAATAACGACGATATTAAAGATAATATTTATGTCGATAACAACGATGATAATGACGATAATAACGACGACATTAACGACGATGTTTATGACAAAATAACGACGATATTAACGACGATAATTATGAGGATAATAAGGACGATAACAACGATTATAATGACGATATTAACGACGATATTAACGACGATAATAACGACGTTAAAAACGACGATAAAAAGAAGATAATGACAATAATAACGACGATATTATCGATGATATTTATGACGATAACAACGTAGATAATGACGATAATAACGACGACATTAACGACGATGATTATGACAAAATAACGACGATATTAACGACGATAATTATGAGGATGATAAGGACGATAACAACGATGATAATGACGATATTAACGACGATATTAACGACGATAATAACGACGATATTAACGACGATAATAAAGACAATAAAAAGAAGATAATGACAATAATAACGACGATATTATCGATGATATTTATGACGATAACAACGTAGATAATGACGATAATAACGACGACATTAACGACGATAATTATGACAAAATAACGACGATATTAACGACGATAATTATGAGGATGATAAGGACGATAACAACGATGATAATGACGATATTAACGACGATATTAACGACGATAATAACGACGATATTAACGACGATAATAAAGACAATAAAAAGAAGATAATGACAATAATAACGACGATATTAAAGATAATATTTATGTCGATAACAACGATGATAATGACGATAATAACGACGACATTAACGACGATGTTTATGACAAAATAACGACGATATTAACGACGATAATTATGAGGATAATAAGGACGATAACAACGATTATAATGACGATATTAACGACGATATTAACGACGATAATAACGACGTTAAAAACGACGATAAAAAGAAGATAATGACAATAATAACGACGATATTATCGATGATATTTATGACGATAACAACGTAGATAATGACGATAATAACGACGACATTAACGACGATGATTATGACAAAATAACGACGATATTAACGACGATAATTATGAGGATGATAAGGACGATAACAACGATGATAATGACGATATTAACGACGATATTAACGACGATAATAACGACGATATTAACGACGATAATAAAGACAATAAAAAGAAGATAATGACAATAATAACGACGATATTATCGATGATATTTATGACGATAACAACGTAGATAATGACGATAATAACGACGACATTAACGACGATAATTATGACAAAATAACGACGATATTAACGACGATAATTATGAGGATGATAAGGACGATAACAACGATGATAATGACGATATTATCGACGATATTAACGACGATAATAACGACGTTAATTACGACGATAAAAAGAAGATAATGACAATAATAACGACGATATTATCGATGATATTTATGACGATAACAACGTAGATAATGACGATAATAACGACGACATTAACGACGATGATTATGACAAAATAACGACGATATTAACGACGATAATTATGAGGATAATAAGGACGATAACAACGATTATAATGACGATATTAACGACGATATTAACGACGATAATAACGACGTTAAAAACGACGATAAAAAGAAGATAATGACAATAATAACGACGATATTATCGATGATATTTATGACGATAACAACGTAGATAATGACGATAATAACGACGACATTAACGACGATGATTATGACAAAATAACGACGATATTAACGACGATAATTATGAGGATGATAAGGACGATAACAACGATGATAATGATGATATTAACGACGATATTAACGACGATAATAACGACGATATTAACGACGATAATAAAGACAATAAAAAGAAGATAATGACAATAATAACGACGATATTATCGATGATATTTATGACGATAACAACGTAGATAATGACGATAATAACGACGACATTAACGACGATAATTATGACAAAATAACGACGATATTAACGACGATAATTATGAGGATGATAAGGACGATAACAACGATGATAATGACGATATTAACGACGATATTAACGACGATAATAACGACGATATTAACGACGATAATAAAGACAATAAAAAGAAGATAATGACAATAATAACGACGATATTATCGATGATATTTATGACGATAACAACGTAGATAATGACGATAATAACGACGACATTAACGACGATAATTATGACAAAATAACGACGATATTAACGACGATAATTATGAGGATAATAAGGACGATAACAACGATTATAATGACGATATTAACGACGATATTAACGACGATAATAACGACGTTAAAAACGACGATAAAAAGAAGATAATGACAATAATAACGACGATATTATCGATGATATTTATGACGATAACAACGTAGATAATGACGATAATAACGACGACATTAACGACGATGATTATGACAAAATAACGACGATATTAACGACGATAATTATGAGGATGATAAGGACGATAACAACGATGATAATGACGATATTAACGACGATATTAACGACGATAATAACGACGATATTAACGACGATAATAAAGACAATAAAAAGAAGATAATGACAATAATAACGACGATATTAAAGATAATATTTATGTCGATAACAACGATGATAATGACGATAATAACGACGACATTAACGACGATGTTTATGACAAAATAACGACGATATTAACGACGATAATTATGAGGATAATAAGGACGATAACAACGATTATAATGACGATATTAACGACGATATTAACGACGATAATAACGACGTTAAAAACGACGATAAAAAGAAGATAATGACAATAATAACGACGATATTATCGATGATATTTATGACGATAACAACGTAGATAATGACGATAATAACGACGACATTAACGACGATGATTATGACAAAATAACGACGATATTAACGACGATAATTATGAGGATGATAAGGACGATAACAACGATGATAATGACGATATTAACGACGATATTAACGACGATAATAACGACGATATTAACGACGATAATAAAGACAATAAAAAGAAGATAATGACAATAATAACGACGATATTATCGATGATATTTATGACGATAACAACGTAGATAATGACGATAATAACGACGACATTAACGACGATAATTATGACAAAATAACGACGATATTAACGACGATAATTATGAGGATGATAAGGACGATAACAACGATGATAATGACGATATTAACGACGATATTAACGACGATAATAACGACGATATTAACGACGATAATAAAGACAATAAAAAGAAGATAATGACAATAATAACGACGATATTAAAGATAATATTTATGTCGATAACAACGATGATAATGACGATAATAACGACGACATTAACGACGATGTTTATGACAAAATAACGACGATATTAACGACGATAATTATGAGGATAATAAGGACGATAACAACGATTATAATGACGATATTAACGACGATATTAACGACGATAATAACGACGTTAAAAACGACGATAAAAAGAAGATAATGACAATAATAACGACGATATTATCGATGATATTTATGACGATAACAACGTAGATAATGACGATAATAACGACGACATTAACGACGATGATTATGACAAAATAACGACGATATTAACGACGATAATTATGAGGATGATAAGGACGATAACAACGATGATAATGACGATATTAACGACGATATTAACGACGATAATAACGACGATATTAACGACGATAATAAAGACAATAAAAAGAAGATAATGACAATAATAACGACGATATTATCGATGATATTTATGACGATAACAACGTAGATAATGACGATAATAACGACGACATTAACGACGATAATTATGACAAAATAACGACGATATTAACGACGATAATTATGAGGATGATAAGGACGATAACAACGATGATAATGACGATATTAACGACGATATTAACGACGATAATAACGACGATATTAACGACGATAATAAAGACAATAAAAAGAAGATAATGACAATAATAACGACGATATTAAAGATAATATTTATGTCGATAACAACGATGATAATGACGATAATAACGACGACATTAACGACGATGTTTATGACAAAATAACGACGATATTAACGACGATAATTATGAGGATAATAAGGACGATAACAACGATTATAATGACGATATTAACGACGATATTAACGACGATAATAACGACGTTAAAAACGACGATAAAAAGAAGATAATGACAATAATAACGACGATATTATCGATGATATTTATGACGATAACAACGTAGATAATGACGATAATAACGACGACATTAACGACGATGATTATGACAAAATAACGACGATATTAACGACGATAATTATGAGGATGATAAGGACGATAACAACGATGATAATGACGATATTAACGACGATATTAACGACGATAATAACGACGATATTAACGACGATAATAAAGACAATAAAAAGAAGATAATGACAATAATAACGACGATATTATCGATGATATTTATGACGATAACAACGTAGATAATGACGATAATAACGACGACATTAACGACGATAATTATGACAAAATAACGACGATATTAACGACGATAATTATGAGGATGATAAGGACGATAACAACGATGATAATGACGATATTATCGACGATATTAACGACGATAATAACGACGTTAATTACGACGATAAAAAGAAGATAATGACAATAATAACGACGATATTATCGATGATATTTATGACGATAACAACGTAGATAATGACGATAATAACGACGACATTAACGACGATGATTATGACAAAATAACGACGATATTAACGACGATAATTATGAGGATAATAAGGACGATAACAACGATTATAATGACGATATTAACGACGATATTAACGACGATAATAACGACGTTAAAAACGACGATAAAAAGAAGATAATGACAATAATAACGACGATATTATCGATGATATTTATGACGATAACAACGTAGATAATGACGATAATAACGACGACATTAACGACGATGATTATGACAAAATAACGACGATATTAACGACGATAATTATGAGGATGATAAGGACGATAACAACGATGATAATGATGATATTAACGACGATATTAACGACGATAATAACGACGATATTAACGACGATAATAAAGACAATAAAAAGAAGATAATGACAATAATAACGACGATATTATCGATGATATTTATGACGATAACAACGTAGATAATGACGATAATAACGACGACATTAACGACGATAATTATGACAAAATAACGACGATATTAACGACGATAATTATGAGGATGATAAGGACGATAACAACGATGATAATGACGATATTAACGACGATATTAACGACGATAATAACGACGATATTAACGACGATAATAAAGACAATAAAAAGAAGATAATGACAATAATAACGACGATATTATCGATGATATTTATGACGATAACAACGTAGATAATGACGATAATAACGACGACATTAACGACGATAATTATGACAAAATAACGACGATATTAACGACGATAATTATGAGGATGATAAGGACGATAACAACGATGATAATGACGATATTAACGACGATATTAACGACGATAATAACGACGATATTAACGACGATAATAAAGACAATAAAAAGAAGATAATGACAATAATAACGACGATATTAAAGATAATATTTATGTCGATAACAACGATGATAATGACGATAATAACGACGACATTAACGACGATGTTTATGACAAAATAACGACGATATTAACGACGATAATTATGAGGATAATAAGGACGATAACAACGATTATAATGACGATATTAACGACGATATTAACGACGATAATAACGACGTTAAAAACGACGATAAAAAGAAGATAATGACAATAATAACGACGATATTATCGATGATATTTATGACGATAACAACGTAGATAATGACGATAATAACGACGACATTAACGACGATGATTATGACAAAATAACGACGATATTAACGACGATAATTATGAGGATGATAAGGACGATAACAACGATGATAATGACGATATTAACGACGATATTAACGACGATAATAACGACGATATTAACGACGATAATAAAGACAATAAAAAGAAGATAATGACAATAATAACGACGATATTATCGATGATATTTATGACGATAACAACGTAGATAATGACGATAATAACGACGACATTAACGACGATAATTATGACAAAATAACGACGATATTAACGACGATAATTATGAGGATGATAAGGACGATAACAACGATGATAATGACGATATTAACGACGATATTAACGACGATAATAACGACGATATTAACGACGATAATAAAGACAATAAAAAGAAGATAATGACAATAATAACGACGATATTATCGATGATATTTATGACGATAACAACGTAGATAATGACGATAATAACGACGACATTAACGACGATGATTATGACAAAATAACGACGATATTAACGACGATAATTATGAGGATGATAAGGACGATAACAACGATGATAATGACGATATTAACGACGATATTAACGACGATAATAACGACGATATTAACGACGATAATAAAGACAATAAAAAGAAGATAATGACAATAATAACGACGATATTATCGATGATATTTATGACGATAACAACGTAGATAATGACGATAATAACGACGACATTAACGACGATAATTATGACAAAATAACGACGATATTAACGACGATAATTATGAGGATGATAAGGACGATAACAACGATGATAATGACGATATTATCGACGATATTAACGACGATAATAACGACGTTAATTACGACGATAAAGAAGATAATGACAATAATAACGACGATATTATCGATGATATTTATGACGATAACAACGTAGATAATGACGATAATAACGACGACATTAACGACGATGATTATGACAAAATAACGACGATATTAACGACGATAATTATGAGGATAATAAGGACGATAACAACGATTATAATGACGATATTAACGACGATATTAACGACGATAATAACGACGTTAAAAACGACGATAAAAAGAAGATAATGACAATAATAACGACGATATTATCGATGATATTTATGACGATAACAACGTAGATAATGACGATAATAACGACGACATTAACGACGATGATTATGACAAAATAACGACGATATTAACGACGATAATTATGAGGATGATAAGGACGATAACAACGATGATAATGATGATATTAACGACGATATTAACGACGATAATAACGACGATATTAACGACGATAATAAAGACAAAAAAAAGAAGATAATGACAATAATAACGACGATATTATCGATGATATTTATGACGATAACAACGTAGATAATGACGATAATAACGACGACATTAACGACGATAATTATGACAAAATAACGACGATATTAACGACGATAATTATGAGGATGATAAGGACGATAACAACGATGATAATGACGATATTAACGACGATATTAACGACGATAATAACGACGATATTAACGACGATAATAAAGACAATAAAAAGAAGATAATGACAATAATAACGACGATATTATCGATGATATTTATGACGATAACAACGTAGATAATGACGATAATAACGACGACATTAACGACGATAATTATGACAAAATAACGACGATATTAACGACGATAATTATGAGGATAATAAGGACGATAACAACGATTATAATGACGATATTAACGACGATATTAACGACGATAATAACGACGTTAAAAACGACGATAAAAAGAAGATAATGACAATAATAACGACGATATTATCGATGATATTTATGACGATAACAACGTAGATAATGACGATAATAACGACGACATTAACGACGATGATTATGACAAAATAACGACGATATTAACGACGATAATTATGAGGATGATAAGGACGATAACAACGATGATAATGATGATATTAACGACGATATTAACGACGATAATAACGACGATATTAACGACGATAATAAAGACAATAAAAAGAAGATAATGACAATAATAACGACGATATTATCGATGATATTTATGACGATAACAACGTAGATAATGACGATAATAACGACGACATTAACGACGATAATTATGACAAAATAACGACGATATTAACGACGATAATTATGAGGATGATTAGGACGATAACAACGATGATAATGACGATATTAACGACGATATTAACGACGATAATAACGACGATATTAACGACGATAATAAAGACAATAAAAAGAAGATAATGACAATAATAACGACGATATTAAAGATAATATTTATGTCGATAACAACGATGATAATGACGATAATAACGACGACATTAACGACGATGTTTATGACAAAATAACGACGATATTAACGACGATAATTATGAGGATAATAAGGACGATAACAACGATTATAATGACGATATTAACGACGATATTAACGACGATAATAACGACGTTAAAAACGACGATAAAAAGAAGATAATGACAATAATAACGACGATATTATCGATGATATTTATGACGATAACAACGTAGATAATGACGATAATAACGACGACATTAACGACGATGATTATGACAAAATAACGACGATATTAACGACGATAATTATGAGGATGATAAGGACGATAACAACGATGATAATGACGATATTAACGACGATATTAACGACGATAATAACGACGATATTAACGACGATAATAAAGACAATAAAAAGAAGATAATGACAATAATAACGACGATATTATCGATGATATTTATGACGATAACAACGTAGATAATGACGATAATAACGACGACATTAACGACGATAATTATGACAAAATAACGACGATATTAACGACGATAATTATGAGGATGATAAGGACGATAACAACGATGATAATGACGATATTAACGACGATATTAACGACGATAATAACGACGATATTAACGACGATAATAAAGACAATAAAAAGAAGATAATGACAATAATAACGACGATATTAAAGATAATATTTATGTCGATAACAACGATGATAATGACGATAATAACGACGACATTAACGACGATGTTTATGACAAAATAACGACGATATTAACGACGATAATTATGAGGATAATAAGGACGATAACAACGATTATAATGACGATATTAACGACGATATTAACGACGATAATAACGACGTTAAAAACGACGATAAAAAGAAGATAATGACAATAATAACGACGATATTATCGATGATATTTATGACGATAACAACGTAGATAATGACGATAATAACGACGACATTAACGACGATGATTATGACAAAATAACGACGATATTAACGACGATAATTATGAGGATGATAAGGACGATAACAACGATGATAATGACGATATTAACGACGATATTAACGACGATAATAACGACGATATTAACGACGATAATAAAGACAATAAAAAGAAGATAATGACAATAATAACGACGATATTATCGATGATATTTATGACGATAACAACGTAGATAATGACGATAATAACGACGACATTAACGACGATAATTATGACAAAATAACGACGATATTAACGACGATAATTATGAGGATGATAAGGACGATAACAACGATGATAATGACGATGTTATCGACGATATTAACGACGATAATAACGACGTTAATTACGACGATAAAAAGAAGATAATGACAATAATAACGACGATATTATCGATGATATTTATGACGATAACAACGTAGATAATGACGATAATAACGACGACATTAACGACGATGATTATGACAAAATAACGACGATATTAACGACGATAATTATGAGGATAATAAGGACGATAACAACGATGATAATGACGATATTAACGACGATATTAACGACGATAATAACGACGATATTAACGACGATAATAAAGACAATAAAAAGAAGATAATGACAATAATAACGACGATATTAAAGATAATATTTATGTCGATAACAACGTAGATAATGACGATAATAACGACGACATTAACGACGATGATTATGACAAAATAACGACGATATTAACGACGATAATTATGAGGATGATAAGGACGATAACAACGATTATAATGACGATATTAACGACGATATTAACGACGATAATAACGACGTTAAAAACGACGATAAAAAGAAGATAATGACAATAATAACGACGATATTATCGATGATATTTATGACGATAACAACGTAGATAATGACGATAATAACGACGACATTAACGACGATGATTATGACAAAATAACGACGATATTAACGACGATAATTATGAGGATGATAAGGACGATAACAACGATGATAATGATGATATTAACGACGATATTAACGACGATAATAACGACGATATTAACGACGATAATAAAGACAATAAAAAGAAGATAATGACAATAATAACGACGATATTATCGATGATATTTATGACGATAACAACGTAGATAATGACGATAATAACGACGACATTAACGACGATAATTATGACAAAATAACGACGATATTAACGACGATAATTATGAGGATGATAAGGACGATAACAACGATGATAATGACGATATTAACGACGATATTAACGACGATAATAACGACGATATTAACGACGATAATAAAGACAATAAAAAGAAGATAATGACAATAATAACGACGATATTATCGATGATATTTATGACGATAACAACGTAGATAATGACGATAATAACGACGACATTAACGACGATAATTATGACAAAATAACGACGATATTAACGACGATAATTATGAGGATAATAAGGACGATAACAACGATTATAATGACGATATTAACGACGATATTAACGACGATAATAACGACGTTAAAAACGACGATAAAAAGAAGATAATGACAATAATAACGACGATATTATCGATGATATTTATGACGATAACAACGTAGATAATGACGATAATAACGACGACATTAACGACGATGATTATGACAAAATAACGACGATATTAACGACGATAATTATGAGGATGATAAGGACGATAACAACGATGATAATGACGATATTAACGACGATATTAACGACGATAATAACGACGATATTAACGACGATAATAAAGACAATAAAAAGAAGATAATGACAATAATAACGACGATATTATCGATGATATTTATGACGATAACAACGTAGATAATGACGATAATAACGACGACATTAACGACGATAATTATGACAAAATAACGACGATATTAACGACGATAATTATGAGGATGATAAGGACGATAACAACGATGATAATGACGATATTAACGACGATATTAACGACGATAATAACGACGATATTAACGACGATAATAAAGACAATAAAAAGAAGATAATGACAATAATAACGACGATATTAAAGATAATATTTATGTCGATAACAACGATGATAATGACGATAATAACGACGACATTAACGACGATGTTTATGACAAAATAACGACGATATTAACGACGATAATTATGAGGATAATAAGGACGATAACAACGATTATAATGACGATATTAACGACGATATTAACGACGATAATAACGACGTTAAAAACGACGATAAAAAGAAGATAATGACAATAATAACGACGATATTATCGATGATATTTATGACGATAACAACGTAGATAATGACGATAATAACGACGACATTAACGACGATGATTATGACAAAATAACGACGATATTAACGACGATAATTATGAGGATGATAAGGACGATAACAACGATCATAATGACGATATTAACGACGATATTAACGACGATAATAACGACGATATTAACGACGATAATAAAGACAATAAAAAGAAGATAATGACAATAATAACGACGATATTATCGATGATATTTATGACGATAACAACGTAGATAATGACGATAATAACGACGACATTAACGACGATAATTATGACAAAATAACGACGATATTAACGACGATAATTATGAGGATGATAAGGACGATAACAACGATGATAATGACGATATTATCGACGATATTAACGACGATAATAACGACGTTAATTACGACGATAAAAAGAAGATAATGACAATAATAACGACGATATTATCGATGATATTTATGACGATAACAACGTAGATAATGACGATAATAACGACGACATTAACGACGATGATTATGACAAAATAACGACGATATTAACGACGATAATTATGAGGATAATAAGGACGATAACAACGATTATAATGACGATATTAACGACGATATTAACGACGATAATAACGACGTTAAAAACGACGATAAAAAGAAGATAATGACAATAATAACGACGATATTATCGATGATATTTATGACGATAACAACGTAGATAATGACGATAATAACGACGACATTAACGACGATGATTATGACAAAATAACGACGATATTAACGACGATAATTATGAGGATGATAAGGACGATAACAACGATGATAATGATGATATTAACGACGATATTAACGACGATAATAACGACGATATTAACGACGATAATAAAGACAATAAAAAGAAGATAATGACAATAATAACGACGATATTATCGATGATATTTATGACGATAACAACGTAGATAATGACGATAATAACGACGACATTAACGACGATAATTATGACAAAATAACGACGATATTAACGACGATAATTATGAGGATGATAAGGACGATAACAACGATGATAATGACGATATTAACGACGATATTAACGACGATAATAACGACGATATTAACGACGATAATAAAGACAATAAAAAGAAGATAATGACAATAATAACGACGATATTATCGATGATATTTATGACGATAACAACGTAGATAATGACGATAATAACGACGACATTAACGACGATAATTATGACAAAATAACGACGATATTAACGACGATAATTATGAGGATAATAAGGACGATAACAACGATTATAATGACGATAATAACGACGATATTAACGACGATAATAACGACGTTAAAAACGACGATAAAAAGAAGATAATGACAATAATAACGACGATATTATCGATGATATTTATGACGATAACAACGTAGATAATGACGATAATAACGACGACATTAACGACGATGATTATGACAAAATAACGACGATATTAACGACGATAATTATGAGGATGATAAGGACGATAACAACGATGATAATGACGATATTAACGACGATATTAACGACGATAATAACGACGATATTAACGACGATAATAAAGACAATAAAAAGAAGATAATGACAATAATAACGACGATATTATCGATGATATTTATGACGATAACAACGTAGATAATGACGATAATAACGACGACATTAACGACGATAATTATGACAAAATAACGACGATATTAACGACGATAATTATGAGGATGATAAGGACGATAACAACGATGATAATGACGATATTAACGACGATATTAACGACGATAATAACGACGATATTAACGACGATAATAAAGACAATAAAAAGAAGATAATGACAATAATAACGACGATATTAAAGATAATATTTATGTCGATAACAACGATGATAATGACGATAATAACGACGACATTAACGACGATGTTTATGACAAAATAACGACGATATTAACGACGATAATTATGAGGATAATAAGGACGATAACAACGATTATAATGTCGATATTAACGACGATATTAACGACGATAATAACGACGTTAAAAACGACGATAAAAAGAAGATAATGACAATAATAACGACGATATTATCGATGATATTTATGACGATAACAACGTAGATAATGACGATAATAACGACGACATTAACGACGATGATTATGACAAAATAACGACGATATTAACGACGATAATTATGAGGATGATAAGGACGATAACAACGATCATAATGACGATATTAACGACGATATTAACGACGATAATAACGACGATATTAACGACGATAATAAAGACAATAAAAAGAAGATAATGACAATAATAACGACGATATTATCGATGATATTTATGACGATAACAACGTAGATAATGACGATAATAACGACGACATTAACGACGATAATTATGACAAAATAACGACGATATTAACGACGATAATTATGAGGATGATAAGGACGATAACAACGATGATAATGACGATATTATCGACGATATTAACGACGATAATAACGACGTTAATTACGACGATAAAAAGAAGATAATGACAATAATAACGACGATATTATCGATGATATTTATGACGATAACAACGTAGATAATGACGATAATAACGACGACATTAACGACGATGATTATGACAAAATAACGACGATATTAACGACGATAATTATGAGGATAATAAGGACGATAACAACGATTATAATGACGATATTAACGACGATATTAACGACGATAATAACGACGTTAAAAACGACGATAAAAAGAAGATAATGACAATAATAACGACGATATTATCGATGATATTTATGACGATAACAACGTAGATAATGACGATAATAACGACGACATTAACGACGATGATTATGACAAAATAACGACGATATTAACGACGATAATTATGAGGATGATAAGGACGATAACAACGATGATAATGATGATATTAACGACGATATTAACGACGATAATAACGACGATATTAACGACGATAATAAAGACAATAAAAAGAAGATAATGACAATAATAACGACGATATTATCGATGATATTTATGACGATAACAACGTAGATAATGACGATAATAACGACGACATTAACGACGATAATTATGACAAAATAACGACGATATTAACGACGATAATTATGAGGATGATAAGGACGATAACAACGATGATAATGACGATATTAACGACGATATTAACGACGATAATAACGACGATATTAACGACGATAATAAAGACAATAAAAAGAAGATAATGACAATAATAACGACGATATTATCGATGATATTTATGACGATAACAACGTAGATAATGACGATAATAACGACGACATTAACGACGATAATTATGACAAAATAACGACGATATTAACGACGATAATTATGAGGATAATAAGGACGATAACAACGATTATAATGACGATATTAACGACGATATTAACGACGATAATAACGACGTTAAAAACGACGATAAAAAGAAGATAATGACAATAATAACGACGATATTATCGATGATATTTATGACGATAACAACGTAGATAATGACGATAATAACGACGACATTAACGACGATGATTATGACAAAATAACGACGATATTAACGACGATAATTATGAGGATGATAAGGACGATAACAACGATGATAATGACGATATTAACGACGATATTAACGACGATAATAACGACGATATTAACGACGATAATAAAGACAATAAAAAGAAGATAATGACAATAATAACGACGATATTATCGATGATATTTATGACGATAACAACGTAGATAATGACGATAATAACGACGACATTAACGACGATAATTATGACAAAATAACGACGATATTAACGACGATAATTATGAGGATGATAAGGACGATAACAACGATGATAATGACGATATTAACGACGATATTAACGACGATAATAACGACGATATTAACGACGATAATAAAGACAATAAAAAGAAGATAATGACAATAATAACGACGATATTAAAGATAATATTTATGTCGATAACAACGATGATAATGACGATAATAACGACGACATTAACGACGATGTTTATGACAAAATAACGACGATATTAACGACGATAATTATGAGGATAATAAGGACGATAACAACGATTATAATGACGATATTAACGACGATATTAACGACGATAATAACGACGTTAAAAACGACGATAAAAAGAAGATAATGACAATAATAACGACGATATTATCGATGATATTTATGACGATAACAACGTAGATAATGACGATAATAACGACGACATTAACGACGATGATTATGACAAAATAACGACGATATTAACGACGATAATTATGAGGATGATAAGGACGATAACAACGATCATAATGACGATATTAACGACGATATTAACGACGATAATAACGACGATATTAACGACGATAATAAAGACAATAAAAAGAAGATAATGACAATAATAACGACGATATTATCGATGATATTTATGACGATAACAACGTAGATAATGACGATAATAACGACGACATTAACGACGATAATTATGACAAAATAACGACGATATTAACGACGATAATTATGAGGATGATAAGGACGATAACAACGATGATAATGACGATATTATCGACGATATTAACGACGATAATAACGACGTTAATTACGACGATAAAAAGAAGATAATGACAATAATAACGACGATATTATCGATGATATTTATGACGATAACAACGTAGATAATGACGATAATAACGACGACATTAACGACGATGATTATGACAAAATAACGACGATATTAACGACGATAATTATGAGGATAATAAGGACGATAACAACGATTATAATGACGATATTAACGACGATATTAACGACGATAATAACGACGTTAAAAACGACGATAAAAAGAAGATAATGACAATAATAACGACGATATTATCGATGATATTTATGACGATAACAACGTAGATAATGACGATAATAACGACGACATTAACGACGATGATTATGACAAAATAACGACGATATTAACGACGATAATTATGAGGATGATAAGGACGATAACAACGATGATAATGATGATATTAACGACGATATTAACGACGATAATAACGACGATATTAACGACGATAATAAAGACAATAAAAAGAAGATAATGACAATAATAACGACGATATTATCGATGATATTTATGACGATAACAACGTAGATAATGACGATAATAACGACGACATTAACGACGATATTTATGACAAAATAACGACGATATTAACGACGATAATTATGAGGATGATAAGGACGATAACAACGATGATAATGACGATATTAACGACGATATTAACGACGATAATAACGACGATATTAACGACGATAATAAAGACAATAAAAAGAAGATAATGACAATAATAACGACGATATTATCGATGATATTTATGACGATAACAACGTAGATAATGACGATAATAACGACGACATTAACGACGATAATTATGACAAAATAACGACGATATTAACGACGATAATTATGAGGATAATAAGGACGATAACAACGATTATAATGACGATATTAACGACGATATTAACGACGATAATAACGACGTTAAAAACGACGATAAAAAGAAGATAATGACAATAATAACGACGATATTATCGATGATATTTATGACGATAACAACGTAGATAATGACGATAATAACGACGACATTAACGACGATGATTATGACAAAATAACGACGATATTAACGACGATAATTATGAGGATGATAAGGACGATAACAACGATGATAATGATGATATTAACGACGATATTAACGACGATAATAACGACGATATTAACGACGATAATAAAGACAATAAAAAGAAGATAATGACAATAATAACGACGATATTATCGATGATATTTATGACGATAACAACGTAGATAATGACGATAATAACGACGACATTAACGACGATAATTATGACAAAATAACGACGATATTAACGACGATAATTATGAGGATGATAAGGACGATAACAACGATGATAATGACGATATTAACGACGATATTAACGACGATAATAACGACGATATTAACGACGATAATAAAGACAATAAAAAGAAGATAATGACAATAATAACGACGATATTAAAGATAATATTTATGTCGATAACAACGATGATAATGACGATAATAACGACGACATTAACGACGATGTTTATGACAAAATAACGACGATATTAACGACGATAATTATGAGGATAATAAGGACGATAACAACGATGATAATGACGATATTATCGACGATATTAACGACGATAATAACGACGTTAATTACGACGATAAAAAGAAGATAATGACAATAATAACGACGATATTATCGATGATATTTATGACGATAACAACGTAGATAATGACGATAATAACGACGACATTAACGACGATGATTATGACAAAATAACGACGATATTAACGACGATAATTATGAGGATAATAAGGACGATAACAACGATGATAATGACGATATTAACGACGATATTAACGACGATAATAACGACGATATTAACGACGATAATAAAGACAATAAAAAGAAGATAATGACAATAATAACGACGATATTAAAGATAATATTTATGTCGATAACAACGTAGATAATGACGATAATAACGACGACATTAACGACGATGATTATGACAAAATAACGACGATATTAACGACGATAATTATGAGGATGATAAGGACGATAACAACGATGATAATGACGATATTAACGACGATATTAACGACGATAATAACGACGATATTAACGACGATAATAAAGACAATAAAAAGAAGATAATGACAATAATAACGACGATATTAAAGATAATATTTATGTCGATAACAACGATGATAATGACGATAATAACGACGACATTAACGACGATGTTTATGACAAAATAACGACGATATTAACGACGATAATTATGAGGATAATAAGGACGATAACAACGATTATAATGACGATATTAACGACGATATTAACGACGATAATTATGACAAAATAACGACGATATTAACGACGATAATTATGAGGATGATAAGGACGATAACAACGATGATAATGACGATATTAACGACGATATTAACGACGATAATAACGACGATATTAACGACGATAATAAAGACAATAAAAAGAAGATAATGACAATAATAACGACGATATTAAAGATAATATTTATGTCGATAACAACGATGATAATGACGATAATAACGACGACATTAACGACGATGTTTATGACAAAATAACGACGATATTAACGACGATAATTATGAGGATAATAAGGACGATAACAACGATTATAATGACGATATTAACGACGATATTAACGACGATAATAACGACGTTAAAAACGACGATAAAAAGAAGATAATGACAATAATAACGACGATATTATCGATGATATTTATGACGATAACAACGTAGATAATGACGATAATAACGACGACATTAACGACGATGATTATGACAAAATAACGACGATATTAACGACGATAATTATGAGGATGATAAGGACGATAACAACGATGATAATGACGATATTAACGACGATATTAACGACGATAATAACGACGATATTAACGACGATATTAAAGACAATAAAAAGAAGATAATGACAATAATAACGACGATATTATCGATGATATTTATGACGATAACAACGTAGATAATGACGATAATAACGACGACATTAACGACGATAATTATGACAAAATAACGACGATATTAACGACGATAATTATGAGGATGATAAGGACGATAACAACGATGATAATGACGATATTATCGACGATATTAACGACGATAATAACGACGTTAATTACGACGATAAAAAGAAGATAATGACAATAATAACGACGATATTATCGATGATATTTATGACGATAACAACGTAGATAATGACGATAATAACGACGACATTAACGACGATGATTATGACAAAATAACGACGATATTAACGACGATAATTATGAGGATAATAAGGACGATAACAACGATGATAATGACGATATTAACGACGATATTAACGACGATAATAACGACGATATTAACGACGATAATAAAGACAATAAAAAGAAGATAATGACAATAATAACGACGATATTAAAGATAATATTTATGTCGATAACAACGTAGATAATGACGATAATAACGACGACATTAACGACGATGATTATGACAAAATAACGACGATATTAACGACGATAATTATGAGGATGATAAGGACGATAACAACGATGATAATGACGATATTAACGACGATATTAACGACGATATTAACGACGATAATAAATACAATAAAAAGAAGATAATGACAATAATAACGACGATATTAAAGATAAAATTTATGTCGATAACAACGTAGATAATGACGATAATAACGACGACATTAACGACGATAATTATGACAAAATAACGACGATATTAACGACGATAATTATGAGGATGATAAGGACGATAACAACGATTATAATGACGATATTAACGACGATATTAACGACGATAATAACGACGTTAAAAACGACGATAAAAAGAAGATAATGACAATAATAACGACGATATTATCGATGATATTTATGACGATAACAACGTAGATAATGACGATAATAACGACGACATTAACGACGATGATTATGACAAAATAACGACGATATTAACGACGATAATTATGAGGATGATAAGGACGATAACAACGATGATAATGATGATATTAACGACGATATTAACGACGATAATAACGACGATATTAACGACGATAATAAAGACAATAAAAAGAAGATAATGACAATAATAACGACGATATTATCGATGATATTTATGACGATAACAACGTAGATAATGACGATAATAACGACGACATTAACGACGATAATTATGACAAAATAACGACGATATTAACGACGATAATTATGAGGATGATAAGGACGATAACAACGATGATAATGACGATATTAACGACGATATTAACGACGATAATAACGACGATATTAACGACGATAATAAAGACAATAAAAAGAAGATAATGACAATAATAACGACGATATTAAAGATAATATTTATGTCGATAACAACGATGATAATGACGATAATAACGACGACATTAACGACGATGTTTATGACAAAATAACGACGATATTAACGACGATAATTATGAGGATAATAAGGACGATAACAACGATTATAATGACGATATTAACGACGATATTAACGACGATAATAACGACGTTAAAAACGACGATAAAAAGAAGATAATGACAATAATAACGACGATATTATCGATGATATTTATGACGATAATAACGTAGATAATGACGATAATAACGACGACATTAACGACGATGATTATGACAAAATAACGACGATATTAACGACGATAATTATGAGGATGATAAGGACGATAACAACGATGATAATGACGATATTAACGACGATATTAACGACGATAATAACGACGTTAAAAACGACGATAAAAAGAAGATAATGACAATAATAACGACGATATTATCGATGATATTTATGACGATAACAACGTAGATAATGACGATAATAACGACGACATTAACGACGATGATTATGACAAAATAACGACGATATTAACGACGATAATTATGAGGATGATAAGGACGATAACAACGATGATAATGATGATATTAACGACGATATTAACGACGATAATAACGACGATATTAACGACGATAATAAAGACAATAAAAAGAAGATAATGACAATAATAACGACGATATTATCGATGATATTTATGACGATAACAACGTAGATAATGACGATAATAACGACGACATTAACGACGATAATTATGACAAAATAACGACGATATTAACGACGATAATTATGAGGATGATAAGGACGATAACAACGATGATAATGACGATATTAACGACGATATTAACGACGATAATAACGACGATATTAACGACGATAATAAAGACAATAAAAAGAAGATAATGACAATAATAACGACGATATTAAAGATAATATTTATGTCGATAACAACGATGATAATGACGATAATAACGACGACATTAACGACGATGTTTATGACAAAATAACGACGATATTAACGACGATAATTATGAGGATAATAAGGACGATAACAACGATTATAATGACGATATTAACGACGATATTAACGACGATAATAACGACGTTAAAAACGACGATAAAAAGAAGATAATGACAATAATAACGACGATATTATCGATGATATTTATGACGATAACAACGTAGATAATGACGATAATAACGACGACATTAACGACGATGATTATGACAAAATAACGACGATATTAACGACGATAATTATGAGGATAATAAGGACGATAACAACGATGATAATGACGATATTAACGACGATATTAACGACGATAATAACGACGATATTAACGACGATAATAAAGACAATAAAAAGAAGATAATGACAATAATAACGACGATATTAAAGATAATATTTATGTCGATAACAACGTAGATAATGACGATAATAACGACGACATTAACGACGATGATTATGACAAAATAACGACGATATTAACGACGATAATTATGAGGATGATAAGGACGATAACAACGATGATAATGACGATATTAACGACGATATTAACGACGATAATAACGACGATATTAACGACGATAATAAAGACAATAAAAAGAAGATAATGACAATAATAACGACGATATTAAAGATAATATTTATGTCGATAACAACGATGATAATGACGATAATAACGACGACATTAACGACGATGTTTATGACAAAATAACGACGATATTAACGACGATAATTATGAGGATAATAAGGACGATAACAACGATTATAATGACGATATTAACGACGATATTAACGACGATAATTATGACAAAATAACGACGATATTAACGACGATAATTATGAGGATGATAAGGACGATAACAACGATGATAATGACGATATTAACGACGATATTAACGACGATAATAACGACGATATTAACGACGATAATAAAGACAATAAAAAGAAGATAATGACAATAATAACGACGATATTAAAGATAATATTTATGTCGATAACAACGATGATAATGACGATAATAACGACGACATTAACGACGATGTTTATGACAAAATAACGACGATATTAACGACGATAATTATGAGGATAATAAGGACGATAACAACGATTATAATGACGATATTAACGACGATATTAACGACGATAATAACGACGTTAAAAACGACGATAAAAAGAAGATAATGACAATAATAACGACGATATTATCGATGATATTTATGACGATAACAACGTAGATAATGACGATAATAACGACGACATTAACGACGATGATTATGACAAAATAACGACGATATTAACGACGATAATTATGAGGATGATAAGGACGATAACAACGATGATAATGACGATATTAACGACGATATTAACGACGATAATAACGACGATATTAACGACGATATTAAAGACAATAAAAAGAAGATAATGACAATAATAACGACGATATTATCGATGATATTTATGACGATAACAACGTAGATAATGACGATAATAACGACGACATTAACGACGATAATTATGACAAAATAACGACGATATTAACGACGATAATTATGAGGATGATAAGGACGATAACAACGATGATAATGACGATATTATCGACGATATTAACGACGATAATAACGACGTTAATTACGACGATAAAAAGAAGATAATGACAATAATAACGACGATATTATCGATGATATTTATGACGATAACAACGTAGATAATGACGATAATAACGACGACATTAACGACGATGATTATGACAAAATAACGACGATATTAACGACGATAATTATGAGGATAATAAGGACGATAACAACGATGATAATGACGATATTAACGACGATATTAACGACGATAATAACGACGATATTAACGACGATAATAAAGACAATAAAAAGAAGATAATGACAATAATAACGACGATATTAAAGATAATATTTATGTCGATAACAACGTAGATAATGACGATAATAACGACGACATTAACGACGATGATTATGACAAAATAACGACGATATTAACGACGATAATTATGAGGATGATAAGGACGATAACAACGATGATAATGACGATATTAACGACGATATTAACGACGATAATAACGACGATATTAACGACGATAATAAAGACAATAAAAAGAAGATAATGACAATAATAACGACGATATTAAAGATAATATTTATGTCGATAACAACGATGATAATGACGATAATAACGACGACATTAACGACGATGTTTATGACAAAATAACGACGATATTAACGACGATAATTATGAGGATAATAAGGACGATAACAACGATTATAATGACGATATTAACGACGATATTAACGACGATAATTATGACAAAATAACGACGATATTAACGACGATAATTATGAGGATGATAAGGACGATAACAACGATGATAATGACGATATTAACGACGATATTAACGACGATAATAACGACGATATTAACGACGATAATAAAGACAATAAAAAGAAGATAATGACAATAATAACGACGATATTAAAGATAATATTTATGTCGATAACAACGATGATAATGACGATAATAACGACGACATTAACGACGATGTTTATGACAAAATAACGACGATATTAACGACGATAATTATGAGGATAATAAGGACGATAACAACGATTATAATGACGATATTAACGACGATATTAACGACGATAATAACGACGTTAAAAACGACGATAAAAAGAAGATAATGACAATAATAACGACGATATTATCGATGATATTTATGACGATAACAACGTAGATAATGACGATAATAACGACGACATTAACGACGATGATTATGACAAAATAACGACGATATTAACGACGATAATTATGAGGATGATAAGGACGATAACAACGATGATAATGACGATATTAACGACGATATTAACGACGATAATAACGACGATATTAACGACGATATTAAAGACAATAAAAAGAAGATAATGACAATAATAACGACGATATTATCGATGATATTTATGACGATAACAACGTAGATAATGACGATAATAACGACGACATTAACGACGATAATTATGACAAAATAACGACGATATTAACGACGATAATTATGAGGATGATAAGGACGATAACAACGATGATAATGACGATATTATCGACGATATTAACGACGATAATAACGACGTTAATTACGACGATAAAAAGAAGATAATGACAATAATAACGACGATATTATCGATGATATTTATGACGATAACAACGTAGATAATGACGATAATAACGACGACATTAACGACGATGATTATGACAAAATAACGACGATATTAACGACGATAATTATGAGGATAATAAGGACGATAACAACGATGATAATGACGATATTAACGACGATATTAACGACGATAATAACGACGATATTAACGACGATAATAAAGACAATAAAAAGAAGATAATGACAATAATAACGACGATATTAAAGATAATATTTATGTCGATAACAACGTAGATAATGACGATAATAACGACGACATTAACGACGATGATTATGACAAAATAACGACGATATTAACGACGATAATTATGAGGATGATAAGGACGATAACAACGATGATAATGACGATATTAACGACGATATTAACGACGATAATAACGACGATATTAACGACGATAATAAATACAATAAAAAGAAGATAATGACAATAATAACGACGATATTAAAGATAAAATTTATGTCGATAACAACGTAGATAATGACGATAATAACGACGACATTAACGACGATAATTATGACAAAATAACGACGATATTAACGACGATAATTATGAGGATGATAAGGACGATAACAACGATTATAATGACGATATTAACGACGATATTAACGACGATAATAACGACGTTAAAAACGACGATAAAAAGAAGATAATGACAATAATAACGACGATATTATCGATGATATTTATGACGATAACAACGTAGATAATGACGATAATAACGACGACATTAACGACGATGATTATGACAAAATAACGACGATATTAACGACGATAATTATGAGGATGATAAGGACGATAACAACGATGATAATGATGATATTAACGACGATATTAACGACGATAATAACGACGATATTAACGACGATAATAAAGACAATAAAAAGAAGATAATGACAATAATAACGACGATATTATCGATGATATTTATGACGATAACAACGTAGATAATGACGATAATAACGACGACATTAACGACGATAATTATGACAAAATAACGACGATATTAACGACGATAATTATGAGGATGATAAGGACGATAACAACGATGATAATGACGATATTAACGACGATATTAACGACGATAATAACGACGATATTAACGACGATAATAAAGACAATAAAAAGAAGATAATGACAATAATAACGACGATATTAAAGATAATATTTATGTCGATAACAACGATGATAATGACGATAATAACGACGACATTAACGACGATGTTTATGACAAAATAACGACGATATTAACGACGATAATTATGAGGATGATAAGGACGATAACAACGATGATAATGACGATATTATCGACGATATTAACGACGATAATAACGACGTTAATTACGACGATAAAAAGAAGATAATGACAATAATAACGACGATATTATCGATGATATTTATGACGATAACAACGTAGATAATGACGATAATAACGACGACATTAACGACGATGATTATGACAAAATAACGACGATATTAACGACGATAATTATGAGGATAATAAGGACGATAACAACGATGATAATGACGATATTAACGACGATATTAACGACGATAATAACGACGATATTAACGACGATAATAAAGACAATAAAAAGAAGATAATGACAATAATAACGACGATATTAAAGATAATATTTATGTCGATTACAACGTAGATAATGACGATAATAACGACGACATTAACGACGATGATTATGACAAAATAACGACGATATTAACGACGATAATTATGAGGATGATAAGGACGATAACAACGATGATAATGACGATATTAACGACGATATTAACGACGATAATAACGACGATATTAACGACGATAATAAAGACAATAAAAAGAAGATAATGACAATAATAACGACGATATTATCGATGATATTTATGACGATAACAACGTAGATAATGACGATAATAACGACGACATTAACGACGATAATTATGACAAAATAACGACGATATTAACGACGATAATTATGAGGATGATAAGGACGATAACAACGATGATAATGACGATATTATCGACGATATTAACGACGATAATAACGACGTTAATTACGACGATAAAAAGAAGATAATGACAATAATAACGACGATATTATCGATGATATTTATGACGATAACAACGTAGATAATGACGATAATAACGACGACATTAACGACGATGATTATGACAAAATAACGACGATATTAACGACGATAATTATGAGGATAATAAGGACGATAACAACGATGATAATGACGATATTAACGACGATATTAACGACGATAATAACGACGATATTAACGACGATAATAAAGACAATAAAAAGAAGATAATGACAATAATAACGACGATATTAAAGATAATATTTATGTCGATAACAACGTAGATAATGACGATAATAACGACGACATTAACGACGATGATTATGACAAAATAACGACGATATTAACGACGATAATTATGAGGATGATAAGGACGATAACAACGATGATAATGACGATATTAACGACGATATTAACGACGATAATAACGACGATATTAACGACGATAATAAATACAATAAAAAGAAGATAATGACAATAATAACGACGATATTAAAGATAATATTTATGTCGATAACAACGTAGATAATGACGATAATAACGACGACATTAACGACGATAATTATGACAAAATAACGACGATATTAACGACGATAATTATGAGGATGATAAGGACGATAACAACGATTATAATGACGATATTAACGACGATATTAACGACGATAATAACGACGTTAAAAACGACGATAAAAAGAAGATAATGACAATAATAACGACGATATTATCGATGATATTTATGACGATAACAACGTAGATAATGACGATAATAACGACGACATTAACGACGATGATTATGACAAAATAACGACGATATTAACGACGATAATTATGAGGATGATAAGGACGATAACAATGATGATAATGATGATATTAACGACGATATTAACGACGATAATAACGACGATATTAACGACGATAATAAAGACAATAAAAAGAAGATAATGACAATAATAACGACGATATTATCGATGATATTTATGACGATAACAACGTAGATAATGACGATAATAACGACGACATTAACGACGATGTTTATGACAAAATAACGACGATATTAACGACGATAATTATGAGGATAATAAGGACGATAACAACGATTATAATGACGATATTAACGACGATATTAACGACGATAATAACGACGTTAAAAACGACGATAAAAAGAAGATAATGACAATAATAACGACGATATTATCGATGATATTTATGACGATAACAACGTAGATAATGACGATAATAACGACGACATTAACGACGATGATTATGACAAAATAACGACGATATTAACGACGATAATTATGAGGATGATAAGGACGATAACAACGATGATAATGACGATATTAACGACGATATTAACGACGATAATAACGACGATATTAACGACGATAATAAAGACAATAAAAAGAAGATAATGACAATAATAACGACGATATTATCGATGATATTTATGACGATAACAACGTAGATAATGACGATAATAACGACGACATTAACGACGATAATTATGACAAAATAACGACGATATTAACGACGATAATTATGAGGATGATAAGGACGATAACAACGATGATAATGACGATATTAACGACGATATTAACGACGATAATAACGACGATATTAACGACGATAATAAAGACAATAAAAAGAAGATAATGACAATAATAACGACGATATTAAAGATAATATTTATGTCGATAACAACGATGATAATGACGATAATAACGACGACATTAACGACGATGTTTATGACAAAATAACGACGATATTAACGACGATAATTATGAGGATAATAAGGACGATAACAACGATTATAATGACGATATTAACGACGATATTAACGACGATAATACCGACGTTAAAAACGACGATAAAAAGAAGATAATGACAATAATAACGACGATATTATCGATGATATTTATGACGATAACAACGTAGATAATGACGATAATAACGACGACATTAACGACGATGATTATGACAAAATAACGACGATATTAACGACGATAATTATGAGGATGATAAGGACGATAACAACGATTATAATGACGATATTAACGACGATATTAACGACGATAATAACGACGTTAAAAACGACGATAAAAAGAAGATAATGACAATAATAACGACGATATTATCGATGATATTTATGACGATAACAACGTAGATAATGACGATAATAACGACGACATTAACGACGATGATTATGACAAAATAACGACGATATTAACGACGATAATTATGAGGATGATAAGGACGATAACAACGATGATAATGACGATATTAACGACGATATTAACGACGATAATAACGACGATATTAACGACGATAATAAAGACAATAAAAAGAAGATAATGACAATAATAACGACGATATTATCGATGATATTTATGACGATAACAACGTAGATAATGACGATAATAACGACGACATTAACGACGATAATTATGACAAAATAACGACGATATTAACGACGATAATTATGAGGATGATAAGGACGATAACAACGATGAAAATGACGATATTAACGACGATATTAACGACGATAATAACGACGATATTAACGACGATAAAAAGAAGATAATGACAATAATAACGACGATATTATCGATGATATTTATGACGATAACAACGTAGATAATGACGATAATAACGACGACATTAACGACGATGATTATGACAAAATAACGACGATATTAACGACGATAATTATGAGGATAATAAGGACGATAACAACGATGATAATGACGATATTAACGACGATATTAACGACGATAATAACGACGATATTAACGACGATAATAAAGACAATAAAAAGAAGATAATGACAATAATAACGACGATATTAAAGATAATATTTATGTCGATAACAACGTAGATAATGACGATAATAACGACGACATTAAAGACGATGATTATGACAAAATAACGACGATATTAACGACGATAATTATGAGGATGATAAGGACGATAACAACGATGATAATGACGATATTAACGACGATATTAACGACGATAATAACGACGATATTAACGACGATAATAAATACAATAAAAAGAAGATAATGACAATAATAACGACGATATTAAAGATAATATTTATGTCGATAACAACGTAGATAATGACGATAATAACGACGACATTAACGACGATAATTATGACAAAATAACGACGATATTAACGACGATAATTATGAGGATGATAAGGACGATAACAACGATTATAATGACGATATTAACGACGATATTAACGACGATAATAACGACGTTAAAAACGACGATAAAAAGAAGATAATGACAATAATAACGACGATATTATCGATGATATTTATGACGATAACAACGTAGATAATGACGATAATAACGACGACATTAACGACGATGATTATGACAAAATAACGACGATATTAACGACGATAATTATGAGGATGATAAGGACGATAACAACGATGATAATGATGATATTAACGACGATATTAACGACGATAATAACGACGATATTAACGACGATAATAAAGACAATAAAAAGAAGATAATGACAATAATAACGACGATATTATCGATGATATTTATGACGATAACAACGTAGATAATGACGATAATAACGACGACATTAACGACGATAATTATGACAAAATAACGACGATATTAACGACGATAATTATGAGGATGATAAGGACGATAACAACGATGATAATGACGATATTAACGACGATATTAACGACGATAATAACGACGATATTAACGACGATAATAAAGACAATAAAAAGAAGATAATGACAATAATAACGACGATATTATCGATGATATTTATGACGATAACAACGTAGATAATGACGATAATAACGACGACATTAACGACGATAATTATGACAAAATAACGACGATATTAACGACGATAATTATGAGGATAATAAGGACGATAACAACGATTATAATGACGATATTAACGACGATATTAACGACGATAATAACGACGTTAAAAACGACGATAAAATGAAGATAATGACAATAATAACGACGATATTATCGATGATATTTATGACGATAACAACGTAGATAATGACGATAATAACGACGACATTAACGACGATGATTATGACAAAATAACGACGATATTAACGACGATAATTATGAGGATGATAAGGACGATAACAACGATGATAATGATGATATTAACGACGATATTAACGACGATAATAACGACGATATTAACGACGATAATAAAGACAATAAAAAGAAGATAATGACAATAATAACGACGATATTATCGATGATATTTATGACGATAACAACGTAGATAATGACGATAATAACGACGACATTAACGACGATAATTATGACAAAATAACGACGATATTAACGACGATAATTATGAGGATGATAAGGACGATAACAACGATGATAATGACGATATTAACGACGATATTAACGACGATAATAACGACGATATTAACGACGATAATAAAGACAATAAAAAGAAGATAATGACAATAATAACGACGATATTAAAGATAATATTTATGTCGATAACAACGATGATAATGACGATAATAACGACGACATTAACGACGATGTTTATGACAAAATAACGACGATATTAACGACGATAATTATGAGGATAATAAGGACGATAACAACGATTATAATGACGATATTAACGACGATATTAACGACGATAATAACGACGTTAAAAACGACGATATAAAGAAGATAATGACAATAATAACGACGATATTATCGATGATATTTATGACGATAACAACGTAGATAATGACGATAATAACGACGACATTAACGACGATGATTATGACAAAATAACGACGATATTAACGACGATAATTATGAGGATGATAAGGACGATAACAACGATGATAATGACGATATTAACGACGATATTAACGACGATAATAACGACGATATTAACGACGATAATAAAGACAATAAAAAGAAGATAATGACAATAATAACGACGATATTATCGATGATATTTATGACGATAACAACGTAGATAATGACGATAATAACGACGACATTAACGACGATAATTATGACAAAATAACGACGATATTAACGACGATAATTATGAGGATGATAAGGACGATAACAACGATGATAATGACGATATTAACGACGATATTAACGACGATAATAACGACGATATTAAAGACGATAATAAAGACAATAAAAAGAAGATAATGACAATAATAACGACGATATTAAAGATAATATTTATGTCGATAACAACGATGATAATGACGATAATAACGACGACATTAACGACGATGTTTATGACAAAATAACGACGATATTAACGACGATAATTATGAGGATAATAAGGACGATAACAACGATTATAATGACGATATTAACGACGATATTAACGACGATAATAACGACGTTAAAAACGACGATAAAAAGAAGATAATGACAATAATAACGACGATATTATCGATGATATTTATGACGATAACAACGTAGATAATGACGATAATAACGACGACATTAACGACGATGATTATGACAAAATAACGACGATATTAACGACGATAATTATGAGGATGATAAGGACGATAACAACGATGATAATGACGATATTAACGACGATATTAACGACGATAATAACGACGATATTAACGACGATAATAAAGACAATAAAAAGAAGATAATGACAATAATAACGACGATATTATCGATGATATTTATGACGATAACAACGTAGATAATGACGATAATAACGACGACATTAACGACGATAATTATGACAAAATAACGACGATATTAACGACGATAATTATGAGGATGATAAGGACGATAACAACGATGATAATGACGATATTATCGACGATATTAACGACGATAATAACGACGTTAATTACGACGATAAAAAGAAGATATTGACAATAATAACGACGATATTATCGATGATATTTATGACGATAACAACGTAGATAATGACGATAATAACGACGACATTAACGACGATGATTATGACAAAATAACGACGATATTAACGACGATAATTATGAGGATAATAAGGACGATAACAACGATGATAATGACGATATTAACGACGATATTAACGACGATAATAACGACGATATTAACGACGATAATAAAGACAATAAAAAGAAGATAATGACAATAATAACGACGATATTAAAGATAATATTTATGTCGATAACAACGTAGATAATGACGATAATAACGACGACATTAAAGACGATGATTATGACAAAATAACGTCGATATTAACGACGATAATTATGAGGATGATAAGGACGATAACAACGATGATAATGACGATATTAACGACGATATTAACGACGATAATAACGACGATATTAACGACGATAATAAATACAATAAAAAGAAGATAATGACAATAATAACGACGATATTAAAGATAATATTTATGTCGATAACAACGTAGATAATGACGATAATAACGACGACATTAACGACGATAATTATGACAAAATAACGACGATATTAACGACGATAATTATGAGGATGATAAGGACGATAACAACGATTATAATGACGATATTAACGACGATATTAACGACGATAATAACGACGTTAAAAACGACGATAAAAAGAAGATAATGACAATAATAACGACGATATTATCGATGATATTTATGACGATAACAACGTAGATAATGACGATAATAACGACGACATTAACGACGATGATTATGACAAAATAACGACGATATTAACGACGATAATTATGAGGATGATAAGGACGATAACAACGATGATAATGATGATATTAACGACGATATTAACGACGATAATAACGACGATATTAACGACGATAATAAAGACAATAAAAAGAAGATAATGACAATAATAACGACGATATTATCGATGATATTTATGACGATAACAACGTAGATAATGACGATAATAACGACGACATTAACGACGATAATTATGACAAAATAACGACGATATTAACGACGATAAATATGAGGATGATAAGGACGATAACAACGATGATAATGACGATATTAACGACGATATTAACGACGATAATAACGACGATATTAACGACGATAATAAAGACAATAAAAAGAAGATAATGACAATAATAACGACGATATTATCGATGATATTTATGACGATAACAACGTAGATAATGACGATAATAACGACGACATTAACGACGATAATTATGACAAAATAACGACGATATTAACGACGATAATTATGAGGATAATAAGGACGATAACAACGATTATAATGACGATATTAACGACGATATTAACGACGATAATAACGACGTTAAAAACGACGATAAAAAGAAGATAATGACAATAATAACGACGATATTATCGATGATATTTATGACGATAACAACGTAGATAATGACGATAATAACGACGACATTAACGACGATGATTATGACAAAATAACGACGATATTAACGACGATAATTATGAGGATGATAAGGACGATAACAACGATGATAATGATGATATTAACGACGATATTAACGACGATAATAACGACGATATTAACGACGATAATAAAGACAATAAAAAGAAGATAATGACAATAATAACGACGATATTATCGATGATATTTATGACGATAACAACGTAGATAATGACGATAATAACGACGACATTAACGACGATAATTATGACAAAATAACGACGATATTAACGACGATAATTATGAGGATGATAAGGACGATAACAACGATGATAATGACGATATTAACGACGATATTAACGACGATAATAACGACGATATTAACGACGATAATAAAGACAATAAAAAGAAGATAATGACAATAATAACGACGATATTAAAGATAATATTTATGTCGATAACAACGATGATAATGACGATAATAACGACGACATTAACGACGATGTTTATGACAAAATAACGACGATATTAACGACGATAATTATGAGGATAATAAGGACGATAACAACGATTATAATGACGATATTAACGACGATATTAACGACGATAATAACGACGTTAAAAACGACGATAAAAAGAAGATAATGACAATAATAACGACGATATTATCGATGATATTTATGACGATAACAACGTAGATAATGACGATAATAACGACGACATTAACGACGATGATTATGACAAAATAACGACGATATTAACGACGATAATTATGAGGATGATAAGGACGATAACAACGATGATAATGACGATATTAACGACGATATTAACGACGATAATAACGACGATAATAAAGACAATAAAAAGAAGATAATGACAATAATAACGACGATATTATCGATGATATTTATGACGATAACAACGTAGATAATGACGATAATAACGACGACATTAACGACGATAATTATGACAAAATAACGACGATATTAACGACGATAATTATGAGGATGATAAGGACGATAACAACGATGATAATGACGATATTAACGACGATATTAACGACGATAATAACGACGATATTAAAGACGATAATAAAGACAATAAAAAGAAGATAATGACAATAATAACGACGATATTAAAGATAATATTTATGTCGATAACAACGATGATAATGACGATAATAACGACGACATTAACGACGATGTTTATGACAAAATAACGACGATATTAACGACGATAATTATGAGGATAATAAGGACGATAACAACGATTATAATGACGATATTAACGACGATATTAACGACGATAATAACGACGTTAAAAACGACGATAAAAAGAAGATAATGACAATAATAACGACGATATTATCGATGATATTTATGACGATAACAACGTAGATAATGACGATAATAACGACGACATTAACGACGATGATTATGACAAAATAACGACGATATTAACGACGATAATTATGAGGATGATAAGGACGATAACAACGATGATAATGACGATATTAACGACGATATTAACGACGATAATAACGACGATATTAACGACGATAATAAAGACAATAAAAAGAAGATAATGACAATAATAACGACGATATTATCGATGATATTTATGACGATAACAACGTAGATAATGACGATAATAACGACGACATTAACGACGATAATTATGACAAAATAACGACGATATTAACGACGATAATTATGAGGATGATAAGGACGATAACAACGATGATAATGACGATATTATCGACGATATTAACGACGATAATAACGACGTTAATTACGACGATAAAAAGAAGATAATGACAATAATAACGACGATATTATCGATGATATTTATGACGATAACAACGTAGATAATGACGATAATAACGACGACATTAACGACGATGATTATGACAAAATAACGACGATATTAACGACGATAATTATGAGGATAATAAGGACGATAACAACGATGATAATGACGATATTAACGACGATATTAACGACGATAATAACGACGATATTAACGACGATAATAAAGACAATAAAAAGAAGATAATGACAATAATAACGACGATATTAAAGATAATATTTATGTCGATAACAACGTAGATAATGACGATAATAACGACGACATTAAAGACGATGATTATGACAAAATAACGACGATATTAACGACGATAATTATGAGGATGATAAGGACGATAACAACGATGATAATGACGATATTAACGACGATATTAACGACGATAATAACGACGATATTAACGACGATAATAAATACAATAAAAAGAAGATAATGACAATAATAACGACGATATTAAAGATAATATTTATGTCGATAACAACGTAGATAGTGACGATAATAACGACGACATTAACGACGATAATTATGACAAAATAACGACGATATTAACGTCGATAATTATGAGGATGATAAGGACGATAACAACGATGATAATGACGATATTAACGACGATATTAACGACGATAATAACGACGATATTAACGACGATAATAAAGACAATAAAAAGAAGATAATGACAATAATAACGACGATATTATCGATGATATTTATGACGATAACAACGTAGATAATGACGATAATAACGACGACATTAACGACGATAATTATGACAAAATAACGACGATATTAACGACGATAATTATGAGGATGATAAGGACGATAACAACGATGATAATGACGATATTAACGACGATATTAACGACGATAATAACGACGATATTAACGACGATAAAAAGAAGATAATGACAATAATAACGACGATATTATCGATGATATTTATGACGATAACAACGTAGATAATGACGATAATAACGACGACATTAACGACGATGATTATGACAAAATAACGACGATATTAACGACGATAATTATGAGGATGATAAGGACGATAACAACGATGATAATGATGATATTAACGACGATATTAACGACGATAATAACGACGATATTAACGACGATAATAAAGACAATAAAAAGAAGATAATGACAATAATAACGACGATATTATCGATGATATTTATGACGATAACAACGTAGATAATGACGATAATAACGACGACATTAACGACGATAATTATGACAAAATAACGACGATATTAACGACGATAATTATGAGGATGATAAGGACGATAACAACGATGATAATGACGATATTAACGACGATATTAACGACGATAATAACGACGATATTAACGACGATAATAAAGACAATAAAAAGAAGATAATGACAATAATAACGACGATATTATCGATGATATTTATGACGATAACAACGTAGATAATGACGATAATAACGACGACATTAACGACGATAATTATGACAAAATAACGACGATATTAACGACGATAATTATGAGGATAATAAGGACGATAACAACGATTATAATGACGATATTAACGACGATATTAACGACGATAATAACGACGTTAAAAACGACGATAAAAAGAAGATAATGACAATAATAACGACGATATTATCGATGATATTTATGACGATAACAACGTAGATAATGACGATAATAACGACGACATTAACGACGATGATTATGACAAAATAACGACGATATTAACGACGATAATTATGAGGATGATAAGGACGATAACAACGATGATAATGATGATATTAACGACGATATTAACGACGATAATAACGACGATATTAACGACGATAATAAAGACAATAAAAAGAAGATAATGACAATAATAACGACGATATTATCGATGATATTTATGACGATAACAACGTAGATAATGACGATAATAACGACGACATTAACGACGATAATTATGACAAAATAACGACGATATTAACGACGATAATTATGAGGATGATAAGGACGATAACAACGATGATAATGACGATATTAACGACGATATTAACGACGATAATAACGACGATATTAACGACGATAATAAAGACAATAAAAAGAAGATAATGACAATAATAACGACGATATTAAAGATAATATTTATGTCGATAACAACGATGATAATGACGATAATAACGACGACATTAACGACGATGTTTATGACAAAATAACGACGATATTAACGACGATAATTATGAGGATAATAAGGACGATAACAACGATTATAATGACGATATTAACGACGATATTAACGACGATAATAACGACGTTAAAAACGACGATAAAAAGAAGATAATGACAATAATAACGACGATATTATCGATGATATTTATGACGATAACAACGTAGATAATGACGATAATAACGACGACATTAACGACGATGATTATGACAAAATAACGACGATATTAACGACGATAATTATGAGGATGATAAGGACGATAACAACGATGATAATGACGATATTAACGACGATATTAACGACGATAATAACGACGATATTAACGACGATAATAAAGACAATAAAAAGAAGATAATGACAATAATAACGACGATATTATCGATGATATTTATGACGATAACAACGTAGATAATGACGATAATAACGACGACATTAACGACGATAATTATGACAAAATAACGACGATATTAACGACGATAATTATGAGGATGATAAGGACGATAACAACGATGATAATGACGATATTAACGACGATATTAACGACGATAATAACGACGATATTAACGACGATAATAAAGACAATAAAAAGAAGATAATGACAATAATAACGACGATATTAAAGATAATATTTATGTCGATAACAACGATGATAATGACGATAATAACGACGACATTAACGACGATGTTTATGACAAAATAACGACGATATTAACGACGATAATTATGAGGATAATAAGGACGATAACAACGATTATAATGACGATATTAACGACGATATTAACGACGATAATAACGACGTTAAAAACGACGATAAAAAGAAGATAATGACAATAATAACGACGATATTATCGATGATATTTATGACGATAACAACGTAGATAATGACGATAATAACGACGACATTAAAGACGATGATTATGACAAAATAACGACGATATTAACGACGATAATTATGAGGATGATAAGGACGATAACAACGATGATAATGACGATATTAACGACGATATTAACGACGATAATAACGACGATATTAACGACGATAATAAAGACAATAAAAAGAAGATAATGACAATAATAACGACGATATTATCGATGATATTTATGACGATAACAACGTAGATAATGACGATAATAACGACGACATTAACGACGATGATTATGACAAAATAACGACGATATTAACGACGATAATTATGAGGATAATAAGGACGATAACAACGATGATAATGACGATATTAACGACGATATTAACGACGATAATAACGACGATATTAACGACGATAATAAAGACAATAAAAAGAAGATAATGACAATAATAACGACGATATTAAAGATAATATTTATGTCGATAACAACGTAGATAATGACGATAATAACGACGACATTAAAGACGATGATTATGACAAAATAACGACGATATTAACGACGATAATTATGAGGATGATAAGGACGATAACAACGATGATAATGACGATATTAACGACGATATTAACGACGATAATAACGACGATATTAACGACGATAATAAATACAATAAAAAGAAGATAATGACAATAATAACGACGATATTAAAGATAATATTTATGTCGATAACAACGTAGATAATGACGATAATAACGACGACATTAACGACGATAATTATGACAAAATAACGACGATATTAACGACGATAATTATGAGGATGATAAGGACGATAACAACGATTATAATGACGATATTAACGACGATATTAACGACGATAATAACGACGTTAAAAACGACGATAAAAAGAAGATAATGACAATAATAACGACGATATTATCGATGATATTTATGACGATAACAACGTAGATAATGACGATAATAACGACGACATTAACGACGATGATTATGACAAAATAACGACGATATTAACGACCATAATTATGAGGATGATAAGGACGATAACAACGATGATAATGATGATATTAACGACGATATTAACGACGATAATAACGACGATATTAACGACGATAATAAAGACAATAAAAAGAAGATAATGACAATAATAACGACGATATTATCGATGATATTTATGACGATAACAACGTAGATAATGACGATAATAACGACGACATTAACGACGATAATTATGACAAAATAACGACGATATTAACGACGATAATTATGAGGATGATAAGGACGATAACAACGATGATAATGACGATATTAACGACGATATTAACGACGATAATAACGACGATATTAACGACGATAATAAAGACAATAAAAAGAAGATAATGACAATAATAACGACGATATTATCGATGATATTTATGACGATAACAACGTAGATAATGACGATAATAACGACGACATTAACGACGATGATTATGACAAAATAACGACGATATTAACGACGATAATTATGAGGATGATAAGGACGATAACAACGATGATAATGACGATATTAACGACGATATTAACGACGATAATAACGACGATATTAAAGACGATAATAAAGACAATAAAAAGAAGATAATGACAATAATAACGACGATATTAAAGATAATATTTATGTCGATAACAACGATGATAATGACGATAATAACGACGACATTAACGACGATGTTTATGACAAAATAACGACGATATTAACGACGATAATTATGAGGATAATAAGGACGATAACAACGATTATAATGACGATATTAACGACGATATTAACGACGATAATAACGACGTTAAAAACGACGATAAAAAGAAGATAATGACAATAATAACGACGATATTATCGATGATATTTATGACGATAACAACGTAGATAATGACGATAATAACGACGACATTAACGACGATGATTATGACAAAATAACGACGATATTAACGACGATAATTATGAGGATGATAAGGACGATAACAACGATGATAATGACGATATTAACGACGATATTAACGACGATAATAACGACGATATTAACGACGATAATAAAGACAATAAAAAGAAGATAATGACAATAATAACGACGATATTATCGATGATATTTATGACGATAACAACGTAGATAATGACGATAATAACGACGACATTAACGACGATAATTATGACAAAATAACGACGATATTAACGACGATAATTATGAGGATGATAAGGACGATAACAACGATGATAATGACGATATTATCGACGATATTAACGACGATAATAACGACGTTAATTACGACGATAAAAAGAAGATAATGACAATAATAACGACGATATTATCGATGATATTTATGACGATAACAACGTAGATAATGACGATAATAACGACGACATTAACGACGATGATTATGACAAAATAACGACGATATTAACGACGATAATTATGAGGATAATAAGGACGATAACAACGATGATAATGACGATATTAACGACGATATTAACGACGATAATAACGACGATATTAACGACGATAATAAAGACAATAAAAAGAAGATAATGACAATAATAACGACGATATTAAAGATAATATTTATGTCGATAACAACGTAGATAATGACGATAATAACGACGACATTAAAGACGATGATTATGACAAAATAACGACGATATTAACGACGATAATTATGAGGATGATAAGGACGATAACAACGATGATAATGACGATATTAACGACGATATTAACGACGATAATAACGACGATAATAACGACGATAATAAATACAATAAAAAGAAGATAATGACAATAATAACGACGATATTAAAGATAAAATTTATGTCGATAACAACGTAGATAATGACGATAATAACGACGACATTAACGACGATAATTATGACAAAATAACGACGATATTAACGACGATAATTATGAGGATGATAAGGACGATAACAACGATTATAATGACGATATTAACGACGATATTAACGACGATAATAACGACGTTAAAAACGACGATAAAAAGAAGATAATGACAATAATAACGACGATATTATCGATGATATTTATGACGATAACAACGTAGATAATGACGATAATAACGACGACATTAACGACGATGATTATGACAAAATAACGACGATATTAACGACGATAATTATGAGGATGATAAGGACGATAACAACAATGATAATGATGATATTAACGACGATATTAACGACGATAATAACGACGATATTAACGACGATAATAAAGACAATAAAAAGAAGATAATGACAATAATAACGACGATATTATCGATGATATTTATGACGATAACAACGTAGATAATGACGATAATAACGACGACATTAACGACGATAATTATGACAAAATAACGACGATATTAACGACGATAATTATGAGGATGATAAGGACGATAACAACGATGATAATGACGATATTAACGACGATATTAACGACGATAATAACGACGATATTAACGACGATAATAAAGACAATAAAAAGAAGATAATGACAATAATAACGACGATATTATCGATGATATTTATGACGATAACAACGTAGATAATGACGATAATAACGACGACATTAACGACGATAATTATGACAAAATAACGACGATATTAACGACGATAATTATGAGGATAATAAGGACGATAACAACGATTATAATGACGATATTAACGACGATATTAACGACGATAATAACGACGTTAAAAACGACGATAAAAAGAAGATAATGACAATAATAACGACGATATTATCGATGATATTTATGACGATAACAACGTAGATAATGACGATAATAACGACGACATTAACGACGATGATTATGACAAAATAACGACGATATTAACGACGATAATTATGAGGATGATAAGGACGATAACAACGATGATAATGATGATATTAACGACGATATTAACGACGATAATAACGACGATATTAACGACGATAATAAAGACAATAAAAAGAAGATAATGACAATAATAACGACGATATTATCGATGATATTTATGACGATAACAACGTAGATAATGACGATAATAACGACGACATTAACGACGATAATTATGACAAAATAACGACGATATTAACGACGATAATTATGAGGATGATAAGGACGATAACAACGATGATAATGACGATATTAACGACGATATTAACGACGATAATAACGACGATATTAAAGACGATAATAAAGACAATAAAAAGAAGATAATGACAATAATAACGACGATATTAAAGATAATATTTATGTCGATAACAACGATGATAATGACGATAATAACGACGACATTAACGACGATGTTTATGACAAAATAACGACGATATTAACGACGATAATTATGAGGATAATAAGGACGATAACAACGATTATAATGACGATATTAACGACGATATTAACGACGATAATAACGACGTTAAAAACGACGATAAAAAGAAGATAATGACAATAATAACGACGATATTATCGATGATATTTATGACGATAACAACGTAGATAATGACGATAATAACGACGACATTAACGACGATGATTATGACAAAATAACGACGATATTAACGACGATAATTATGAGGATGATAAGGACGATAACAACGATGATAATGACGATATTAACGACGATATTAACGACGATAATAACGACGATATTAACGACGATAATAAAGACAATAAAAAGAAGATAATGACAATAATAACGACGATATTATCGATGATATTTATGACGATAACAACGTAGATAATGACGATAATAACGACGACATTAACGACGATAATTATGACAAAATAACGACGATATTAACGACGATAATTATGAGGATGATAAGGACGATAACAACGATGATAATGACGATATTATCGACGATATTAACGACGATAATAACGACGTTAATTACGACGATAAAAAGAAGATAATGACAATAATAACGACGATATTATCGATGATATTTATGACGATAACAACGTAGATAATGACGATAATAACGACGACATTAACGACGATGATTATGACAAAATAACGACGATATTAACGACGATAATTATGAGGATAATAAGGACGATAACAACGATGATAATGACGATATTAACGACGATATTAACGACGATAATAACGACGATATTAACGACGATAATAAAGACAATAAAAAGAAGATAATGACAATAATAACGACGATATTAAAGATAATATTTATGTCGATAACAACGTAGATAATGACGATAATAACGACGACATTAAAGACGATGATTATGACAAAATAACGACGATATTAACGACGATAATTATGAGGATGATAAGGACGATAACAACGATGATAATGACGATATTAACGACGATATTAACGACGATAATAACGACGATATTAACGACGATAATAAAGACAATAAAAAGAAGATAATGACAATAATAACGACGATATTAAAGATAATATTTATGTCGATAACAACGTAGATAATGACGATAATAACGACGACATTAACGACGATAATTATGACAAAATAACGACGATATTAACGACGATAATTATGAGGATGATAAGGACGATAACAACGATTATAATGACGATATTAACGACGATATTAACGACGATAATAACGACGTTAAAAACGACGATAAAAAGAAGATAATGACAATAATAACGACGATATTATCGATGATATTTATGACGATAACAACGTAGATAATGACGATAATAACGACGACATTAACGACGATGATTATGACAAAATAACGACGATATTAACGACGATAATTATGAGGATGATAAGGACGATAACAACGATGATAATGATGATATTAACGACGATATTAACGACGATAATAACGACGATATTAACGACGATAATAAAGACAATAAAAAGAAGATAATGACAATAATAACGACGATATTATCGATGATATTTATGACGATAACAACGTAGATAATGACGATAATAACGACGACATTAACGACGATAATTATGACAAAATAACGACGATATTAACGACGATAATTATGAGGATGATAAGGACGATAACAACGATGATAATGACGATATTAACGACGATATTAACGACGATAATAACGACGATATTAACGACGATAATAAAGACAATAAAAAGAAGATAAAGACAATAATAACGACGATATTAAAGATAATATTTATGTCGATAACAACGATGATAATGACGATAATAACGACGACATTAACGACGATGTTTATGACAAAATAACGACGATATTAACGACGATAATTATGAGGATAATAAGGACGATAACAACGATTATAATGACGATATTAACGACGATAATAACGACGATAATACCGACGTTAAAAACGACGATAAAAAGAAGATAATGACAATAATAACGACGATATTATCGATGATATTTATGACGATAACAACGTAGATAATGACGATAATAACGACGACATTAACGACGATGATTATGACAAAATAACGACGATATTAACGACGATAATTATGAGGATGATAAGGACGATAACAACGATGATAATGACGATATTAACGACGATATTAACGACGATAATAACGACGATATTAACGACGATAATAAAGACAATAAAAAGAAGATAATGACAATAATAACGACGATATTATCGATGATATTTATGACGATAACAACGTAGATAATGACGATAATAACGACGACATTAACGACGATAATTATGACAAAATAACGACGATATTAACGACGATAATTATGAGGATGATAAGGACGATAACAACGATGATAATGACGATATTAACGACGATATTAACGACGATAATAACGACGTTAAAAACGACGATAAAAAGAAGATAATGACAATAATAACGACGATATTATCGATGATATTTATGACGATAACAACGTAGATAATGACGATAATAACGACGACATTAACGACGATGATTATGACAAAATAACGACGATATTAACGACGATAATTATGAGGATGATAAGGACGATAACAACGATGATAATGACGATATTAACGACGATATTAACGACGATAATAACGACGATATTAACGACGATAATAAAGACAATAAAAAGAAGATAATGACAATAATAACGACGATATTATCGATGATATTTATGACGATAACAACGTAGATAATGACGATAATAACGACGACATTAACGACGATAATTATGACAAAATAACGACGATATTAACGACGATAATTATGAGGATGATAAGGACGATAACAACGATGATAATGACGATATTAACGACGATATTAACGACGATAATAACGACGATATTAAAGACGATAATAAAGACAATAAAAAGAAGATAATGACAATAATAACGACGATATTAAAGATAATATTTATGTCGATAACAACGATGATAATGACGATAATAACGACGACATTAACGACGATGTTTATGACAAAATAACGACGATATTAACGACGATAATTATGAGGATAATAAGGACGATAACAACGATTATAATGACGATATTAACGACGATATTAACGACGATAATAACGACGTTAAAAACGACGATAAAAAGAAGATAATGACAATAATAACGACGATATTATCGATGATATTTATGACCATAACAACGTAGATAATGACGATAATAACGACGACATTAACGACGATGATTATGACAAAATAACGACGATATTAACGACGATAATTATGAGGATGATAAGGACGATAACAACGATGATAATGACGATATTAACGACGATATTAACGACGATAATAACGACGATATTAACGACGATAATAAAGACAATAAAAAGAAGATAATGACAATAATAACGACGATATTATCGATGATATTTATGACGATAACAACGTAGATAATGACGATAATAACGACGACATTAACGACGATAATTATGACAAAATAACGACGATATTAACGACGATAATTATGAGGATGATAAGGACGATAACAACGATGATAATGACGATATTATCGACGATATTAACGACGATAATAACGACGTTAATTACGACGATAAAAAGAAGATAATGACAATAATAACGACGATATTATCGATGATATTTATGACGATAACAACGTAGATAATGACGATAATAACGACGACATTAACGACGATGATTATGACAAAATAACGACGATATTAACGACGATAATTATGAGGATAATAAGGACGATAACAACGATGATAATGACGATATTAACGACGATATTAACGACGATAATAACGACGATATTAACGACGATAATAAAGACAATAAAAAGAAGATAATGACAATAATAACGACGATATTAAAGATAATATTTATGTCGATAACAACGTAGATAATGACGATAATAACGACGACATTAACGACGATGATTATGACAAAATAACGACGATATTAACGACGATAATTATGAGGATGATAAGGACGATAACAACGATGATAATGACGATATTAACGACGATATTAACGACGATAATAACGACGATATTAACGACGATAATAAATACAATAAAAAGAAGATAATGACAATAATAACGACGATATTAAAGATAATATTTATGTCGATAACAACGTAGATAATGACGATAATAACGACGACATTAACGACGATAATTATGACAAAATAACGACGATATTAACGACGATAATTATGAGGATGATAAGGACGATAACAACGATTATAATGACGATATTAACGACGATATTAACGACGATAATAACGACGTTAAAAACGACGATAAAAAGAAGATAATGACAATAATAACGACGATATTATCGATGATATTTATGACGATAACAACGTAGATAATGACGATAATAACGACGAAATTAACGACGATGATTATGACAAAATAACGACGATATTAACGACGATAATTATGAGGATGATAAGGACGATAACAACGATGATAATGATGATATTAACGACGATATTAACGACGATAATAACGACGATATTAACGACGATAATAAAGACAATAAAAAGAAGATAATGACAATAATAACGACGATATTATCGATGATATTTATGACGATAACAACGTAGATAATGACGATAATAACGACGACATTAACGACGATAATTATGACAAAATAACGACGATATTAACGACGATAATTATGAGGATGATAAGGACGATAACAACGATGATAATGACGATATTAACGACGATATTAACGACGATAATAAAGACAATAAAAAGAAGATAATGACAATAATAACGACGATATTAAAGATAATATTTATGTCGATAACAACGATGATAATGACGATAATAACGACGACATTAACGACGATGTTTATGACAAAATAACGACGATATTAACGACGATAATTATGAGGATAATAAGGACGATAACAACGATTATAATGACGATATTAACGACGATATTAACGACGATAATAACGACGTTAAAAACGACGATAAAAAGAAGATAATGACAATAATAACGACGATATTATCGATGATATTTATGACGATAACAACGTAGATAATGACGATAATAACGACGACATTAACGACGATGATTATGACAAAATAACGACGATATTAACGACGATAATTATGAGGATGATAAGGACGATAACAACGATGATAATGACGATATTAACGACGATATTAACGACGATAATAACGACGATATTAACGACGATAATAAAGACAATAAAAAGAAGATAATGACAATAATAACGACGATATTATCGATGATATTTATGACGATAACAACGTAGATAATGACGATAATAACGACGACATTAACGACGATAATTATGACAAAATAACGACGATATTAACGACGATAATTATGAGGATGATAAGGACGATAACAACGATGATAATGACGATATTATCGACGATATTAACGACGATAATAACGACGTTAATTACGACGATAAAAAGAAGATAATGACAATAATAACGACGATATTATCGATGATATTTATGACGATAACAACGTAGATAATGACGATAATAACGACGACATTAACGACGATGATTATGACAAAATAACGACGATATTAACGACGATAATTATGAGGATAATAAGGACGATAACAACGATGATAATGACGATATTAACGACGATATTAACGACGATAATAACGACGATATTAACGACGATAATAAAGACAATAAAAAGAAGATAATGACAATAATAACGACGATATTAAAGATAATATTTATGTCGATAACAACGTAGATAATGACGATAATAACGACGACATTAAAGACGATGATTATGACAAAATAACGACGATATTAACGACGATAATTATGAGGATGATAAGGACGATAACAACGATGATAATGACGATATTAACGACGATATTAACGACGATAATAACGACGATATTAACGACGATAATAAATACAATAAAAAGAAGATAATGACAATAATAACGACGATATTAAAGATAATATTTATGTCGATAACAACGTAGATAATGACGATAATAACGACGACATTAACGACGATAATTATGACAAAATAACGACGATATTAACGACGATAATTATGAGGATGATAAGGACGATAACAACGATTATAATGACGATATTAACGACGATATTAACGACGATAATAACGACGTTAAAAACGACGATAAAAAGAAGATAATGACAATAATAACGACGATATTATCGATGATATTTATGACGATAACAACGTAGATAATGACGATAATAACGACGACATTAACGACGATGATTATGACAAAATAACGACGATATTAACGACGATAATTATGAGGATGATAAGGACGATAACAACGATGATAATGATGATATTAACGACGATATTAACGACGATAATAACGACGATATTAACGACGATAATAAAGACAATAAAAAGAAGATAATGACAATAATAACGACGATATTATCGATGATATTTATGACGATAACAACGTAGATAATGACGATAATAACGACGACATTAACGACGATAATTATGACAAAATAACGACGATATTAACGACGATAATTATGAGGATGATAAGGACGATAACAACGATGATAATGATGATATTAACGACGATATTAACGACGATAATAACGACGATATTAACGACGATAATAAAGACAATAAAAAGAAGATAATGACAATAATAACGACGATATTATCGATGATATTTATGACGATAACAACGTAGATAATGACGATAATAACGACGACATTAACGACGATAATTATGACAAAATAACGACGATATTAACGACGATAATTATGAGGATGATAAGGACGATAACAACGATGATAATGACGATATTAACGACGATATTAACGACGATAATAAAGACAATAAAAAGAAGATAATGACAATAATAACGACGATATTAAAGATAATATTTATGTCGATAACAACGATGATAATGACGATAATAACGACGACATTAACGACGATGTTTATGACAAAATAACGACGATATTAACGACGATAATTATGAGGATAATAAGGACGATAACAACGATTATAATGACGATATTAACGACGATATTAACGACGATAATAACGACGTTAAAAACGACGATAAAAAGAAGATAATGACAATAATAACGACGATATTATCGATGATATTTATGACGATAACAACGTAGATAATGACGATAATAACGACGACATTAACGACGATGATTATGACAAAATAACGACGATATTAACGACGATAATTATGAGGATGATAAGGACGATAACAACGATGATAATGACGATATTAACGACGATATTAACGACGATAATAACGACGATATTAACGACGTTAATTACGACGATAAAAAGAAGATAATGACAATAATAACGACGATATTATCGATGATATTTATGACGATAACAACGTAGATAATGACGATAATAACGACGACATTAACGACGATGATTATGACAAAATAACGACGATATTAACGACGATAATTATGAGGATAATAAGGACGATAACAACGATGATAATGACGATATTAACGACGATATTAACGACGATAATAACGACGATATTAACGACGATAATAAAGACAATAAAAAGAAGATAATGACAATAATAACGACGATATTATCGATGATATTTATGACGATAACAACGTAGATAATGACGATAATAACGACGACATTAACGACGATAATTATGACAAAATAACGACGATATTAACGACGATAATTATGAGGATGATAAGGACGATAACAACGATGATAATGACGATATTAACGACGATATTAACGACGATAATAACGACGATATTAACGACGATAATAAAGACAATAAAAAGAAGATAATGACAATAATAACGACGATATTAAAGATAATATTTATGTCGATAACAACGATGATAATGACGATAATAACGACGACATTAACGACGATGTTTATGACAAAATAACGACGATATTAACGACGATAATTATGAGGATAATAAGGACGATAACAACGATTATAATGACGATATTAACGACGATATTAACGACGATAATACCGACGTTAAAAACGACGATAAAAAGAAGATAATGACAATAATAACGACGATATTATCGATGATATTTATGACGATAACAACGTAGATAATGACGATAATAACGACGACATTAACGACGATGATTATGACAAAATAACGACGATATTAACGACGATAATTATGAGGATAATAAGGACGATAACAACGATGATAATGACGATATTAACGACGATATTAACGACGATAATAACGACGATATTAACGACGATAATAAAGACAATAAAAAGAAGATAATGACAATAATAACGACGATATTATCGATGATATTTATGACGATAACAACGTAGATAATGACGATAATAACGACGACATTAACGACGATAATTATGACAAAATAACGACGATATTAACGACGATAATTATGAGGATGATAAGGACGATAACAACGATGATAATGACGATATTAACGACGATATTAACGACGATAATAACGACGATATTAACGACGATAATAAAGACAATAAAAAGAAGATAATGACAATAATAACGACGATATTAAAGATAATATTTATGTCGATAACAACGATGATAATGACGATAATAACGACGACATTAACGACGATGTTTATGACAAAATAACGACGATATTAACGACGATAATTATGAGGATAATAAGGACGATAACAACGATTATAATGACGATATTAACGACGATATTAACGACGATAATAACGACGTTAAAAACGACGATAAAAAGAAGATAATGACAATAATAACGACGATATTATCGATGATATTTATGACGATAACAACGTAGATAATGACGATAATAACGACGACATTAACGACGATGATTATGACAAAATAACGACGATATTAACGACGATAATTATGAGGATGATAAGGACGATAACAACGATGATAATGACGATATTAACGAAGATATTTACGACGATATTAACGACGATAATAACGACGTTAAAAACGACGATAAAAAGAAGATAATGACAATAATAACGACGATATTATCGATGATATTTATGACGATAACAACGTAGATAATGACGATAATAACGACGACATTAACGACGATGATTATGACAAAATAACGACGATATTAACGACGATAATTATGAGGATGATAAGGACGATAACAACGATGATAATGACGATATTAACGACGATATTAACGACGATAATAACGACGATATTAACGACGATAATAAAGACAATAAAAAGAAGATAATGACAATAATAACGACGATATTATCGATGATATTTATGACGATAACAACGTAGATAATGACGATAATAACGACGACATTAACGACGATAATTATGACAAAATAACGACGATATTAACGACGATAATTATGAGGATGATAAGGACGATAACAACGATGATAATGACGATATTAACGACGATATTAACGACGATAATAACGACGATATTAACGACGATAATAAAGACAATAAAAAGAAGATAATGACAATAATAACGACGATATTAAAGATAATATTTATGTCGATAACAACGATGATAATGACGATAATAACGACGACATTAACGACGATGTTTATGACAAAATAACGACGATATTAACGACGATAATTATGAGGATAATAAGGACGATAACAACGATTATAATGACGATATTAACGACGATATTAACGACGATAATAACGACGTTAAAAACGACGATAAAAAGAAGATAATGACAATAATAACGACGATATTATCGATGATATTTATGACGATAACAACGTAGATAATGACGATAATAACGACGACATTAACGACGATGATTATGACAAAATAACGACGATATTAACGACGATAATTATGAGGATGATAAGGACGATAACAACGATGATAATGACGATATTAACGACGATATTAACGACGATAATAACGACGATATTAACGACGATAATAAAGACAATAAAAAGAAGATAATGACAATAATAACGACGATATTATCGATGATATTTATGACGATAACAACGTAGATAATGACGATAATAACGACGACATTAACGACGATGTTTATGACAAAATAACGACGATATTAACGACGATAATTATGAGGATGATAAGGACGATAACAACGATGATAATGACGATATTATCGACGATATTAACGACGATAATAACGACGTTAATTACGACGATAAAAAGAAGATAATGACAATAATAACGACGATATTATCGATGATATTTATGACGATAACAACGTAGATAATGACGATAATAACGACGACATTAACGACGATGATTATGACAAAATAACGACGATATTAACGACGATAATTATGAGGATAATAAGGACGATAACAACGATGATAATGACGATATTAACGACGATATTAACGACGATAATAACGACGATATTAACGACGATAATAAAGACAATAAAAAGAAGATAATGACAATAATAACGACGATATTAAAGATAATATTTATGTCGATAACAACGTAGATAATGACGATAATAACGACGACATTAACGACGATGATTATGACAAAATAACGACGATATTAACGACGATAATAACGACGTTAAAAACGACGATAAAAAGAAGATAATGACAATAATAACGACGATATTATCGATGATATTTATGACGATAACAACGTAGATAATGACGATAATAACGACGACATTAACGACGATGATTATGACAAAATAACGACGATATTAACGACGATAATTATGAGGATGATAAGGACGATAACAACGATGATAATGACGATATTAACGACGATATTAACGACGATAATAACGACGATATTAACGACGATAATAAAGACAATAAAAAGAAGATAATGACAATAATAACGACGATATTATCGATGATATTTATGACGATAACAACGTAGATAATGACGATAATAACGACGACATTAACGACGATGATTATGACAAAATAACGACGATATTAACGACGATAATTATGAGGATGATAAGGACGATAACAACGATGATAATGACGATATTAACGACGATATTAACGACGATAATAACGACGATATTAACGACGATAATAAAGACAATAAAAAGAAGATAATGACAATAATAACGACGATATTAAAGATAATATTTATGTCGATAACAACGATGATAATGACGATAATAACGACGACATTAACGACGATGTTTATGACAAAATAACGACGATATTAACGACGATAATTATGAGGATAATAAGGACGATAACAACGATTATAATGACGATATTAACGACGATATTAACGACGATAATAACGACGTTAAAAACGACGATAAAAAGAAGATAATGACAATAATAACGACGATATTATCGATGATATTTATGACGATAACAACGTAGATAATGACGATAATAACGACGACATTAACGACGATGATTATGACAAAATAACGACGATATTAACGACGATAATTATGAGGATGATAAGGACGATAACAACGATGATAATGACGATATTAACGACGATATTAACGACGATAATAACGACGATATTAACGACGATAATAAAGACAATAAAAAGAAGATAATGACAATAATAACGACGATATTATCGATGATATTTATGACGATAACAACGTAGATAATGACGATAATAACGACGACATTAACGACGATAATTATGACAAAATAACGACGATATTAACGACGATAATTATGAGGATGATAAGGACGATAACAACGATGATAATGACGATATTAACGACGATATTAACGACGATAATAACGACGATATTAACGACGATAATAAAGACAATAAAAAGAAGATAATGACAATAATAACGACGATATTAAAGATAATATTTATGTCGATAACAACGATGATAATGACGATAATAACGACGACATTAACGACGATGTTTATGACAAAATAACGACGATATTAACGACGATAATTATGAGGATAATAAGGACGATAACAACGATTATAATGACGATATTAACGACGATATTAACGACGATAATACCGACGTTAAAAACGACGATAAAAAGAAGATAATGACAATAATAACGACGATATTATCGATGATATTTATGACGATAACAACGTAGATAATGACGATAATAACGACGACATTAACGACGATGATTATGACAAAATAACGACGATATTAACGACGATAATTATGAGGATAATAAGGACGATAACAACGATGATAATGACGATATTAACGACGATATTAACGACGATAATAACGACGATATTAACGACGATAATAAAGACAATAAAAAGAAGATAATGACAATAATAACGACGATATTATCGATGATATTTATGACGATAACAACGTAGATAATGACGATAATAACGACGACATTAACGACGATAATTATGACAAAATAACGACGATATTAACGACGATAATTATGAGGATGATAAGGACGATAACAACGATGATAATGACGATATTAACGACGATATTAACGACGATAATAACGACGATATTAACGACGATAATAAAGACAATAAAAAGAAGATAATGACAATAATAACGACGATATTAAAGATAATATTTATGTCGATAACAACGATGATAATGACGATAATAACGACGACATTAACGACGATGTTTATGACAAAATAACGACGATATTAACGACGATAATTATGAGGATAATAAGGACGATAACAACGATTATAATGACGATATTAACGACGATATTAACGACGATAATAACGACGTTAAAAACGACGATAAAAAGAAGATAATGACAATAATAACGACGATATTATCGATGATATTTATGACGATAACAACGTAGATAATGACGATAATAACGACGACATTAACGACGATGATTATGACAAAATAACGACGATATTAACGACGATAATTATGAGGATGATAAGGACGATAACAACGATGATAATGACGATATTAACGAAGATATTTACGACGATATTAACGACGATAATAACGACGTTAAAAACGACGATAAAAAGAAGATAATGACAATAATAACGACGATATTATCGATGATATTTATGACGATAACAACGTAGATAATGACGATAATAACGACGACATTAACGACGATGATTATGACAAAATAACGACGATATTAACGACGATAATTATGAGGATGATAAGGACGATAACAACGATGATAATGACGATATTAACGACGATATTAACGACGATAATAACGACGATATTAACGACGATAATAAAGACAATAAAAAGAAGATAATGACAATAATAACGACGATATTATCGATGATATTTATGACGATAACAACGTAGATAATGACGATAATAACGACGACATTAACGACGATAATTATGACAAAATAACGACGATATTAACGACGATAATTATGAGGATGATAAGGACGATAACAACGATGATAATGACGATATTAACGACGATATTAACGACGATAATAACGACGATATTAACGACGATAATAAAGACAATAAAAAGAAGATAATGACAATAATAACGACGATATTAAAGATAATATTTATGTCGATAACAACGATGATAATGACGATAATAACGACGACATTAACGACGATGTTTATGACAAAATAACGACGATATTAACGACGATAATTATGAGGATAATAAGGACGATAACAACGATTATAATGACGATATTAACGACGATATTAACGACGATAATAACGACGTTAAAAACGACGATAAAAAGAAGATAATGACAATAATAACGACGATATTATCGATGATATTTATGACGATAACAACGTAGATAATGACGATAATAACGACGACATTAACGACGATGATTATGACAAAATAACGACGATATTAACGACGATAATTATGAGGATGATAAGGACGATAACAACGATGATAATGACGATATTAACGACGATATTAACGACGATAATAACGACGATATTAACGACGATAATAAAGACAATAAAAAGAAGATAATGACAATAATAACGACGATATTATCGATGATATTTATGACGATAACAACGTAGATAATGACGATAATAACGACGACATTAACGACGATGTTTATGACAAAATAACGACGATATTAACGACGATAATTATGAGGATGATAAGGACGATAACAACGATGATAATGACGATATTATCGACGATATTAACGACGATAATAACGACGTTAATTACGACGATAAAAAGAAGATAATGACAATAATAACGACGATATTATCGATGATATTTATGACGATAACAACGTAGATAATGACGATAATAACGACGACATTAACGACGATGATTATGACAAAATAACGACGATATTAACGACGATAATTATGAGGATAATAAGGACGATAACAACGATGATAATGACGATATTAACGACGATATTAACGACGATAATAACGACGATATTAACGACGATAATAAAGACAATAAAAAGAAGATAATGACAATAATAACGACGATATTAAAGATAATATTTATGTCGATAACAACGTAGATAATGACGATAATAACGACGACATTAACGACGATGATTATGACAAAATAACGACGATATTAACGACGATAATAACGACGTTAAAAACGACGATAAAAAGAAGATAATGACAATAATAACGACGATATTATCGATGATATTTATGACGATAACAACGTAGATAATGACGATAATAACGACGACATTAACGACGATGATTATGACAAAATAACGACGATATTAACGACGATAATTATGAGGATAATAAGGACGATAACAACGATGATAATGATGATATTAACGACGATATTAACGACGATAATAACGACGATATTAACGACGATAATAAAGACAATAAAAAGAAGATAATGACAATAATAACGACGATATTATCGATGATATTTATGACGATAACAACGTAGATAATGACGATAATAACGACGACATTAACGACGATGATTATGACAAAATAACGACGATATTAACGACGATAATTATGAGGATGATAAGGACGATAACAACGATGATAATGACGATATTAACGACGATATTAACGACGATAATAACGACGATATTAACGACGATAATAAAGACAATAAAAAGAAGATAATGACAATAATAACGACGATATTAAAGATAATATTTATGTCGATAACAACGATGATAATGACGATAATAACGACGACATTAACGACGATGTTTATGACAAAATAACGACGATATTAACGACGATAATTATGAGGATAATAAGGACGATAACAACGATTATAATGACGATATTAACGACGATATTAACGACGATAATAACGACGTTAAAAACGACGATAAAAAGAAGATAATGACAATAATAACGACGATATTATCGATGATATTTATGACGATAACAACGTAGATAATGACGATAATAACGACGACATTAACGACGATGATTATGACAAAATAACGACGATATTAACGACGATAATTATGAGGATGATAAGGACGATAACAACGATGATAATGACGATATTAACGACGATATTAACGACGATAATAACGACGATATTAACGACGATAATAAAGACAATAAAAAGAAGATAATGACAATAATAACGACGATATTATCGATGATATTTATGACGATAACAACGTAGATAATGACGATAATAACGACGACATTAACGACGATAATTATGACAAAATAACGACGATATTAACGACGATAATTATGAGGATGATAAGGACGATAACAACGATGATAATGACGATATTAACGACGATATTAACGACGATAATAACGACGATATTAACGACGATAATAAAGACAATAAAAAGAAGATAATGACAATAATAACGACGATATTAAAGATAATATTTATGTCGATAACAACGATGATAATGACGATAATAACGACGACATTAACGACGATGTTTATGACAAAATAACGACGATATTAACGACGATAATTATGAGGATAATAAGGACGATAACAACGATTATAATGACGATATTAACGACGATATTAACGACGATAATACCGACGTTAAAAACGACGATAAAAAGAAGATAATGACAATAATAACGACGATATTATCGATGATATTTATGACGATAACAACGTAGATAATGACGATAATAACGACGACATTAACGACGATGATTATGACAAAATAACGACGATATTAACGACGATAATTATGAGGATAATAAGGACGATAACAACGATGATAATGACGATATTAACGACGATATTAACGACGATAATAACGACGATATTAACGACGATAATAAAGACAATAAAAAGAAGATAATGACAATAATAACGACGATATTATCGATGATATTTATGACGATAACAACGTAGATAATGACGATAATAACGACGACATTAACGACGATAATTATGACAAAATAACGACGATATTAACGACGATAATTATGAGGATGATAAGGACGATAACAACGATGATAATGACGATATTAACGACGATATTAACGACGATAATAACGACGATATTAACGACGATAATAAAGACAATAAAAAGAAGATAATGACAATAATAACGACGATATTAAAGATAATATTTATGTCGATAACAACGATGATAATGACGATAATAACGACGACATTAACGACGATGTTTATGACAAAATAACGACGATATTAACGACGATAATTATGAGGATAATAAGGACGATAACAACGATTATAATGACGATATTAACGACGATATTAACGACGATAATAACGACGTTAAAAACGACGATAAAAAGAAGATAATGACAATAATAACGACGATATTATCGATGATATTTATGACGATAACAACGTAGATAATGACGATAATAACGACGACATTAACGACGATGATTATGACAAAATAACGACGATATTAACGACGATAATTATGAGGATGATAAGGACGATAACAACGATGATAATGACGATATTAATGACGATATTTACGACGATATTAACGACGATAATAACGACGTTAAAAACGACGATAAAAAGAAGATAATGACAATAATAACGACGATATTATCGATGATATTTATGACGATAACAACGTAGATAATGACGATAATAACGACGACATTAACGACGATGATTATGACAAAATAACGACGATATTAACGACGATAATTATGAGGATGATAAGGACGATAACAACGATGATAATGACGATATTAACGACGATATTAACGACGATAATAACGACGATATTAACGACGATAATAAAGACAATAAAAAGAAGATAATGACAATAATAACGACGATATTATCGATGATATTTATGACGATAACAACGTAGATAATGACGATAATAACGACGACATTAACGACGATAATTATGACAAAATAACGACGATATTAACGACGATAATTATGAGGATGATAAGGACGATAACAACGATGATAATGACGATATTAACGACGATATTAACGACGATAATAACGACGATATTAACGACGATAATAAAGACAATAAAAAGAAGATAATGACAATAATAACGACGATATTAAAGATAATATTTATGTCGATAACAACGATGATAATGACGATAATAACGACGACATTAACGACGATGTTTATGACAAAATAACGACGATATTAACGACGATAATTATGAGGATAATAAGGACGATAACAACGATTATAATGACGATATTAACGACGATATTAACGACGATAATAACGACGTTAAAAACGACGATAAAAAGAAGATAATGACAATAATAACGACGATATTATCGATGATATTTATGACGATAACAACGTAGATAATGACGATAATAACGACGACATTAACGACGATGATTATGACAAAATAACGACGATATTAACGACGATAATTATGAGGATGATAAGGACGATAACAACGATGATAATGACGATATTAACGACGATATTAACGACGATAATAACGACGATATTAACGACGATAATAAAGACAATAAAAAGAAGATAATGACAATAATAACGACGATATTATCGATGATATTTATGACGATAACAACGTAGATAATGACGATAATAACGACGACATTAACGACGATAATTATGACAAAATAACGACGATATTAACGACGATAATTATGAGGATGATAAGGACGATAACAACGATGATAATGACGATATTATCGACGATATTAACGACGATAATAACGACGTTAATTACGACGATAAAAAGAAGATAATGACAATAATAACGACGATATTATCGATGATATTTATGACGATAACAACGTAGATAATGACGATAATAACGACGACATTAACGACGATGATTATGACAAAATAACGACGATATTAACGACGATAATTATGAGGATAATAAGGACGATAACAACGATGATAATGACGATATTAACGACGATATTAACGACGATAATAACGACGATATTAACGACGATAATAAAGACAATAAAAAGAAGATAATGACAATAATAACGACGATATTAAAGATAATATTTATGTCGATAACAACGTAGATAATGACGATAATAACGACGACATTAACGACGATGATTATGACAAAATAACGACGATATTAACGACGATAATAACGACGTTAAAAACGACGATAAAAAGAAGATAATGACAATAATAACGACGATATTATCGATGATATTTATGACGATAACAACGTAGATAATGACGATAATAACGACGACATTAACGACGATGATTATGACAAAATAACGACGATATTAACGACGATAATTATGAGGATGATAAGGACGATAACAACGATGATAATGATGATATTAACGACGATATTAACGACGATAATAACGACGATATTAACGACGATAATAAAGACAATAAAAAGAAGATAATGACAATAATAACGACGATATTATCGATGATATTTATGACGATAACAACGTAGATAATGACGATAATAACGACGACATTAACGACGATGATTATGACAAAATAACGACGATATTAACGACGATAATTATGAGGATGATAAGGACGATAACAACGATGATAATGACGATATTAACGACGATATTAACGACGATAATAACGACGATATTAACGACGATAATAAAGACAATAAAAAGAAGATAATGACAATAATAACGACGATATTAAAGATAATATTTATGTCGATAACAACGATGATAATGACGATAATAACGACGACATTAACGACGATGTTTATGACAAAATAACGACGATATTAACGACGATAATTATGAGGATAATAAGGACGATAACAACGATTATAATGACGATATTAACGACGATATTAACGACGATAATAACGACGTTAAAAACGACGATAAAAAGAAGATAATGACAATAATAACGACGATATTATCGATGATATTTATGACGATAACAACGTAGATAATGACGATAATAACGACGACATTAACGACGATGATTATGACAAAATAACGACGATATTAACGACGATAATTATGAGGATGATAAGGACGATAACAACGATGATAATGACGATATTAACGACGATATTAACGACGATAATAACGACGATATTAACGACGATAATAAAGACAATAAAAAGAAGATAATGACAATAATAACGACGATATTATCGATGATATTTATGACGATAACAACGTAGATAATGACGATAATAACGACGACATTAACGACGATAATTATGACAAAATAACGACGATATTAACGACGATAATTATGAGGATGATAAGGACGATAACAACGATGATAATGACGATATTAACGACGATATTAACGACGATAATAACGACGATATTAACGACGATAATAAAGACAATAAAAAGAAGATAATGACAATAATAACGACGATATTAAAGATAATATTTATGTCGATAACAACGATGATAATGACGATAATAACGACGACATTAACGACGATGTTTATGACAAAATAACGACGATATTAACGACGATAATTATGAGGATAATAAGGACGATAACAACGATTATAATGACGATATTAACGACGATAATAACGACGATAATACCGACGTTAAAAACGACGATAAAAAGAAGATAATGACAATAATAACGACGATATTATCGATGATATTTATGACGATAACAACGTAGATAATGACGATAATAACGACGACATTAACGACGATGATTATGACAAAATAACGACGATATTAACGACGATAATTATGAGGATGATAAGGACGATAACAACGATGATAATGACGATATTAACGACGATATTAACGACGATAATAACGACGATATTAACGACGATAATAAAGACAATAAAAAGAAGATAATGACAATAATAACGACGATATTATCGATGATATTTATGACGATAACAACGTAGATAATGACGATAATAACGACGACATTAACGACGATAATTATGACAAAATAACGACGATATTAACGACGATAATTATGAGGATGATAAGGACGATAACAACGATGATAATGACGATATTAACGACGATATTAACGACGATAATAACGACGTTAAAAACGACGATAAAAAGAAGATAATGACAATAATAACGACGATATTATCGATGATATTTATGACGATAACAACGTAGATAATGACGATAATAACGACGACATTAACGACGATGATTATGACAAAATAACGACGATATTAACGACGATAATTATGAGGATGATAAGGACGATAACAACGATGATAATGATGATATTAACGACGATATTAACGACGATAATAACGACGATATTAACGACGATAATAAAGACAATAAAAAGAAGATAATGACAATAATAACGACGATATTATCGATGATATTTATGACGATAACAACGTAGATAATGACGATAATAACGACGACATTAACGACGATAATTATGACAAAATAACGACGATATTAACGACGATAATTATGAGGATGATAAGGACGATAACAACGATGATAATGACGATATTAACGACGATATTAACGACGATAATAACGACGATATTAACGACGATAATAAAGACAATAAAAAGAAGATAATGACAATAATAACGACGATATTAAAGATAATATTTATGTCGATAACAACGATGATAATGACGATAATAACGACGACATTAACGACGATGATTATGACAAAATAACGACGATATTAACGACGATAATTATGAGGATAATAAGGACGATAACAACGATTATAATGACGATATTAACGACGATATTAACGACGATAATAACGACGTTAAAAACGACGATAAAAAGAAGATAATGACAATAATAACGACGATATTATCGATGATATTTATGACGATAACAACGTAGATAATGACGATAATAACGACGACATTAACGACGATGATTATGACAAAATAACGACGATATTAACGACGATAATTATGAGGATGATAAGGACGATAACAACGATGATAATGACGATATTAACGACGATATTAACGACGATAATAACGACGATATTAACGACGATAATAAAGACAATAAAAAGAAGATAATGACAATAATAACGACGATATTATCGATGATATTTATGACGATAACAACGTAGATAATGACGATAATAACGACGACATTAACGACGATAATTATGACAAAATAACGACGATATTAACGACGATAATTATGAGGATGATAAGGACGATAACAACGATGATAATGACGATATTAACGACGATATTAACGACGATAATAACGACGATATTAACGACGATAATAAAGACAATAAAAAGAAGATAATGACAATAATAACGACGATATTCAAGATAATATTTATGTCGATAACAACGATGATAATGACGATAATAACGACGACATTAACGACGATGTTTATGACAAAATAACGACGATATTAACGACGATAATTATGAGGATAATAAGGACGATAACAACGATTATAATGACGATATTAACGACGATATTAACGACGATAATACCGACGTTAAAAACGACGATAAAAAGAAGATAATGACAATAATAACGACGATATTATCGATGATATTTATGACGATAACAACGTAGATAATGACGATAATAACGACGACATTAACGACGATGATTATGACAAAATAACGACGATATTAACGACGATAATTATGAGGATAATAAGGACGATAACAACGATGATAATGACGATATTAACGACGATATTAACGACGATAATAACGACGATATTAACGACGATAATAAAGACAATAAAAAGAAGATAATGACAATAATAACGACGATATTAAAGATAATATTTATGTCGATAACAACGTAGATAATGACGATAATAACGACGACATTAACGACGATGATTATGACAAAATAACGACGATATTAACGACGATAATTATGAGGATGATAAGGACGATAACAACGATGATATTGACGATATTAACGACGATATTAACGACGATAATAACGACGATATTAACGACGATAATAAATACAATAAAAAGAAGATAATGACAATAATAACGACGATATTAAAGATAATATTTATGTCGATAACAACGTAGATAATGACGATAATAACGACGACATTAACGACGATAATTATGACAAAATAACGACGATATTAACGACGATAATTATGAGGATGATAAGGACGATAACAACGATTATAATGACGATATTAACGACGATATTAACGACGATAATAACGACGTTAAAAACGACGATAAAAAGAAGATAATGACAATAATAACGACGATATTATCGATGATATTTATGACGATAACAACGTAGATAATGACGATAATAACGACGACATTAACGACGATGATTATGACAAAATAACGACGATATTAACGACGATAATTATGAGGATGATAAGGACGATAACAACGATGATAATGATGATATTAACGACGATATTAACGACGATAATAACGACGATATTAACGACGATAATAAAGACAATAAAAAGAAGATAATGACAATAATAACGACGATATTATCGATGATATTTATGACGATAACAACGTAGATAATGACGATAATAACGACGACATTAACGACGATGATTATGACAAAATAACGACGATATTAACGACGATAATTATGAGGATGATAAGGACGATAACAACGATGATAATGACGATATTAACGACGATATTAACGACGATAATAACGACGATATTAACGACGATAATAAAGACAATAAAAAGAAGATAATGACAATAATAACGACGATATTAAAGATAATATTTATGTCGATAACAACGATGATAATGACGATAATAACGACGACATTAACGACGATGTTTATGACAAAATAACGACGATATTAACGACGATAATTATGAGGATAATAAGGACGATAACAACGATTATAATGACGATATTAACGACGATATTAACGACGATAATAACGACGTTAAAAACGACGATAAAAAGAAGATAATGACAATAATAACGACGATATTATCGATGATATTTATGACGATAACAACGTAGATAATGACGATAATAACGACGACATTAACGACGATGATTATGACATAATAACGACGATATTAACGACGATAATTATGAGGATGATAAGGACGATAACAACGATGATAATGACGATATTAACGACGATATTAACGACGATAATAACGACGATAGTAACGACGATAATAAAGACAATAAAAAGAAGATAATGACAATAATAACGACGATATTATCGATGATATTTATGACGATAACAACGTAGATAATGACGATAATAACGACGACATTAACGACGATAATTATGACAAAATAACGACGATATTAACGACGATAATTATGAGGATGATAAGGACGATAACAACGATGATAATGACGATATTAACGACGATATTAACGACGATAATAACGACGATATTAACGACGATAATAAAGACAATAAAAAGAAGATAATGACAATAATAACGACGATATTAAAGATAATATTTATGTCGATAACAACGATGATAATGACGATAATAACGACGACATTAACGACGATGTTTATGACAAAATAACGACGATATTAACGACGATAATTATGAGGATAATAAGGACGATAACAACGATTATAATGACGATATTAACGACGATATTAACGACGATAATAACGACGTTAAAAACGACGATAAAAAGAAGATAATGACAATAATAACGACGATATTATCGATGATATTTATGACGATAACAACGTAGATAATGACGATAATAACGACGACATTAACGACGATGATTATGACAAAATAACGACGATATTAACGACGATAATTATGAGGATGATAAGGACGATAACAACGATGATAATGATGATATTAACGACGATATTAACGACGATAATAACGACGATATTAACGACGATAATAAAGACAATAAAAAGAAGATAATGACAATAATAACGACGATATTATCGATGATATTTATGACGATAACAACGTAGATAATGACGATAATAACGACGACATTAACGACGATAATTATGACAAAATAACGACGATATTAACGACGATAATTATGAGGATGATAAGGACGATAACAACGATGATAATGACGATATTAACGACGATATTAACGACGATAATAACGACGATATTAACGACGATAATAAAGACAATAAAAAGAAGATAATGACAATAATAACGACGATATTAAAGATAATATTTATGACGATAACAACGATGATAATGACGATAATAACGACGACATTAACGACGATGTTTATGACAAAATAACGACGATATTAACGACGATAATTATGAGGATAATAAGGACGATAACAACGATTATAATGACGATATTAACGACGATATTAACGACGATAATAACGACGTTAAAAACGACGATAAAAAGAAGATAATGACAATAATAACGACGATATTATCGATGATATTTATGACGATAACAACGTAGATAATGACGATAATAACGACGACATTAACGACGATGATTATGACAAAATAACGACGATATTAACGACGATAATTATGAGGATGATAAGGACGATAACAACGATGATAATGACGATATTAACGACGATATTAACGACGATAATAACGACGATATTAACGACGATAATAAAGACAATAAAAAGAAGATAATGACAATAATAACGACGATATTATCGATGATATTTATGACGATAACAACGTAGATAATGACGATAATAACGACGACATTAACGACGATAATTATGACAAAATAACGACGATATTAACGACGATAATTATGAGGATGATAAGGACGATAACAACGATGATAATGACGATATTAACGACGATAATAACGACGATATTAACGACGATAATAAAGACAATAAAAAGAAGATAATGACAATAATAACGACGATATTAAAGATAATATTTATGTCGATAACAACGATGATAATGACGATAATAACGACGACATTAACGACGATGTTTATGACAAAATAACGACGATATTAACGACGATAATTATGAGGATAATAAGGACGATAACAACGATTATAATGACGATATTAACGACGATATTAACGACGATAATACCGACGTTAAAAACGACGATAAAAAGAAGATAATGACAATAATAACGACGATATTATCGATGATATTTATGACGATAACAACGTAGATAATGACGATAATAACGACGACATTAACGACGATGATTATGACAAAATAACGACGATATTAACGACGATAATTATGAGGATGATAAGGACGATAACAACGATTATAATGACGATATTAACGACGATATTAACGACGATAATAACGACGTTAAAAACGACGATAAAAAGAAGATAATGACAATAATAACGACGATATTATCGATGATATTTATGACGATAACAACGTAGATAATGACGATAATAACGACGACATTAACGACGATGATTATGACAAAATAACGACGATATTAACGACGATAATTATGAGGATGATAAGGACGATAACAACGATGATAATGACGATATTAACGACGATATTAACGACGATAATAACGACGATATTAACGACGATAATAAAGACAATAAAAAGAAGATAATGACAATAATAACGACGATATTATCGATGATATTTATGACGATAACAACGTAGATAATGACGATAATAACGACGACATTAACGACGATAATTATGACAAAATAACGACGATATTAACGACGATAATTATGAGGATGATAAGGACGATAACAACGATGATAATGACGATATTAACGACGATATTAACGACGATAATAACGACGATATTAACGACGATAATAAAGACAATAAAAAGAAGATAATGACAATAATAACGACGATATTATCGATGATATTTATGACGATAACAACGTAGATAATGACGATAATAACGACGACATTAACGACGATGTTTATGACAAAATAACGACGATATTAACGACGATAATTATGAGGATAATAAGGACGATAACAACGATTATAATGACGATATTAACGACGATATTAACGACGATAATAACGACGTTAATAACGACGATAAAAAGAAGATAATGACAATAATAACGCCGATATTATCGATGTTATTTATGACGATAACAACGTAGATAATGACGATAATAACGACGACATTAACGACGATGATTATGACAAAATAACGACGATATTAACGACGATAATTATGAGGATGATAAGGACGATAACAACGATGATAATGACGATATTAACGACGATATTAACGACGATAATAACGACGATATTAACGACGATAATAAAGACAATAAAAAGAAGATAATGACAATAATAACGACGATATTAAAGATAATATTTATGTCGATAACAACGATGATAATGACGATAATAACGACGACATTAACGACGATGTTTATGACAAAATAACGACGATATTAACGACGATAATTATGAGGATAATAAGGACGATAACAACGATTATAATGACGATATTAACGACGATATTAACGACGATAATAACGACGTTAAAAACGACGATAAAAAGAAGATAATGACAATAATAACGACGATATTATCGATGATATTTATGACGATAACAACGTAGATAATGACGATAATAACGACGACATTAACGACGATGATTATGACAAAATAACGACGATATTAACGACGATAATTATGAGGATGATAAGGACGATAACAACGATGATAATGACGATATTAACGACGATATTAACGACGATAATAACGACGATATTAACGACGATAATAAAGACAATAAAAAGAAGATAATGACAATAATAACGACGATATTATCGATGATATTTATGACGATAACAACGTAGATAATGACGATAATAACGACGACATTAACGACGATAATTATGACAAAATAACGACGATATTAACGACGATAATTATGAGGATGATAAGGACGATAACAACGATGATAATGACGATATTAACGACGATATTAACGACGATAATAACGACGATATTAACGACGATAATAAAGACAATAAAAAGAAGATAATGACAATAATAACGACGATATTAAAGATAATATTTATGTCGATAACAACGATGATAATGACGATAATAACGACGACATTAACGAAGATGTTTATGACAAAATAACGACGATATTAACGACGATAATTATGAGGATAATAAGGACGATAACAACGATTATAATGACGATATTAACGACGATATTAACGACGATAATAACGACGTTAAAAACGACGATAAAAAGAAGATAATGACAATAATAACGACGATATTATCGATGATATTTATGACGATAACAACGTAGATAATGACGATAATAACGACGACATTAACGACGATGATTATGACAAAATAACGACGATATTAACGACGATAATTATGAGGATGATAAGGACGATAACAACGATGATAATGACGATATTAACGACGATATTAACGACGATAATAACGACGATATTAACGACGATAATAAAGACAATAAAAAGAAGATAATGACAATAATAACGACGATATTATCGATGATATTTATGACGATAACAACGTAGATAATGACGATAATAACGACGACATTAACGACGATAATTATGACAAAATAACGACGATATTAACGACGATAATTATGAGGATGATAAGGACGATAACAACGATGATAATGACGATATTAACGACGATATTAACGACGATAATAACGACGATATTAACGACGATAATAAAGACAATAAAAAGAAGATAATGACAATAATAACGACGATATTAAAGATAATATTTATGACGATAACAACGTAGATAATGACGATAATAACGACGACATTAACGACGATGATTATGACAAAATAACGACGATATTAACGACGATAATTATGAGGATGATAAGGACGATAACAACGATGATAATGACGATAATAACGACGACATTAGCGACGATGTTTATGACAAAATAACGACGATATTAACGACGATAATTATGAGGATAATAAGGACGATAACAACGATTATAATGACGATATTAACGACGATAATAACGACGTTAAAAACGACGATAAAAAGAAGATAATGACAATAATAACGACGATATTATCGATGATATTTATGACGATAACAACGTAGATAATGACGATAATAACGACGACATTAACGACGATAATTATGACAAAATAACGACGATATTAACGACGATAATTATGAGGATGATAAGGACGATAACAACGATGATAATGACGATATTAACGACGATATTAACGACGATAATAACGACGATATTAACGACGATAATGAAGACAATAAAAAGAAGATAATGACAATAATAACGACGATATTAAAGATAATATTTATGTCGATAACAACGATGATAATGACGATAATAACGACGACATTAACGACGATGTTTATGACAAAATAACGACGATATTAACGACGATAATTATGAGGATAATAAGGACGATAACAACGATTATAATGACGATATTAACGACGATATTAACGACGATAATAACGACGTTAATAACGACGATAAAAAGAAGATAAAGACAATAATAACGCCGATATTATCGATGTTATTTATGACGATAACAACGTAGATAATGACGATAATAACGACGACATTAACGACGATGATTATGACAAAATAACGACGATATTAACGACGATAATTATGAGGATGATAAGGACGATAACAACGATGATAATGACGATATTAACGACGATATTAACGACGATAATAACGACGATATTAACGACGATAATAAAGACAATAAAAAGAAGATAATGACAATAATAACGACGATATTAAAGATAATATTTATGTCGATAACAACGATGATAATGACGATAATAACGACGACATTAACGACGATGTTTATGACAAAATAACGACGATATTAACGACGATAATTATGAGGATAATAAGGACGATAACAACGATTATAATGACGATATTAACGACGATATTAACGACGATAATAACGACGTTAAAAACGACGATAAAAAGAAGATAATGACAATAATAACGACGATATTATCGATGATATTTATGACGATAACAACGTAGATAATGACGATAATAACGACGACATTAACGACGATGTTTATGACAAAATAACGACGATATTAACGACGATAATTATGAGGATAATAAGGACGATAACAACGATTATAATAACGATATTAACGACGATATTAACGACGATAATAACGACGTTAAAAACGACGATAAAAAGAAGATAATGACAATAATAACGACGATATTATCGATGATATTTATGACGATAACAACGTAGATAATGACGATAATAACGACGACATTAACGACGATAATTATGACAAAATAACGACGATAATTATGAGGATGATAAGGACGATAACAACGATGATAATGACGATATTAACGACGATATTAACGACGATAATAACGACGATATTAACGACGATAATAAAGACAATAAAAAGAAGATAATGACAATAATAACGACGATATTAAAGATAATATTTATGTCGATAACAACGATGATAATGACGATAATAACGACGACATTAACGACGATGTTTATGACAAAATAACGACGATATTAACGACGATAATTATGAGGATAATAAGGACGATAACAACGATTATAATGACGATATTAACGACGATATTAACGACGATAATACCGACGTTAAAAACGACGATAAAAAGAAGATAATGACAATAATAACGACGATATTATCGATGATATTTATGACGATAACAACGTAGATAATGACGATAATAACGACGACATTAACGACGATGATTATGACAAAATAACGACGATATTAACGACGATAATTATGAGGATGATAAGGACGATAACAACGATTATAATGACGATATTAACGACGATATTAACGACGATAATAACGACGTTAAAAACGACGATAAAAAGAAGATAATGACAATAATAACGACGATATTATCGATGATATTTATGACGATAACAACGTAGATAATGACGATAATAACGACGACATTAACGACGATGATTATGACAAAATAACGACGATATTAACGACGACAATTATGAGGATGATAAGGACGATAACAACGATGATAATGACGATATTAACGACGATATTAACGACGATAATAACGACGATATTAACGACGATAATAAAGACAATAAAAAGAAGATAATGACAATAATAACGACGATATTATCGATGATATTTATGACGATAACAACGTAGATAATGACGATAATAACGACGACATTAACGACGATAATTATGACAAAATAACGACGATATTAACGACGATAATTATGAGGATGATAAGGACGATAACAACGATGATAATGACGATATTAACGACGATATTAACGACGATAATAACGACGATATTAACGACGATAATAAAGACAATAAAAAGAAGATAATGACAATAATAACGACGATATTATCGATGATATTTATGACGATAACAACGTAGATAATGACGATAATAACGACGACATTAACGACGATAATTATGACAAAATAACGACGATATTAACGACGATAATTATGAGGATGATAAGGACGATAACAACGATGATAATGACGATATTAACGACGATATTAACGACGATAATAACGACGATATTAACGACGATAATAAAGACAATAAAAAGAAGATAATGACAATAATAACGACGATATTAAAGATAATATTTATGACGATAACAACGTAGATAATGACGATAATAACGACGACATTAACGACGATGATTATGACAAAATAACGACGATATTAACGACGATAATTATGAGGATGATAAGGACGATAACAACGATGATAATGACGATATTAACGACGATATTAACGACGATAATAACGACGATATTAACGACGATAATAAAGACAATAAAAAGAAGATAATGACAATAATAACGACGATATTAAAGATAATATTTATGTCGATAACAACGATGATAATGACGATAATAACGACGACATTAACGACGATGTTTATGACAAAATAACGACGATATTAACGACGATAATTATGAGGATAATAAGGACGATAACAACGATTATAATGACGATATTAACGACGATATTAACGACGATAATAACGACGTTAAAAACGACGATAAAAAGAAGATAATGACAATAATAACGACGATATTATCGATGATATTTATGACGATAACAACGTAGATAATGACGATAATAACGACGACATTAACGACGATGTTTATGACAAAATAACGACGATATTAACGACGATAATTATGAGGATAATAAGGACGATAACAACGATTATAATAACGATATTAACGACGATATTAACGACGATAATAACGACGTTAAAAACGACGATAAAAAGAAGATAATGACAATAATAACGACGATATTATCGATGATATTTATGACGATAACAACGTAGATAATGACGATAATAACGACGACATTAACGACGATAATTATGACAAAATAACGACGATAATTATGAGGATGATAAGGACGATAACAACGATGATAATGACGATATTAACGACGATATTAACGACGATAATAACGACGATATTAACGACGATAATAAAGACAATAAAAAGAAGATAATGACAATAATAACGACGATATTAAAGATAATATTTATGTCGATAACAACGATGATAATGACGATAATAACGACGACATTAACGACGATGTTTATGACAAAATAACGACGATATTAACGACGATAATTATGAGGATAATAAGGACGATAACAACGATTATAATGACGATATTAACGACGATATTAACGACGATAATACCGACGTTAAAAACGACGATAAAAAGAAGATAATGACAATAATAACGACGATATTATCGATGATATTTATGACGATAACAACGTAGATAATGACGATAATAACGACGACATTAACGACGATGATTATGACAAAATAACGACGATATTAACGACGATAATTATGAGGATGATAAGGACGATAACAACGATTATAATGACGATATTAACGACGATATTAACGACGATAATAACGACGTTAAAAACGACGATAAAAAGAAGATAATGACAATAATAACGACGATATTATCGATGATATTTATGACGATAACAACGTAGATAATGACGATAATACCGACGACATTAACGACGATGATTATGACAAAATAACGACGATATTAACGACGATAATTATGAGGATGATAAGGACGATAACAACGATGATAATGACGATATTAACGACGATATTAACGACGATAATAACGACGATATTAACGACGATAATAAAGACAATAAAAAGAAGATAATGACAATAATAACGACGATATTATCGATGATATTTATGACGATAACAACGTAGATAATGACGATAATAACGACGACATTAACGACGATAATTATGACAAAATAACGACGATATTAACGACGATAATTATGAGGATGATAAGGACGATAACAACGATGATAATGACGATATTAACGACGATATTAACGACGATAATAACGACGATATTAACGACGATAATAAAGACAATAAAAAGAAGATAATGACAATAATAACGACGATATTAAAGATAATATTTATGACGATAACAACGTAGATAATGACGATAATAACGACGACATTAACGACGATAATTATGACAAAATAACGACGATATTAACGACGATAATTATGAGGATGATAAGGACGATAACAACGATGATAATGACGATATTAACGACGATATTAACGACGATAATAACGACGATATTAACGACGATAATAAAGACAATAAAAAGAAGATAATGACAATAATAACGACGATATTAAAGATAATATTTATGACGATAACAACGTAGATAATGACGATAATAACGACGACATTAACGACGATGATTATGACAAAATAACGACGATATTAACGACGATAATTATGAGGATGATAAGGACGATAACAACGATGATAATGACGATAATAACGACGACATTAGCGACGAAGTTTATGACAAAATAACGACGATATTAACGACGATAATTATGAGGATAATAAGGACGATAACAACGATTATAATGACGATATTAACGACGATAATAACGACGTTAAAAACGACGATAAAAAGAAGATAATGACAATAATAACGACGATATTATCGATGATATTTATGACGATAACAACGTAGATAATGACGATAATAACGACGACATTAACGACGATAATTATGACAAAATAACGACGATATTAACGACGATAATTATGAGGATGATAAGGACGATAACAACGATGATAATGACGATATTAACGACGATATTAACGACGATAATAACGACGATATTAACGACGATAATAAAGACAATAAAAAGAAGATAATGACAATAATAACGACGATATTATCGATGATATTTATGACGATAACAACGTAGATAATGACGATAATAACGACGACATTAACGACGATAATTATGACAAAATAACGACGATATTAACGACGATAATTATGAGGATGATAAGGACGATAACAACGATGATAATGACGATATTAACGACGATATTAACGACGATAATAACGACGATATTAACGACGATAATAAAGACAATAAAAAGAAGATAATGACAATAATAACGACGATATTAAAGATAATATTTATGTCGATAACAACGATGATAATGACGATAATAACGACGACATTAACGAAGATGTTTATGACAAAATAACGACGATATTAACGACGATAATTATGAGGATAATAAGGACGATAACAACGATTATAATGACGATATTAACGACGATATTAACGACGATAATAACGACGTTAAAAACGACGATAAAAAGAAGATAATGACAATAATAACGACGATATTATCGATGATATTTATGACGATAACAACGTAGATAATGACGATAATAACGACGACATTAACGACGATGATTATGACAAAATAACGACGATATTAACGACGATAATTATGAGGATGATAAGGACGATAACAACGATGATAATGACGATATTAACGACGATATTAACGACGATAATAACGACGATATTAACGACGATAATAAAGACAATAAAAAGAAGATAATGACAATAATAACGACGATATTATCGATGATATTTATGACGATAACAACGTAGATAATGACGATAATAACGACGACATTAACGACGATAATTATGACAAAATAACGACGATATTAACGACGATAATTATGAGGATGATAAGGACGATAACAACGATGATAATGACGATATTAACGACGATATTAACGACGATAATAACGACGATATTAACGACGATAATAAAGACAATAAAAAGAAGATAATGACAATAATAACGACGATATTAAAGATAATATTTATGTCGATAACAACGATGATAATGACGATAATAACGACGACATTAACGACGATGTTTATGACAAAATAACGACGATATTAACGACGATAATTATGAGGATAATAAGGACGATAACAACGATTATAATGACGATATTAACGACGATATTAACGACGATAATACCGACGTTAAAAACGACGATAAAAAGAAGATAATGACAATAATAACGACGATATTATCGATGATATTTATGACGATAACAACGTAGATAATGACGATAATAACGACGACATTAACGACGATGATTATGACAAAATAACGACGATATTAACGACGATAATTATGAGGATGATAAGGACGATAACAACGATTATAATGACGATATTAACGACGATATTAACGACGATAATAACGACGTTAAAAACGACGATAAAAAGAAGATAATGACAATAATAACGACGATATTATCGATGATATTTATGACGATAACAACGTAGATAATGACGATAATAACGACGACATTAACGACGATGATTATGACAAAATAACGACGATATTAACGACGATAATTATGAGGATGATAAGGACGATAACAACGATGATAATGACGATATTAACGACGATATTAACGACGATAATAACGACGATATTAACGACGATAATAAAGACAATAAAAAGAAGATAATGACAATAATAACGACGATATTATCGATGATATTTATGACGATAACAACGTAGATAATGACGATAATAACGACGACATTAACGACGATAATTATGACAAAATAACGACGATATTAACGACGATAATTATGAGGATGATAAGGACGATAACAACGATGATAATGACGATATTAACGACGATATTAACGACGATAATAACGACGATATTAACGACGATAATAAAGACAATAAAAAGAAGATAATGACAATAATAACGACGATATTATCGATGATATTTATGACGATAACAACGTAGATAATGACGATAATAACGACGACATTAACGACGATAATTATGACAAAATAACGACGATATTAACGACGATAATTATGAGGATGATAAGGACGATAACAACGATGATAATGACGATATTAACGACGATATTAACGACGATAATAACGACGATATTAACGACGATAATAAAGACAATAAAAAGAAGATAATGACAATAATAACGACGATATTAAAGATAATATTTATGACGATAACAACGTAGATAATGACGATAATAACGACGACATTAACGACGATGATTATGACAAAATAACGACGATATTAACGACGATAATTATGAGGATGATAAGGACGATAACAACGATGATAATGACGATAATAACGACGACATTAGCGACGATGTTTATGACAAAATAACGACGATATTAACGACGATAATTATGAGGATAATAAGGACGATAACAACGATTATAATGACGATATTAACGACGATAATAACGACGTTAAAAACGACGATAAAAAGAAGATAATGACAATAATAACGACGATATTATCGATGATATTTATGACGATAACAACGTAGATAATGACGATAATAACGACGACATTAACGACGATGATTATGACAAAATAACGACGATATTAACGACGATAATTATGAGGATGATAAGGACGATAACAACGATGATAATGACGATATTAACGACGATATTAACGACGATAATAACGACGATATTAACGACGATAATGAAGACAATAAAAAGAAGATAATGACAATAATAACGACGATATTAAAGATAATATTTATGTCGATAACAACGATGATAATGACGATAATAACGACGACATTAACGACGATGTTTATGACAAAATAACGACGATATTAACGACGATAATTATGAGGATAATAAGGACGATAACAACGATTATAATGACGATATTAACGACGATATTAACGACGATAATAACGACGTTAATAACGACGATAAAAAGAAGATAATGACAATAATAACGCCGATATTATCGATGTTATTTATGACGATAACAACGTAGATAATGACGATAATAACGACGACATTAACGACGATGATTATGACAAAATAACGACGATATTAACGACGATAATTATGAGGATGATAAGGACGATAACAACGATGATAATGACGATATTAACGACGATATTAACGACGATAATAACGACGATATTAACGACGATAATAAAGACAATAAAAAGAAGATAATGACAATAATAACGACGATATTAAAGATAATATTTATGTCGATAACAACGATGATAATGACGATAATAACGACGACATTAACGACGATGTTTATGACAAAATAACGACGATATTAACGACGATAATTATGAGGATAATAAGGACGATAACAACGATTATAATGACGATATTAACGACGATATTAACGACGATAATAACGACGTTAAAAACGACGATAAAAAGAAGATAATGACAATAATAACGACGATATTATCGATGATATTTATGACGATAACAACGTAGATAATGACGATAATAACGACGACATTAACGACGATGTTTATGACAAAATAACGACGATATTAACGACGATAATTATGAGGATAATAAGGACGATAACAACGATTATAATAACGATATTAACGACGATATTAACGACGATAATAACGACGTTAAAAACGACGATAAAAAGAAGATAATGACAATAATAACGACGATATTATCGATGATATTTATGACGATAACAACGTAGATAATGACGATAATAACGACGACATTAACGACGATAATTATGACAAAATAACGACGATAATTATGAGGATGATAAGGACGATAACAACGATGATAATGACGATATTAACGACGATATTAACGACGATAATAACGACGATATTAACGACGATAATAAAGACAATAAAAAGAAGATAATGACAATAATAACGACGATATTAAAGATAATATTTATGTCGATAACAACGATGATAATGACGATAATAACGACGACATTAACGACGATGTTTATGACAAAATAACGACGATATTAACGACGATAATTATGAGGATAATAAGGACGATAACAACGATTATAATGACGATATTAACGACGATATTAACGACGATAATACCGACGTTAAAAACGACGATAAAAAGAAGATAATGACAATAATAACGACGATATTATCGATGATATTTATGACGATAACAACGTAGATAATGACGATAATAACGACGACATTAACGACGATGATTATGACAAAATAACGACGATATTAACGACGATAATTATGAGGATGATAAGGACGATAACAACGATTATAATGACGATATTAACGACGATATTAACGACGATAATAACGACGTTAAAAACGACGATAAAAAGAAGATAATGACAATAATAACGACGATATTATCGATGATATTTATGACGATAACAACGTAGATAATGACGATAATAACGACGACATTAACGACGATGATTATGACAAAATAACGACGATATTAACGACGATAATTATGAGGATGATAAGGACGATAACAACGATGATAATGACGATATTAACGACGATATTAACGACGATAATAACGACGATATTAACGACGATAATAAAGACAATAAAAAGAAGATAATGACAATAATAACGACGATATTATCGATGATATTTATGACGATAACAACGTAGATAATGACGATAATAACGACGACATTAACGACGATAATTATGACAAAATAACGACGATATTAACGACGATAATTATGAGGATGATAAGGACGATAACAACGATGATAATGACGATATTAACGACGATATTAACGACGATAATAACGACGATATTAACGACGATAATAAAGACAATAAAAAGAAGATAATGACAATAATAACGACGATATTATCGATGATATTTATGACGATAACAACGTAGATAATGACGATAATAACGACGACATTAACGACGATAATTATGACAAAATAACGACGATATTAACGACGATAATTATGAGGATGATAAGGACGATAACAACGATGATAATGACGATATTAACGACGATATTAACGACGATAATAACGACGATATTAACGACGATAATAAAGACAATAAAAAGAAGATAATGACAATAATAACGACGATATTAAAGATAATATTTATGACGATAACAACGTAGATAATGACGATAATAACGACGACATTAACGACGATGATTATGACAAAATAACGACGATATTAACGACGATAATTATGAGGATGATAAGGACGATAACAACGATGATAATGACGATAATAACGACGACATTAGCGACGATGTTTATGACAAAATAACGACGATATTAACGACGATAATTATGAGGATAATAAGGACGATAACAACGATTATAATGACGATATTAACGACGATAATAACGACGTTAAAAACGACGATAAAAAGAAGATAATGACAATAATAACGACGATATTATCGATGATATTTATGACGATAACAACGTAGATAATGACGATAATAACGACGACATTAACGACGATAATTATGACAAAATAACGACGATATTAACGACGATAATTATGAGGATGATAAGGACGATAACAACGATGATAATGACGATATTAACGACGATATTAACGACGATAATAACGACGATATTAACGACGATAATGAAGACAATAAAAAGAAGATAATGACAATAATAACGACGATATTAAAGATAATATTTATGTCGATAACAACGATGATAATGACGATAATAACGACGACATTAACGACGATGTTTATGACAAAATAACGACGATATTAACGACGATAATTATGAGGATAATAAGGACGATAACAACGATTATAATGACGATATTAACGACGATATTAACGACGATAATAACGACGTTAATAACGACGATAAAAAGAAGATAATGACAATAATAACGCCGATATTATCGATGTTATTTATGACGATAACAACGTAGATAATGACGATAATAACGACGACATTAACGACGATGATTATGACAAAATAACGACGATATTAACGACGATAATTATGAGGATGATAAGGACGATAACAACGATGATAATGACGATATTAACGACGATATTAACGACGATAATAACGACGATATTAACGACGATAATAAAGACAATAAAAAGAAGATAATGACAATAATAACGACGATATTAAAGATAATATTTATGTCGATAACAACGATGATAATGACGATAATAACGACGACATTAACGACGATGTTTATGACAAAATAACGACGATATTAACGACGATAATTATGAGGATAATAAGGACGATAACAACGATTATAATGACGATATTAACGACGATATTAACGACGATAATAACGACGTTAAAAACGACGATAAAAAGAAGATAATGACAATAATAACGACGATATTATCGATGATATTTATGACGATAACAACGTAGATAATGACGATAATAACGACGACATTAACGACGATGTTTATGACAAAATAACGACGATATTAACGACGATAATTATGAGGATAATAAGGACGATAACAACGATTATAATGACGATATTAACGACGATATTAACGACGATAATAACGACGTTAAAAACGACGATAAAAAGAAGATAATGACAATAATAACGACGATATTATCGATGATATTTATGACGATAACAACGTAGATAATGACGATAATAACGACGACATTAACGACGATGATTATGACAAAATAACGACGATATTAACGACGATAATTATGAGGATGATAAGGACGATAACAACGATGATAATGACGATATTAACGACGATATTAACGACGATAATAACGACGATATTAACGACGATAATAAAGACAATAAAAAGAAGATAATGACAATAATAACGACGATATTATCGATGATATTTATGACGATAACAACGTAGATAATGACGATAATAACGACGACATTAACGACGATAATTATGACAAAATAACGACGATATTAACGACGATAATTATGAGGATGATAAGGACGATAACAACGATGATAATGACGATATTATCGACGATATTAACGACGATAATAACGACGTTAATTACGACGATAAAAAGAAGATAATGACAATAATAACGACGATATTATCGATGATATTTATGACGATAACAACGTAGATAATGACGATAATAACGACGACATTAACGACGATGATTATGACAAAATAACGACGATATTAACGATGATAATTATGAGGATAATAAGGACGATAACAACGATGATAATGACGATATTAACGACGATATTAACGACGATAATAACGACGATATTAACGACGATAATAAAGACAATAAAAAGAAGATAATGACAATAATAACGACGATATTAAAGATAATTTTTATGTCGATAACAACGCAGATAATAACGATAATAACGACGACATTAACGACGATGATTATGACAAAATAACGACGATATTAACGACGATAATTATGAGGATGATAAGGACGATAACAACGATGATAATGACGATATTAACGACGATATTAACGACGATAATAACGACGTTAATAACGACGATAAAAAGAAGATAATGACAATAATAACGCCGATATTATCGATGATATTTATGACGATAACAACGTAGATAATGACGATAATAACGACGACATTAACGACGATGATTATGACAAAATAACGACGATATTAACGACGATAATTATGAGGATGATAAGGACGATAACAACGATTATAATGACGATATTAACGACGATATTAACGACGATAATAACGACGTTAAAAACGACGATAAAAAGAAGATAATGACAATAATAACGACGATATTATCGATGATATTTATGACGATAACAACGTAGATAATGACGATAATAACGACGACATTAACGACGATGATTATGACAAAATAACGACGATATTAACGACGATAATTATGAGGATGATAAGGACGATAACAACGATGATAATGACGATATTAACGACGATATTAACGACGATAATAACGACGATATTAACGACGATAATAAAGACAATAAAAAGAAGATAATGACAATAATAACGACGATATTATCGATGATATTTATGACGATAACAACGTAGATAATGACGATAATAACGACAACATTAACGACGATGATTATGACAAAATAACGACGATATTAACGATGATAATTATGAGGATAATAAGGACGATAACAACGATGATAATGACGATATTAACGACGATATTAACGACGATAATAACGACGATATTAACGACGATAATAAAGACAATAAAAAGAAGATAATGACAATAATAACGACGATATTAAAGATAATATTTATGTCGATAACAACGTAGATAATGACGATAATAACGACGACATTAACGACGATGATTATGACAAAATAACGACGATATTAACGACGATAATTATGAGGATGATAAGGACGATAACAACGATGATAATGACGATATTAACGACGATATTAACGACGATAATAACGACGTTAATAACGACGATAAAAAGAAGATAATGACAATAATAACGACGATATTAAAGATAATATTTATGACGATAACAACGTAGATAATGACGATAATAACGACGACATTAACGACGATGATTATGACAAAATAACGACGATATTAACGACGATAATTATGAGGATGATAAGGACGATAACAACGATGATAATGACGATAATAACGACGACATTAGCGACGATGTTTATGACAAAATAACGACGATATTAACGACGATAATTATGAGGATAATAAGGACGATAACAACGATTATAATGACGATATTAACGACGATAATAACGACGTTAAAAACGACGATAAAAAGAAGATAATGACAATAATAACGACGATATTATCGATGATATTTATGACGATAACAACGTAGATAATGACGATAATAACGACGACATTAACGACGATAATTATGACAAAATAACGACGATATTAACGACGATAATTATGAGGATGATAAGGACGATAACTACGATGATAATGACGATATTAACGACGATATTAACGACGATAATAACGACGATATTAACGACGATAATAAAGACAATAAAAAGAAGATAATGACAATAATAACGACGATATTAAAGATAATATTTATGTCGATAACAACGATGATAATGACGATAATAACGACGACATTAACGACGATGTTTATGACAAAATAACGACGATATTAACGACGATAATTATGAGGATAATAAGGACGATAACAACGATTATAATGACGATATTAACGACGATATTAACGACGATAATAACGACGTTAAAAACGACGATAAAAAGAAGATAATGACAATAATAACGACGATATTATCGATGATATTTATGACGATAACAACGTAGATAATGACGATAATAACGACGACATTAACGACGATGATTATGACAAAATAACGACGATATTAACGACGATAATTATGAGGATGATAAGGACGATAACAACGATGATAATGACGATATTAACGACGATATTAACGACGATAATAACGACGATATTAACGACGATAATAAAGACAATAAAAAGAAGATAATGACAATAATAACGACGATATTAAAGATAATATTTATGACGATAACAACGTAGATAATGACGATAATAACGACGACATTAACGACGATGATTATGACAAAATAACGACGATATTAACGACGATAATTATGAGGATGATAAGGACGATAACAACGATGATAATGACGATAATAACGACGACATTAGCGACGATGTTTATGACAAAATAACGACGATATTAACGACGATAATTATGAGGATAATAAGGACGATAACAACGATTATAATGACGATATTAACGACGATAATAACGACGTTAAAAACGACGATAAAAAGAAGATAATGACAATAATAACGACGATATTATCGATGATATTTATGACGATAACAACGTAGATAATGACGATAATAACGACGACATTAACGACGATAATTATGACAAAATAACGACGATATTAACGACGATAATTATGAGGATGATAAGGACGATAACAACGATGATAATGACGATATTAACGACGATATTAACGACGATAATAACGACGATAATAACGACGATATTAACGACGATAATAAAGACAATAAAAAGAAGATAATGACAATAATAACGACGATATTAAAGATAATATTTATGACGATAACAACGTAGATAATGACGATAATAACGACGACATTAACGACGATGATTATGACAAAATAACGACGATATTAACGACGATAATTATGAGGATGATAAGGACGATAACAACGATGATAATGACGATAATAACGACGACATTAGCGACGATGTTTATGACAAAATAACGACGATATTAACGACGATAATTATGAGGATAATAAGGACGATAACAACGATTATAATGACGATATTAACGACGATATTAACGACGATAATACCGACGTTAAAAACGACGATAAAAAGAAGATAATGACAATAATAACGACGATATTATCGATGATATTTATGACGATAACAACGTAGATAATGACGATAATAACGACGACATTAACGACGATGATTATGACAAAATAACGACGATATTAACGACGATAATTATGAGGATGATAAGGACGATAACAACGATTATAATGACGATATTAACGACGATATTAACGACGATAATAACGACGTTAAAAACGACGATAAAAAGAAGATAATGACAATAATAACGACGATATTATCGATGATATTTATGACGATAACAACGTAGATAATGACGATAATAACGACGACATTAACGACGATGATTATGACAAAATAACGACGATATTAACGACGATAATTATGAGGATGATAAGGACGATAACAACGATGATAATGACGATATTAACGACGATATTAACGACGATAATAACGACGATATTAACGACGATAATAAAGACAATAAAAAGAAGATAATGACAATAATAACGACGATATTATCGATGATATTTATGACGATAACAACGTAGATAATGACGATAATAACGACGACATTAACGACGATAATTATGACAAAATAACGACGATATTAACGACGATAATTATGAGGATGATAAGGACGATAACAACGATTATAATGACGATATTAACGACGATATTAACGACGATAATAACGACGTTAAAAACGACGATAAAAAGAAGATAATGACAATAATAACGACGATATTATCGATGATATTTATGACGATAACAACGTAGATAATGACGATAATAACGACGACATTAACGACGATGATTATGACAAAATAACGACGATATTAACGACGATAATTATGAGGATGATAAGGACGATAACAACGATGATAATGACGATATTAACGACGATATTAACGACGATAATAACGACGTTAATAACGACGATAAAAAGAAGATAATGACAATAATAACGCCGATATTATCGATGTTATTTATGACGATAACAACGTAGATAATGACGATAATAACGACGACATTAACGACGACGATTATGACAAAATAACGACGATATTAACGACGATAATTATGAGGATAATAAGGACGATAACAACGAAGATAATGACGATATTAACGACGATATTAACGACGATAATAACGACGATATTAACGACGATAATAAAGACAATAAAAAGAAGATAATGACAATAATAACGACGATATTAAAGATAATATTTATGACGATAACAACGTAGATAATGACGATAATAACGACGACATTAACGACGATGATTATGACAAAATAACGACGATATTAACGACGATAATTATGAGGATGATAAGGACGATAACAACGATGATAATGACGATAATAACGACGACATTAGCGACGATGTTTATGACAAAATAACGACGATATTAACGACGATAATTATGAGGATAATAAGGACGATAACAACGATTATAATGACGATATTAACGACGATAATAACGACGTTAAAAACGACGATAAAAAGAAGATAATGACAATAATAACGACGATATTATCGATGATATTTATGACGATAACAACGTAGATAATGACGATAATAACGACGACATTAACGACGATAATTATGACAAAATAACGACGATATTAACGACGATAATTATGAGGATGATAAGGACGATAACAACGATGATAATGACGATATTAACGACGATATTAACGACGATAATAACGACGATAATAACGACGATATTAACGACGATAATAAAGACAATAAAAAGAAGATAATGACAATAATAACGACGATATTAAAGATAATATTTATGACGATAACAACGTAGATAATGACGATAATAACGACGACATTAACGACGATGATTATGACAAAATAACGACGATATTAACGACGATAATTATGAGGATGATAAGGACGATAACAACGATGATAATGACGATAATAACGACGACATTAGCGACGATGTTTATGACAAAATAACGACGATATTAACGACGATAATTATGAGGATAATAAGGACGATAACAACGATTATAATGACGATATTAACGACGATATTAACGACGATAATACCGACGTTAAAAACGACGATAAAAAGAAGATAATGACAATAATAACGACGATATTATCGATGATATTTATGACGATAACAACGTAGATAATGACGATAATAACGACGACATTAACGACGATGATTATGACAAAATAACGACGATATTAACGACGATAATTATGAGGATGATAAGGACGATAACAACGATTATAATGACGATATTAACGACGATAATAACGACGTTAAAAACGACGATAAAAAGAAGATAATGACAATAATAACGACGATATTATCGATGATATTTATGACGATAACAACGTAGATAATGACGATAATAACGACGACATTAACGACGATGATTATGACAAAATAACGACGATATTAACGACGATAATTATGAGGATGATAAGGACGATAACAACGATGATAATGACGATATTAACGACGATATTAACGACGATAATAACGACGATATTAACGACGATAGTAAAGACAATAAAAAGAAGATAATGACAATAATAACGACGATATTATCGATGATATTTATGACGATAACAACGTAGATAATGACGATAATAACGACGACATTAACGACGATAATTATGACAAAATAACGACGATATTAACGACGATAATTATGAGGATGATAAGGACGAAAACAACGATGATAATGACGATATTAACGACGATATTAACGACGATAATAACGACGATATTAACGACGATAATAAAGACAATAAAAAGAAGATAATGACAATAATAACGACGATATTATCGATGATATTTATGACGATAACAACGTAGATAATGACGATAATAACGACGACATTAACGACGATGATTATGACAAAATAACGACGATATTAACGACGATAATTATGAGGATAATAAGGACGATAACAACGATGATAATGACGATATTAACGACGATATTAACGACGATAATAACGACGATATTAACGACGATAATAAAGACAATAAAAAGAAGATAATGACAATAATAACGACGATATTAAAGATAATATTTATGTCGATAACAACGTAGATAATGACGATAATAACGACGACATTAAAGACGATGATTATGACAAAATAACGACGATATTAACGACGATAATTATGAGGATGATAAGGACGATAACAACGATGATAATGACGATATTAACGACGATATTAACGACGATAATAACGACGATATTAACGACGATAATAAATACAATAAAAAGAAGATAATGACAATAATAACGACGATATTAAAGATAATATTTATGTCGATAACAACGTAGATAATGACGATAATAACGACGACATTAAAGACGATGATTATGACAAAATAACGACGATATTAACGACGATAATTATGAGGATGATAAGGACGATAACAACGATGATAATGACGATATTAACGACGATATTAACGACGATAATAACGACGATATTAACGACGATAATAAAGACAATAAAAAGAAGATAATGACAATAATAACGACGATATTAAAGATAATATTTATGTCGATAACAACGTAGATAATGACGATAATAACGACGACATTAACGACGATAATTATGAGGATGATAAGGACGATAACAACGATTATAATGACGATATTAACGACGATATTAACGACGATAATAACGACGTTAAAAACGACGATAAAAAGAAGATAATGACAATAATAACGACGATATTATCGATGATATTTATGACGATAACAACGTAGATAATGACGATAATAACGACGACATTAACGACGATGATTATGACAAAATAACGACGATATTAACGACGATAATTATGAGGATGATAAGGACGATAACAACGATGATAATGACGATATTAACGACGATATTAACGACGATAATAACGACGATATTAACGACGATAATAAAGACAATAAAAAGAAGATAATGACAATAATAACGACGATATTAAAGATAATATTTATGACGATAACAACGTAGATAATGACGATAATAACGACGACATTAACGACGATGATTATGACAAAATAACGACGATATTAACGAGGATAATTATGAGTATGATAAGGACGATAACAACGATGATAATGACGATAATAACGACGACATTAGCGACGATGTTTATGACAAAATAACGACGATATTAACGACGATAATTATGAGGATAATAAGGACGATAACAACGATTATAATGACGATATTAACGACGATAATAACGACGTTAAAAACGACGATAAAAAGAAGATAATGACAATAATAACGACGATATTATCGATGATATTTATGACGATAACAACGTAGATAATGACGATAATAACGACGACATTAACGACGATGATTATGACAAAATAACGACGATATTAACGACGATAATTATGAGGATGATAAGGACGATAACAACGATGATAATGACGATATTAACGACGATATTAACGACGATAATAACGACGATAATAACGACGATATTAACGACGATAATAAAGACAATAAAAAGAAGATAATGACAATAATAACGACGATATTAAAGATAATATTTATGACGATAACAACGTAGATAATGACGATAATAACGACGACATTAACGACGATGATTATGACAAAATAACGACGATATTAACGACGATAATTATGAGGATGATAAGGACGATAACAACGATGATAATGACGATAATAACGACGACATTAGCGACGATGTTTATGACAAAATAACGACGATATTAACGACGATAATTATGAGGATAATAAGGACGATAACAACGATTATAATGACGATATTAACGACGATATTAACGACGATAATACCGACGTTAAAAACGACGATAAAAAGAAGATAATGACAATAATAACGACGATATTATCGATGATATTTATGACGATAACAACGTAGATAATGACGATAATAACGACGACATTAACGACGATGATTATGACAAAATAACGACGATATTAACGACGATAATTATGAGGATGATAAGGACGATAACAACGATTATAATGACGATATTAACGACGATATTAACGACGATAATAACGACGTTAAAAACGACGATAAAAAGAAGATAATGACAATAATAACGACGATATTATCGATGATATTTATGACGATAACAACGTAGATAATGACGATAATAACGACGACATTAACGACGATGATTATGACAAAATAACGACGATATTAACGACGATAATTATGAGGATGATAAGGACGATAACAACGATGATAATGACGATATTAACGACGATATTAACGACGATAATAACGACGATATTAACGACGATAATAAAGACAATAAAAAGAAGATAATGACAATAATAACGACGATATTATCGATGATATTTATGACGATAACAACGTAGATAATGACGATAATAACGACGACATTAACGACGATAATTATGACAAAATAACGACGATATTAACGACGATAATTATGAGGATGATAAGGACGATAACAACGATTATAATGACGATATTAACGACGATATTAACGACGATAATAACGACGTTAAAAACGACGATAAAAAGAAGATAATGACAATAATAACGACGATATTATCGATGATATTTATGACGATAACAACGTAGATAATGGCGATAATAACGACGACATTAACGACGATGATTATGACAAAATAACGACGATATTAACGACGATAATTATGAGGATGATAAGGACGATAACAACGATGATAATGACGATATTAACGACGATATTAACGACGATAATAACGACGTTAATAACGACGATAAAAAGAAGATAATGACAATAATAACGCCGATATTATCGATGTTATTTATGACGATAACAACGTAGATAATGACGATAATAACGACGACATTAACGACGACGATTATGACAAAATAACGACGATATTAACGACGATAATTATGAGGATAATAAGGACGATAACAACGATGATAATGACGATATTAACGACGATATTAACGACGATAATAAAGACGATATTAACGACGATAATAAAGACAATAAAAAGAAGATAATGACAATAATAACGACGATATTAAAGATAATATTTATGACGATAACAACGTAGATAATGACGATAATAACGACGACATTAACGACGATGATTATGACAAAATAACGACGATATTAACGACGATAATTATGAGGATGATAATGACGATAATAACGACGACATTAGCGACGATGTTTATGACAAAATAACGACGATATTAACGACGATAATTATGAGGATAATAAGGACGATAACAACGATTATAATGACGATATTAACGACGATAATAACGACGTTAAAAACGACGATAAAAAGAAGATAATGACAATAATAACGACGATATTATCGATGATAATTATGAGGATAATAAGGACGATAACAACGATGATAATGACGATATTAACGACGATATTAACGACGATAATAACGACGATAATAACGACGATATTAACGACGATAATAAAGACAATAAAAAGAAGATAATGACAATACTAACGACGATATTAAAGATAATATTTATGACGATAACAACGTAGATAATGACGATAATAACGACGACATTAACGACGATGATTATGACAAAATAACGACGATATTAACGACGATAATTATGAGGATGATAAGGACGATAACAACGATGATAATGACGATAATAACGACGACATTAGCGACGATGTTTATGACAAAATAACGACGATATTAACGACGATAATTATGAGGATAATAAGGACGATAACAACGATTATAATGACGATATTAACGACGATATTAACGACGATAATACCGACGTTAAAAACGACGATAAAAAGAAGATAATGACAATAATAACGACGATATTATCGATGATATTTATGACGATAACAACGTAGATAATGACGATAATAACGACGACATTAACGACGATGATTATGACAAAATAACGACGATATTAACGACGATAATTATGAGGATGATAAGGACGATAACAACGATTATAATGACGATATTAACGACGATAATAACGACGTTAAAAACGACGATAAAAAGAAGATAATGACAATAATAACGACGATATTATCGATGATATTTATGACGATAACAACGTAGATAATGACGATAATAACGACGACATTAACGACGATGATTATGACAAAATAACGACGATATTAACGACGATAATTATGAGGATGATAAGGACGATAACAACGATGATAATGACGATATTAACGACGATATTAACGACGATAATAACGACGATATTAACGACGATAGTAAAGACAATAAAAAGAAGATAATGACAATAATAACGACGATATTATCGATGATATTTATGACGATAACAACGTAGATAATGACGATAATAACGACGACATTAACGACGATAATTATGACAAAATAACGACGATATTAACGACGATAATTATGAGGATGATAAGGACGAAAACAACGATGATAATGACGATATTAACGACGATATTAACGACGATAATAACGACGATATTAACGACGATAATAAAGACAATAAAAAGAAGATAATGACAATAATAACGACGATATTATCGATGATATTTATGACGATAACAACGTAGATAATGACGATAATAACGACGACATTAACGACGATGATTATGACAAAATAACGACGATATTAACGACGATAATTATGAGGATAATAAGGACGATAACAACGATGATAATGACGATATTAACGACGATATTAACGACGATAATAACGACGATATTAACGACGATAATAAAGACAATAAAAAGAAGATAATGACAATAATAACGACGATATTAAAGATAATATTTATGTCGATAACAACGTAGATAATGACGATAATAACGACGACATTAAAGACGATGATTATGACAAAATAACGACGATATTAACGACGATAATTATGAGGATGATAAGGACGATAACAACGATGATAATGACGATATTAACGACGATATTAACGACGATAATAACGACGATATTAACGACGATAATAAATACAATAAAAAGAAGATAATGACAATAATAACGACGATATTAAAGATAATATTTATGTCGATAACAACGTAGATAATGACGATAATAACGACGACATTAAAGACGATGATTATGACAAAATAACGACGATATTAACGACGATAATTATGAGGATGATAAGGACGATAACAACGATGATAATGACGATATTAACGACGATATTAACGACGATAATAACGACGATATTAACGACGATAATAAATACAATAAAAAGAAGATAATGACAATAATAACGACGATATTAAAGATAATATTTATGTCGATAACAACGTAGATAATGACGATAATAACGACGACATTAACGACGATAATTATGACAAAATAACGACGATATTAACGACGATAATTATGAGGATGATAAGGACGATAACAACGATTATAATGACGATATTAACGACGATATTAACGACGATAATAACGACGTTAAAAACGACGATAAAAAGAAGATAATGACAATAATAACGACGATATTATCGATGATATTTATGACGATAACAACGTAGATAATGACGATAATAACGACGACATTAACGACGATGATTATGACAAAATAACGACGATATTAACGACGATAATTATGAGGATGATAAGGACGATAACAACGATGATAATGATGATATTAACGACGATATTAACGACGATAATAACGACGATATTAACGACGATAATAAAGACAATAAAAAGAAGATAATGACAATAATAACGACGATATTATCGATGATATTTATGACGATAACAACGTAGATAATGACGATAATAACGACGACATTAACGACGATAATTATGACAAAATAACGACGATATTAACGACGATAATTATGAGGATGATAAGGACGATAACAACGATGATAATGACGATATTAACGACGATATTAACGACGATAATAACGACGATATTAACGACGATAATAAAGACAATAAAAAGAAGATAATGACAATAATAACGACGATATTATCGATGATATTTATGACGATAACAACGTAGATAATGACGATAATAACGACGACATTAACGACGATAATTATGACAAAATAACGACGATATTAACGACGATAATTATGAGGATAATAAGGACGATAACAACGATTATAATGACGATATTAACGACGATATTAACGACGATAATAACGACGTTAAAAACGACGATAAAAAGAAGATAATGACAATAATAACGACGATATTATCGATGATATTTATGACGATAACAACGTAGATAATGACGATAATAACGACGACATTAACGACGATGATTATGACAAAATAACGACGATATTAACGACGATAATTATGAGGATGATAAGGACGATAACAACGATGATAATGATGATATTAACGACGATATTAACGACGATAATAACGACGATATTAACGACGATAATAAAGACAATAAAAAGAAGATAATGACAATAATAACGACGATATTATCGATGATATTTATGACGATAACAACGTAGATAATGACGATAATAACGACGACATTAACGACGATAATTATGACAAAATAACGACGATATTAACGACGATAATTATGAGGATGATAAGGACGATAACAACGATGATAATGACGATATTAACGACGATATTAACGACGATAATAACGACGATATTAACGACGATAATAAAGACAATAAAAAGAAGATAATGACAATAATAACGACGATATTAAAGATAATATTTATGTCGATAACAACGATGATAATGACGATAATAACGACGACATTAACGACGATGTTTATGACAAAATAACGACGATATTAACGACGATAATTATGAGGATAATAAGGACGATAACAACGATTATAATGACGATATTAACGACGATATTAACGACGATAATAACGACGTTAAAAACGACGATAAAAAGAAGATAATGACAATAATAACGACGATATTATCGATGATATTTATGACGATAACAACGTAGATAATGACGATAATAACGACGACATTAACGACGATGATTATGACAAAATAACGACGATATTAACGACGATAATTATGAGGATGATAAGGACGATAACAACGATGATAATGACGATATTAACGACGATATTAACGACGATAATAACGACGATATTAACGACGATAATAAAGACAATAAAAAGAAGATAATGACAATAATAACGACGATATTATCGATGATATTTATGACGATAACAACGTAGATAATGACGATAATAACGACGACATTAACGACGATAATTATGACAAAATAACGACGATATTAACGACGATAATTATGAGGATGATAAGGACGATAACAACGATGATAATGACGATATTAACGACGATATTAACGACGATAATAACGACGATATTAACGACGATAAAAAGAAGATAATGACAATAATAACGACGATATTATCGATGATATTTATGACGATAACAACGTAGATAATGACGATAATAACGACGACATTAACGACGATGATTATGACAAAATAACGACGATATTAACGACGATAATTATGAGGATGATAAGGACGATAACAACGATGATAATGACGATATTAACGACGATATTAACGACGATAATAACGACGATATTAACGACGATAATAAAGACAATAAAAAGAAGATAATGACAATAATAACGACGATATTATCGATGATATTTATGACGATAACAACGTAGATAATGACGATAATAACGACGACATTAACGACGATAATTATGACAAAATAACGACGATATTAACGACGATAATTATGAGGATGATAAGGACGATAACAACGATGATAATGACGATATTAACGACGATATTAACGACGATAATAACGACGATATTAACGACGATAATAAAGACAATAAAAAGAAGATAATGACAATAATAACGACGATATTAAAGATAATATTTATGTCGATAACAACGATGATAATGACGATAATAACGACGACATTAACGACGATGTTTATGACAAAATAACGACGATATTAACGACGATAATTATGAGGATAATAAGGACGATAACAACGATTATAATGACGATATTAACGACGATATTAACGACGATAATAACGACGTTAAAAACGACGATAAAAAGAAGATAATGACAATAATAACGACGATATTATCGATGATATTTATGACGATAACAACGTAGATAATGACGATAATAACGACGACATTAACGACGATGATTATGACAAAATAACGACGATATTAACGACGATAATTATGAGGATGATAAGGACGATAACAACGATGATAATAACGATATTAACGACGATATTAACGACGATAATAACGACGATATTAACGACGATAATAAAGACAATAAAAAGAAGATAATGACAATAATAACGACGATATTATCGATGATATTTATGACGATAACAACGTAGATAATGACGATAATAACGACGACATTAACGACGATAATTATGACAAAATAACGACGATATTAACGACGATAATTATGAGGATGATAAGGACGATAACAACGATGATAATGACGATATTAACGACGATATTAACGACGATAATAACGACGATATTAACGACGATAATAAAGACAATAAAAAGAAGATAATGACAATAATAACGACGATATTAAAGATAATATTTATGTCGATAACAACGATGATAATGACGATAATAACGACGACATTAACGACGATGTTTATGACAAAATAACGACGATATTAACGACGATAATTATGAGGATAATAAGGACGATAACAACGATTATAATGACGATATTAACGACGATATTAACGACGATAATAACGACGTTAAAAACGACGATAAAAAGAAGATAATGACAATAATAACGACGATATTATCGATGATATTTATGACGATAACAACGTAGATAATGACGATAATAACGACGACATTAACGACGATGATTATGACAAAATAACGACGATATTAACGACGATAATTATGAGGATGATAAGGACGATAACAACGATGATAATGACGATATTAACGACGATATTAACGACGATAATAACGACGATATTAACGACGATAATAAATACAATAAAAAGAAGATAATGACAATAATAACGACGATATTAAAGATAATATTTATGTCGATAACAACGTAGATAATGACGATAATAACGACGACATTAACGACGATAATTATGACAAAATAACGACGATATTAACGACGATAATTATGAGGATGATAAGGACGATAACAACGATTATAATGACGATAATAACGACGATATTAACGACGATAATAACGACGTTAAAAACGACGATAAAAAGAAGATAATGACAATAATAACGACGATATTATCGATGAAATTTATGACGATAACAACGTAGATAATGACGATAATAACGACGACATTAACGACGATGATTATGACAAAATAACGACGATATTAACGACGATAATTATGAGGATGATAAGGACGATAACAACGATGATAATGATGATATTAACGACGATATTAACGACGATAATAACGACGATATTAACGACGATAATAAAGACAATAAAAAGAAGATAATGACAATAATAACGACGATATTATCGATGATATTTATGACGATAACAACGTAGATAATGACGATAATAACGACGACATTAACGACGATAATTATGACAAAATAACGACGATATTAACGACGATAATTATGAGGATGATAAGGACGATAACAACGATGATAATGACGATATTAACGACGATATTAACGACGATAATAAAGACAATAAAAAGAAGATAATGACAATAATAACGACGATATTAAAGATAATATTTATGTCGATAACAACGATGATAATGACGATAATAACGACGACATTAACGACGATGTTTATGACAAAATAACGACGATATTAACGACGATAATTATGAGGATAATAAGGACGATAACAACGATTATAATGACGATATTAACGACGATATTAACGACGATAATAACGACGTTAAAAACGACGATAAAAAGAAGATAATGACAATAATAACGACGATATTATCGATGATATTTATGACGATAACAACGTAGATAATGACGATAATAACGACGACATTAACGACGATGATTATGACAAAATAACGACGATATTAACGACGATAATTATGAGGATGATAAGGACGATAACAACGATGATAATGACGATATTAACGACGATATTAACGACGATAATAACGACGATATTAACGACGATAATAAAGACAATAAAAAGAAGATAATGACAATAATAACGACGATATTATCGATGATATTTATGACGATAACAACGTAGATAATGACGATAATAACGACGACATTAACGACGATAATTATGACAAAATAACGACGATATTAACGACGATAATTATGAGGATGATAAGGACGATAACAACGATGATAATGACGATATTAACGACGATATTAACGACGATAATAACGACGATATTAACGACGATAATAAAGACAATAAAAAGAAGATAATGACAATAATAACGACGATATTAAAGATAATATTTATGTCGATAACAACGATGATAATGACGATAATAACGACGACATTAACGACGATGTTTATGACAAAATAACGACGATATTAACGACGATAATTATGAGGATAATAAGGACGATAACAACGATTATAATGACGATATTAACGACGATATTAACGACGATAATACCGACGTTAAAAACGACGATAAAAAGAAGATAATGACAATAATAACGACGATATTATCGATGATATTTATGACGATAACAACGTAGATAATGACGATAATAACGACGACATTAACGACGATGATTATGACAAAATAACGACGATATTAACGACGATAATTATGAGGATGATAAGGACGATAACAACGATGATAATGACGATATTAACGACGATATTAACGACGATAATAACGACGATATTAACGACGATAATAAAGACAATAAAAAGAAGATAATGACAATAATAACGACGATATTATCGATGATATTTATGACGATAACAACGATGATAATGACGATAATAACGACGACATTAACGACGATGTTTATGACAAAATAACGACGATATTAACGACGATAATTATGAGGATAATAAGGACGATAACAACGATTATAATGACGATATTAACGACGATATTAACGACGATAATAACGACGTTAAAAACGACGATAAAAAGAAGATAATGACAATAATAACGACGATATTATCGATGATATTTATGACGATAACAACGTAGATAATGACGATAATAACGACGACATTAACGACGATGATTATGACAAAATAACGACGATATTAACGACGATAATTATGAGGATGATAAGGACGATAACAACGATGATAATGACGATATTAACGACGATATTAACGACGATAATAACGACGATATTAACGACGATAATAAAGACAATAAAAAGAAGATAATGACAATAATAACGACGATATTATCGATGATATTTATGACGATAACAACGTAGATAATGACGATAATAACGACGACATTAACGACGATAATTATGACAAAATAACGACGATATTAACGACGATAATTATGAGGATGATAAGGACGATAACAACGATGATAATGACGATATTAACGACGATATTAACGACGATAATAACGATGATATTAACGACGATAAAAAGAAGAT